>OX424574.1:156665799-157265799 GCA_949152435.1 Gastracanthus pulcherrimus | reverse complement strand
TATTGTAAGTGTTAACATTGTGAAATATATTTGACTTTGATTTCACATACCTCTAACCTCGTCATTTATTTTTCGTCATTTTTCGAACCACTTATCAGCCAATTTTTTGAGGAATTCCTGATATATAGGTTATAATAACTTTAAGAACCTGAAGTTTGTATTTTTAAGATTTTAACTTATACTTTGAGCGGTTTGCGGTTTTGAAACAAGAAGATTAGCTGCTTTAATGTAGTTTCAACTTTTAATTGTAGCTCATCGAAAAGCCCGATTTTAACTTTTTATTTTTATCCTTCACAATTTCAACGTTTTTACCATAAGTTCGCTAAATATACTGCCAGAAAATATTTTCGGATACTTTTTTGTTTCTTATGAAACATATCAAGAAAAACAAGAAATAATAATTTCCATATAACATATGCCCAGATCATCTTAATAATGTAGGGGGGGGGGGGGGGGTCACCCGAATGATACCACACGTTTACGGGGGCTTGGAAGAATTAAAACCTATTTCACACATTCAAGTTCTGCAATAAATTGTATATCAGTGATAATCAAATACTCAAAGTTTAAATGATATAAATAGGTCTTAAATTTGTTCAGACCCCTCTGAAAATATGGTACTGTGCGAATGGTACACCATATTGACATATTTTGTAAAAGAAAAAAGAATCAAATAAACTTTTTTGACTTGTATATTAAAAGTTGTTTCAAAATAAAACTACTTACCCCTTCTAGATACCTAGCGAATCTTGTGTCTGATTTCTTCCTATATAGTTAAAATTTAACATATTTGATACAAAATTTTATAAGGCATTAACTTATAATCACAGCTAATGTTAACTAAAACCCATACTCACTTTAGCTTCAATTCTTACTGACTTCTGCAGAATATCCACAAAATAGAAAAAAAAATCAACTCTAAAATGATATATATTAACTTGCTCGATGCTACGTAACAAAACAATTGCTCAGAATCGATCTACACGCAAGTATCTCTCTTTCTACCTCTATCTCTCACGCGCCTTTACGCACCGCAGCTGTCAACCGCGCATCATCAGCGTCGCGGCGAATCAATTAATGATAACGCGCGCCTCGGATGCCACTCTCGCGCATTGCCGGTGTGCCTGTGTGCAGCCAACCTCACCGCGGAATTGCCGAGTCATTTGGATACAGGCACTTCGCTCTCTCATTTTCACCTTCTCTCCGTTGGAGAGAACGTACGCCAGTCTTGCACCTAGGCTGTAAGACCTGCAGTATCAATTTTCCCCTAATGGCAAGCTAAGAGCATAACGAGGTCGGAGAGGGCTAAAGAGTGTCTTGGCTGCTCGCGCGCCATAACGCGGTAAGGGAAAGATGGATAAATAGATTGCGCGAGATGGAGCGAAGAGATAGAGAGAGAAAGAGATAGAGAGATAGAGAGAGAGAGAGAGGGGAGGGAGGCTGAGAGATGGATGCGGAGTGGTAGTGGGTAGTGCTTGCGAGCACGGAGGAGCATAACGAACTTATGACATTGTGTGTCAACGAGCTTAATAAGGTAACGGGAGAATCAACCCTGATGTGCATCCTGGCCCGTTATGCGCATTATATATGTATATTGCCGGGCTAAAAGCACGACCGAGCTAGTGTTGCACGCGGGGAAATTTGTGTACGTCTCCTCTGCTGTACTTTAATGCGTATATGCGTATGTTTAAGGGTGTTCGAGTGGACGAGTGCATGTATGCGCGTGAGGACATGCGCGTGGTACAATGTCTAGATATGTTTATGTTTGGGACTGATTACCCAAAAACTCCGTAACAACTATATTATATATATATATATATATATATATATATATATATATATATATATATATATATATATATATATATATATATATATGTATATATGGATGATTCTAATACTTTTCGAACAAATCTTGCGCACTCATGTCAGGGATTTTACCAGCGATTTTTTTAAGTGAAACTTCTTATAGCGCGCCTCCGTATTTTGGATGGGGTATGAATTAATGAGAAGCATCACGTTCGAATCGTCAGGTAATGACAGATTTGCCCAAACAGGCGAGCGGTTACCATGATAATGGTCAATCAAAAACTCATATCAACGGTCAATTGCGCTCGCTGCTCTCGCATATAACCCTCTCCTATAACCTGCCGGAGTGTTGTGATATTTGCGATAGCAAAAATGAATTAGCATTATTAAAATGAATTAAAGTAGGCAATATAAATATTTTTAGGTTTACTTTACAAGATGTAGGTTGAAGTAAAAGTTAAAAATTAATAAAGTTTTTAATATAAGAAAAGTATAGAATATATGAGAAGTGCTAAACGAACAATCCATTGACTAATATAATACACCTGTATTTTACTCGGAAATATTGTTTGTTGACCTTACATTAGTATTTATTTCGGTTTACCATATTGTAAATCAAAGTAAACAATATTCTAAATAAAATTCAGATTTTTGATAATTAAATGGTTCCAACAGCTCCATGCTTATGGTTATATAACATAAAGTAGCATATGATTAAATTTAGTTTTAAGAATGAAGATTGAAATTAGTTTTTACCGTCTTTGATTGTGTTTAGGATAAGCGTAGTATGGAATATATGCCAAAATGATAGTCGATTGGCTATTAACAAACTTTTAAATTTTATTAATATATTATTAAAATTTATCAAATATTTTAAATGATCAAAAAAGAAATTAAAGGTCTTTTAAAAACGAAGAATTTAAAATGCGAAAAACCTGAATTTGTTTCGATTTCGTAAAATGGCAAGCGACCAAACAAAAACCTAAAAAACGCAAAATTTGAGGTTGATATTTAGCTCTGTAAGGCTGACCAATTGAACTTAAAGAAGATCTAATATTTTTTTTTTCTTAAAGTTTGTAAAATGAAAAGTTTTTTTTTATACGTTTGTATTAGTATTAATGGAAGTTCCCACGAAATTTTTCATAATATCCATTTATTGGCCACATTTAATATATATATATATATATATATATATATATATATATATATATATATATATATATATATATATATATATATATATATATATATATATATATATATATATATATATATATATATATATATATATATATATATATATATATATATTTTGACTTACTTTTCAATGTTGTTGATAATACGAAAATAGTGTTACAATACAATTAAAACCCGATTTAACGATTCCTCCACACCATTAAAGAGATTTATATAAAGTAGCGTATACTTTATAAACAAGATTTACAATTTTCGCATATGGTCTAAGGTTTAAGTGTGTTGCTTTAATTCTTTGCTCTCTGGCGTCTTTCAATGGTGTAGGCCTGTAAGATTTAATTAATTACCTGTCTGAGATGTAAATATTTTAGTTCTAACTATTTATAATACTGCGCTTTCTCTACCAGTCTGAAGTTTAAGCTTTTTAGGTTCACTGATTTCTAAAACTCGCTTTCCTTCAATTATCTAAAGTTAATCTTTAAAATTATAATTATTTGCGAATCCCATTTAAATCTACATGTCCACGGTTCAAAATTTTTATTTTTAATTGTTTATACATCTCGCTTTCCTCTGTCGGATTCTGGGGGGAATTGCGAATAAATGATTAAAGAAGAGGTCGCTTTTCACTGATTTATTTACGACGCAAGTATTTATTTAAATTAATAGGAACTTTTATATGTATTAACGCATATTAGAAGAATTAAAAAAAAATTTATATGAATTTTAGATTTATATACACTCAGTAATTCGAGCTAACTATTAATAAAATTTTTGTATGAACATGTGTGTCAAATAAAGCTCTTTTACACCTCTTTTAGCCCCTATGGAGCCATGTGGCTCCGGTTATAATTTACTAAATTTCCTGAGGTGCCAAAAAACGGCAATATAAAAAAAATTTCTTCCACTTTTTACAAACTATATAAACAAATATTAGATTTATCTGACAACTCAATGAGTTACTCATACAGAGCTGAATGTAAACTTAAAGTTTTTTTTTATTTTGATCATTTTTGACAATTAAGAGCAATTGAAGAAAGCATGAGTAGGGACGTGGGGAGTAATGTAAGAAGGGCATGAAGAGATGGGGCAAGGAGGGGCGAGGCGGGTGAGGAGGTGCGAGGAGGGACGAGGAAGAGCAGCAAAATGAAGATTAAAATAACGTATTTTTTTAAACGATATTACCTTATTTTGAGGAGGATAATAAGGAGAGCAAAACGAGGGACGAGGGAGGGTGGAGGATGTAAATCTTATGAGATTTACAAACAACTATATAATATAGGAACATGTATGTGTGTGTGCATGCATGTGTGTGTACGTATATGTGTGTGCATGCATGTGTGTGTACGTATGTGTGTGTATACATGTGTGTATGCACATTTGTGTATTATTTATGTAAGTGTATGTGTCATGTATATATAAGTGTTTAATGCGTGTGCGTGCGTGTGTATGTGTGTATACGTGTAGGCGAAATGTGTAAACTTAAATATAATTATAAATGTATAATCTGATATTACGAATTTCTCAATTTTTTACCAACACGTCGAATCGCGAGAGATTGCAAAGTTTTCCTTCCCTTTTTCTCTCCTTCTCTTTCCGGGATAACGGAATTTGCGAGACACTACTGATGGCGCTAGTGCTCTACATGTTAGCTATACGCTGGGTGCTCGTCAATCGTACGTAACTAGATTAATGCGAGGATGGGTCGAGCGTTCGTCGAACTTTTCTGTTTTCGTTCGTTATAGAATCGCTCTTTTCGTATCGAATATTTTGTTCTACTCTATTTAACTTTCTTTTTTTACATCGAATATTAATCTTGATTAATGATTCAATAACATTTTTAATGGAAAATATTCAATTTTATATTTTTATACATTTATTATTTGTTATGTGTCTTTATATTAATTTAATATTAAATAAAAACTTTACAAGAATAATTATGATAATCTCAACTATTTGTAATGTTACTATTTTTCTGAATCATAGGTACGAAATAACGAGATTTTATAGATTCATTTTTTTAGATTCATTAGATGCTCTAGAAAGCTTTAATAAGCTTTTGCAACGAGCATCATTTTGCCAATCAGTTAAAAGAATTTCCTCCAGCAACTTCATAACTGACATGTATTTATATTTTCTTATATTTTTCACGATCGCAAACATGCCCATCCGTCGAAAAGACAGCCGGCAATAACGAATCCGCAAAATATCCTGCTCCACCTCGCCGAGAGAGCCAAGCCAATTTATTTTCACGGCATTTCTTCCCTCCGACCATCCTCTCGGCTCGCAGACGTTCCCTCTTCCTTTATCGCATCATACGAGCATTCGGCATCTCGGCGGTGCTCTCCGCTGTATACACACAGCAGCGGAGAAGCATCATCCACGCGCAGACCTCAGAAGTTTACGTAACGGAATTCAATGGCTCCCCCAAGAGCGCGCAAACAAATATCCATTCGCGTGCAGCCAAGAGTCCGGACTCTCTCTCTCTCTCTCTCTCTCTCTCTCTCTCTCTCTCTCTCTCTCTCTCTCTCTCCTAATCTCATTTCCTTACCAAACAGCCTCTTGCATGTACACAGCAGTCGCAGGCTAGACGCGGCCGTTTCAAGCCCGACCGCAAAAGGCGAGCTGCGGAGCGCAGCAATACCCGCGGGCCATTATTTATGGTCAAGTGCATCCTCGAGGATGTTTCGCGGATTCTCAAGAGTCTCTCCTCCTCTCTGACCTTTGTAACGTCCTCGTCGTCGTCGTCGTCGGACGGCGGTATTGCCTCTCTCTGCGCTACGGTACGTCCCTTTAAAACCTACGTACCGAGACAGACGTTAGTGTGTACACGAGGAGCGCGAGTCAGTCTACAGTGGGTTTTAGGGCTGAGACAAAACGAGGGGCGGCTGGTAGTAGAGTCAAAGCTTGCGGAGGTAAGAGTCGGAAAGGCGCGCGAGCTAAGACTTAGTTATTCCGGCCAGGAGGTTTCGCCGAATGGGGATTCGCTTGCTCTTCCGGCTCAAACCGTCTCATTTCTCTTTCCCTTTCTCGTGGTGTCTTTCGCCGGTGGCGTGTATAGTCACTTGTAGTACTGACTTCTATTTTTCTGTATTATTTTCGCATTTCTTTTTATGCTTTTTTATCTTCGTAATGTCTCTTGAGATGTATTATTATTGTTGCTTTTGGTTTAGGAGTTTGTCGTTTCAATATTTTGCTTTAGCTTTTTCAAAGAGAAAGTTTTGTAACGATGATTTTTTTGAAATTTGAGATTGCGATATATTTTGATGTATTTGAGGTCGCTGAATCGAAATATATAGGTTTTAAAAAATGCCTATCTGTAAGTGTGTGTGTGTGTTTGTGTGTGGATGTGTGTGCGTGTGCGTGTGTGTGTGCGTGTGCGTGTGCGTGTGCGTGTGCGTGTGCGGGTGCGTGTGCGGGTGCGGGTGCGGGTGTGTGTGTGTGAGTGTGTGTGAGTGTATGTGTGTGTGTGTGAGTGTATGTGTGTGTATGTGAGTGTATGTGTGTGTGTGTGTGTGTATGTATGTATGTCTGTATGGATATGGTCACATTTTGTGGTCACAATAACTTTGGAAGGCCACGGAATTTAAAATTTTTTTTTGTTATTTTATGGGTTAGATATGTCAGAAATATGCATAAATTCGTAAATTAGACACAATTTCCTTTCAATTGATGTATCTTACAATATCTTTAGAGGTTTTGTTTGTTAAAGAACTGTGATTTAAAATTTTTTAAATTTGTGACAATTAGAGAGAAATATTTCTATATTTTACGTTTGATATGTCAAAAAGATGCATATATTCGTATAGTTCATGTAATTTTCTTTCTAATGGGCTATATTTCAAATACTTCAAAGTTTGTTTTAGTTAAAGAATAGCAATTTTTAATTTAAAATTTGTAAAAGTAGCACAAAATATTTTTGTCATGTTATACGTTTGATATATCAAGAATATGCAAAATATTCGTAAAGCTCATGGAATTACCTTTCGGTTGGTGTATCTTACAGTTACTTTAAAGTTGTTTTTGTTAAGAAAGTGCTATTTTGAACTTTTAAAATTATTCAATATTGATATAAATTTATTGTAAATGTATACATTAGAGATCTAAAGAAGGTGTACTTATTCATAAACAAGGCGCAAATTGCTTACAATTTATATATCTAACAAATACTTTATATTATTTTTGTGAACAAAAAACGATTTTAAATTTTGAATATGCATTTCATGTGATCACATTTTGTGGTCCCAATCACTTTTGAACGCATTTATATTATTCATTAAATTTTTGTAGTTTGATTTGATTAGAAATAACTCCGCATACATTGGTTTTGAGCTAATAATGCACCATTTTAATCTACTTAACACCTTATAGCATTGTCGATTGCTCATAAAGTCACTTGTATCAATGTAAATATTCGATAAATAATAGGGAAGAATACCGATTTTTAATTAACAGTGTATTCTTGTTGAATGTGGTACAGTTTCTTTGTAAACGTGACGTCACTCCGCCCAGCACGTCTTGATGATTTAACGGTGTAACGAAACACAAAGGACCTTTAATAAGCTATAACTGTCGCAAATTAAGACTTATTTTTTAATTTCATAAAGCAATACATGTTGGCTTAGATTCTCTACCATTTGCACAAGTGCTGATCAGAATTAAATTATTTATTCTTCCCCATTGTGCATTAAATCGCTTTCAGAAAGCATTGTACTAAATCAGTTAGCAGCGGTTTATTATTGTCATCGTTTCACTTGTCTGCTTTATTTCTTGTTTATGCTTATACGATTTAGTGATCGCATGGGTAAACTTTTTTATTTAATTTTGTTATCGTTTTTAGAAAAAAAATTGTTTTAAAAATTAAAATATTTAGATACGTTGATTAAATTTAATTAAAATTGTTTAATTAGTCCCTAAACGTCCACTACTCCGCAACATTCACTCTCTTTAATTCTTCTGAATCAATATTGAATCGCAAGCAACCCGTAGTAGTTATATATTTGGACAAGAGGTAACAGTTGACTAACTGTATACCTAATCACATAATTATGAGTCTCTGCTCCAGTATTCACCTCCTTGATCATGAGATAGTAACTGATTAAAACAACCGTGAGCAATCAAGATTATCTTTATAAAGTAACTTACAAATCTGTGTAAAAGCAGGGTTATATCGGCAATTTATAGTTAAGTATTTTTTCTACTCCAATATTTGTCTACCACAGGTAAGCCTCATTCTTTGATTAGATGCTGATTAGGTTATTTCCTAAAGGATCAGGAGAAACATACCACTTCAAAATAATCAGTGACAAAATAGCTTCAGATCGACATTTGCAGCAGTCCTTAAAGCGGATAAAGTTATTTCATATCTTGCCTCATCATCATATCATATTTTACTTGTGTACAGTCATCAATTTTGATTTCTCTATTGAGCTTAAAATCATAATCTAACTCAAACTTGTCACAACTTTATTCGATACAATAACTGATAAACCTTACAATACAATATCTAGCAATGTTTTCCCTATTGAATCTACTTCCGATACTCCTGTACCTATAATCTAATATCACATGATTCTAATCCTACTAATCTCTGCAAGAAGTGTTGAAAGTTACGGTATTGGCCATCTACATTTATGTACCTAACCATGCAGACTATATCAAAAGACAAATCTAATGTAGCTGCAATTGTAACTAACCCTGCACTTATAATTACTCCTAATTTGTAAGAGATGTTAGAAGTCACGGCATTCGACGTCGAAATTTCACTTATTCTGTCGAGTCAAAGAGCGAATAATGTTACTAACTATGGTATTCATCAGTTGCACATTCGTTACAGTTTCTACTATGGTCGAATTACTATTCATGCTTTGCCTATCACCAAAACACTATTCTAATTTCAACTTCAAAAGCTTGAAGTTTCCGTTATTAATATCTGAAATTTATCTGAAAAGTAGTATCGCTGCTTTTACGCATAAACAACCTACTAATTTCATTAATTTATAAACAATATTCCGGTGATTTGCTTTTGAAATTAAATCAAATTTATTTAAAAAATCATTAAAAGAAGATCTGCCATTACATCGATTTGTCTATAGTTACCTAACCTATGGTTACCAAATAGCTAAATTTCTTACTTGAATGCGACTCAAAGCACGGTTGACCAACCGTGTTTTGACCAAACGCAAAGTATAGTAGACTCGTCTTCTACGTTGGCTCGACAATACAGAAGAATTCCCTCCAACTATTGTTACAGTATCCTTCCAATATAGAACTTCGACTTTATAACACACTGCTGTTGAATCTTATCAAGATCCATTCTTGCCTCGAAAGCCCTCGGAACAATATCGTTGATCAACATAATTTTACAATCGTAATAGTAGTTCAAATTTTATAAATGTACTACTTATATTTGATTTTAGATTCTCCAACGTATTTTCGATGAAATATCTTTTAAAATCTACTTGTACACGAAACTTCAGGTAGATTAGTTTACTCCACAAAAGCTTCCAGTTGATCTCCGCTTCTATTTCTGCCCTTACTCCCCTCACTCCACTTATTTCTTCATCACTCTTTCACTATTTCTGTCCTGTGTTATTTAACTTTACGTTCCGGCAGTAGCAGCCGCAGTCAATCTCGCTTGTGTTTTTTTTTCCACCTCGGACGTCTGCAGCTCTTCGTTCTCTCCTTTCGCTGGACTCGTATATATAGGTATAAGCCGCGATCCGCTCGAGCCCCCAGACGCACATATCTTTTTATGCTACGGTCACGCAGGGCGGGTAAAGCGGCGCTCAACCTGCGCCCTCGCCTTCTTCCTCTCTTACTCGCTGTTTCTTCCACAGGCGATATACTCCTTTTTTTCGCCTCGTCTCGTCTCGTCTACGCTATCTCCTCTACGTCTGAACTTCGAACTACGGTGCTCACTCGCAAGGGCTTTTCGTGAAAATACCTTTTATGGGTTTATTTCGCTCCCCGGTATTCAAACTTCAGGCAGCGGAGGCGACGACTTACGTCACCAATAGCGTCGGCTAGGTATACAAGAGGAGTGGAAAAAGGGTGGAGCGAAGAAAGGAAAAAAGTATTGGAGGAATAAGGGAAGAATTCTCGCAATTTCGTGTATATAGAGAAGCGAGAGCTATGCGCGCGCGCAACTTCTTTTTCATTTAGGCGCTACGGCGCTGAATTCGAAAGCAGTGAGAGCAGCAGCAGCAGCAGAATCTGGAAATGAATTCGAGCTTGGAAAATGAGACTCCCGCGCGTTACGGAAGAAAGTAGCTCAATCGACCTGGAAACTTCGATCAACCTTCGACTTGGAGACGAGATGGATATATACTCACACACATTCGCTAGGCGAAAGAAAAAAAAAACTCGATTTCCTAGCGCGCCTTAGCTTCATGAATATATCGCAGATGTCGCCCCCGTCTTGCTCTCCTCGCGTTCTTTTTTGCCTACGCGCATAATCCTCTCGTTGGTCGCACGTGCTCGCGATTTTCTCCTTCCATCAAGTCTCGTCTTCTTGGTTTTATTGTATATAATCTCTCTTTTCATCATCGTTGTTTCAGACATCGCTGCAGCGTACGATTATTTTCCCGGGAGGGGAAATATTCCACGTACGGGAAAATATGAAAAGTGTATTCTGGATAATGGAAATGGTGGGACGTTTTCCATATTTCCTGCGTCAGTTTGAGCCGTGAGAATAAAAAACAAGATAAAAGTAATGAACGAAGTAGCGTCGACGTTGTTTCTTTAACGTACGTCGGGATTGTACACTCACGAATGTACTTCGCTATAAATCTTCGAGGTTTATTTGGCATGTTTCGGTGACATAAGGTACAAGTTAACAGGTGACTCTTCGTAGACGACGTGAGAAAACATACTCGCCGACATGTTGCTCTTGCAGTTTCGCGGTGTATCCGAGAAGTGTAACGCGCACTCAACCGAATTTCGGAAATCCGCGCGTAACGGAACAACGGTTTCGTCTTTATGTCACTTAGCTTCACAAAGATAAAAATTTAGAAAAATTTTTTGTGCTTGTAAATTATACAAAAAAGACTTTCTCGTTTTTAAATAAAGAAAATACTCAACATTCTTAATAATATTGTTATTATTACAAATATCTCAATCTGAATTTCGGAATCTACTTGCAATAAACCTTTAACGAATAAATAAAAGTTTTCCTGCTAAAAATCTTTTTCAATATCCCTCAAAAATAAAGTGATTTTTCCAGATATTACTCCAACAATAATTTAATAGATATAATTTTTTTTTAATAAATATAAAAATCGACTATTCCAAATGTATATTAAAACATTCAAATTATCCTTTTACGTCCAGTGTAACTTTACGTAAACTTTGATGTATAATTTAGAACTATCACTTATACTGCTCATTTAATATTCAATCAATAATAATACGATACATATATTCTAAAGCGCGCGCAAGCTTTGATAGTTCTATTCCCCAAGCTAATAAAGATTATCCATCCGGCAATCTATTCATCTCCCTCGTACCTCACCACTTAACCCTCTCTCTCTTTCTCTCTCCCTCTCGCTCCTCTTCCTTTCGCTCTTCACCGCTCTTTAAGACACGGCATAATTCCGCGGATTATTTTCCGTCGCCGGGGCTCGCTCACCCCTGCAGCCGGGCGCGTGGGTAGGAAGACACGAGTCTCGACTCGGAGATTGCGGTTACTTACTCCTCTGCACGGGAAAGAGAGAGAGAGAGCGAGAGCGAGAGAGAGAGAGAATGAGAGAGAGGGGGCAGAGAGACAGAGGGCTAGCAAGTATGAGGAGCAGAACGAAGAGGACACAGGGAAAGACCAAGAGAGACAGAGACGTAGATAGATATAGAAGCATGCAGCAGCGGTGATAGCAGCGTCGGAAGTTGGAAACATCTCGTCGTCTCGCGTCGCGTCATCCGACGTTTAGAGCGAGAGAGAGAGCGGCAATGACAAGAGCGAGAGAGAGAGAGATAGAGAGAGAGAGTTGAGAGTTAAAAGGGGTGGCGGTGGCGACGCTCGGAAAGTGTACTACCGGTATATATAGTTCGCAAAGAGTGAGCGAGCGAGCGACGGCTCTTGGCTGTGGGGGCTGGTGAACTTGAAAAGAGAGACGGAAACAGGACAGCACATACACACGCACACACATGCGCGCGTGCGTGTGCATACAGCAGACAGAACTTGAAGCAGCAGCCCAGAAGCTACGTAATAGTAGGGAAAGTGAGAAAAGCTTTTGCGCAAAAAGAGGACAGAAAAAAAGAAGCCTCACGCGAGTAAGAGGGAGAGAGAGACAGAGAGACTAAACTCGCGGAAGAGGAGTAGGTAGCAGTGGCGGAGATAAGAAATGGCGGAAATAAAGCGGATAAGAGAGAGAGAGAGAGAGAGAGAGGGTGCCACCGCCACCGCCTCTTCTGCTCTCTTTTCTTCTCTTCCCTGGCAGCACAAGCTCGTATAGCCCGGAGGGAAAATAAAGAGTAGGAGGGCGAATAAATAACCGTGAACCCGCGCGCCTCGCTGCTGCTGCGGTAGATTACGCGGAAAGAAAACAAAGGGGAAGGGGGTGCACGTCAATTAGACGCTCGCTCGCGTTCACGAGAAGTTGTGTGCTGCCGCTGCCGCAGAGGAGGCGAGGAAAAGAAGAAGAAGAAGCAGCAGCAGCAGCCGAAGAAGAAGAGATAGAAAAGGCACTTTCTTAGCCGCTCGCGCTCTCTCTATGTTCTCCGTGTCGACGACGTCGTCGCCCTCGTCGTCGCGAAGCCTGTCAGAGACAAGAGTCGCCGGCAAGGAGTTAGTGTAATCCGCTCGCGCGACTCGGGGATGAATGCAGTGCCCACCGCGCGGCTTCTCTCTCCTCCCCAGTGAGCTAAGAACTGCTCGTCCTCTATAGATATGTAGCCAACGACGTGGGAGATCGGATCGATCTTTTAATTATGGCGGAGAGGAGCCTGCGAATGAATGGCGCGGGCGAGAAAGAGAGAGAGAGAGAGAGTATAATACTCCACCGACGCTTTTCTCTCTCCCGAGAGTGTTTCCCCCCATTCCTTCTTTGCACTCGGCTCTCGCTCTCGGTCGAATGGAAGGAGGCCGAGAATCCGAAATTGAATCGGATCGATCGCGCACACGCGGAGGCGCCTTTGCGCTTTGATTCCTATACCGCTGCCGGCGCCGGAGTCTTGGGACGGTCCTATATATACGACGCCGACGACGAATGGACTGAAAAGAGAGAGATAATTCGCGATCGAGAGTATTGGCCGGGCGCGGGGATGGATGGAGTCGATAATTACCTGCTTCGTTAATTATCGGACTGTCTGCAGCCGGGAGACCTTCTTGATAGGGCGCGATTGAAGCTTTTGTCCTTTGAGATTAGCGGCTAGGAGTGGGACGGCTCGGGCGATATCCCTTTGAACTTTCCTGGAATGGCTGGCTTTTCGCGCGTCTAGTGTCCCAGGGTCTCTGTCTCGTAGGCGAGGATCGGAGACGCGAGCGGCCTCTTTTGCGTCAAGCTCGGCTCTCCGAGCTCGGTGCTGTATAATTTCGCTTTGCGGCCAGAGGCGAGTGTCGTTGGAGGACGTTGACGCGTCTGGGGAACGGAGTTTGGTGGATGGGAATGCATTATGTGGTTTTAATCGATTTGTTTGGAAGACCGGAATTGCGTTGATTAAGGAAGTTACTGATTATAATGTTAGAAAACATAACGAATACTTACCACAGCAATACTAATATTTATTGTAGCGATCTTTCGCTTCTATATGCGTTCGGTACAGTCGAGAAAGCAATATCCATCATAATAATTTATTTTCAGAATCCTAACCTTCATTGTATCATTTAAAAATACTAATCGGAAATAATAAAAAAACTTTTAAAAATTCGTAAAAAAAATATTCTGGCAATAGTTGGGCTCAATAAGTCTGATGAAAGTCTTGCAGAAGTCTGGCAGAAGTCTGGCTTTAGTTACTATGCTAGACTTTTGGCAAAATTTGCAAAACAAAAGCAGCGCGTCATATCAAATTGGCAGAACCTAAATTCAAAAAACTTTGCTCCTTTTTTTATCGGAAAGTATGTATTTTCACTACTCCAGTCGATATTATCAATGAGTACACTATTCTAATAATTTTTTTGTTAAAAATGAGTTTTCTCGACATAATTCCAACAAAAGTCTGGCATACTGGCCAAAGCCAGACCTCTGCCAGACTTTTTCCAGACTTCCACCAGTCTTAATAAGCCAGATTAATGCCGGACTAGTGTCAGACTAATTTTTTGACACATTTTTCACTAATTCGACTTTAAAGAGAATTCTCTCTATTCAATTTTTCACTAATTCATCTAGTTACATCTCAATAACTCGGTAACGTTTTATAACAAAATTCTGGAAGGTATAGATCTTAGAGATATATAAGCAACTCAAGATCCGAGCATAGGTAGCATGATTGTATAGTAACTTGAACCCTGTAAGGCTCGGTAGGGCTCAGGTGTCCCTTGCATGCAATATTAATATATTATACGTATAGTCTAAATGAGAAATGCAACTAGTATAGACTTCAAATCTAGATCATTTAGTGATATAAGTCGCAATGTTTTGCCGGGCTATTAAAAAATTTAAATACATTTTTCAATTCAGCGTACACGAATCTCAGAAATTGTCTGTAAGATGAATTTAAATATTTATTTCAGCAGACGATTTATAACAAAATAGTATGCTAAAATTTCAATTTTTAAAAAATCTTCATCATTTTCATAAAAAAAATATTTTCAATTTATCCTATTAATTATCCTCTTAATTAATATATTATAGTGGATGTATTAATTCAATTATTGCGAGACTTGTGTCGTATGTTTGTAGATTCATGGTTAGTAGTGATCACGTAACTAAACTTCTCTATTATTCGTACACCAATATAATACCGTCACGAAAACTAAGTAAACCTCAGCTCACATATGAAAACTTATCATAATTGAAACCATATAGATAGCTATCGCGACAGTGGAAGTTTCCTTGCGCGTGATGACATATTTGCGTTGTGACGACATGTGAAAACAAAAAGTTCCCTAAATAATTCACTCGGCAATCTACGCGACAGCATTATTATAGCGGCTTAAAACATACCAACTAAGCAGTGCCGCGAAAACTTTGCTACTTCACGGATTATGTAGCAAAACATCCGGTCGCAGACACTGGACCAAGGATCATTTAAGAACAACCTTTTCTCGTATTTTTGCGTGCTTTAGGTTTTTACCTTTTCTATCCAGATCTATTCGAAATTATACATACGATTTTCTGTCAACAGTCAGTTCTCTTGAGCTACTCCAACTGTGGATATGGATACGAGTTCTGACGCATATAAAAAAGTCAAATATACAACTATTTCGGCATTTTAAATTGACTTTTCAAAAATTGAGTACATGTATCTTATGGTCGGTCTACATGATTTTTCTAAAGTCGTAAAACATCTGGAATTTTATTTCAACATTTTAATATGTTATTAGTAACAAAAAAGAAGAATACATACCAATTTTGAGAAATTTTCACTTCTCTAATCCCAATTCATTGAATGAAATGCACTTTTCTTCCGACAAAACAGAGGTCAATTCAAAAAGTTCCTTGCTCATTTAAGTTTGACAATATCAACCAAATTAATTCTTACTTACTTTAGAATCTGTAACAAACAACAGTTAGTATTTTTTATTTAATATTCTACCATAAATAGCTCGAAAAAAATATCCCTCCATTTCAAATAAATTTATGACAAAAATATTATATGTTTTTGTATACGTATTTAATCGGCAAAAAATTGTATGTACGAACATCTTAATAAAAAATAGTAACTTCTATAAATAATCCTTATATGAATATTTGCTGCGAGTTACAGCTAGATTTATCGACTCTAAATGCGCGAGCAACTTTTTGAAGTTAGAGAAATAAGTTTCGAGAAAAACGCATTTAAATATTCAGTCCTACATATTAAGCAATGTTAATTATTTTCTTTCAATGGTTATAACTTTGTTGATTATGACATATTTTATTCTATCAATATTCTATAGAGCTTCAAAATGTCATAAAATTTTTTTCGTTTTTTTGTTAAAAAATTAGTGTAAACCCACCTTCAGATGTATGGACAATCAAAATGGCAATACTAAATACATTATTTTTATAATTTTTTATTATAAATCTATCCAAACTTTTTTAAACTATAAAATAAATTTAAAATGATCATATTCGAATTTTTTAAATTCTAGAATGAAACTTTGGTATTGCATTAGGGTTGTTGATATTTTTACATAACTCTCGTAGTTTCAACTTTAACAAGAGCATATTTGCACCACTAAAGTCCAGTTTGTTTGTGCAGTATATTTACATAATATTCTAGTACGCAGCGGGGATTCTAAACTAACTAAATATTCTTGCTACATTGAACTTTAAACTTTTGTTTGTTGGGAAATAAGTAAACAGGTATAGGAATTAACTAAATAGTATGTTGCAATCATATTTTTGAAATAATAGAATGATTTGTAAAAAGAACTGATAAATTATAGGATTTATACATCCTAATTCAATGTTGGCTTATATGGAAATTTAAAAAAATGTTAATGAATGTATAATTTTTCTAAAAATAGCTTAAATGTTCAATCTTATGTTTAATTATTTTATGTACATAACAAGGAAGTTGAAAATTCATCAAAATATAAGTTTATCCAACCTAACCCATTGCTTGCTATCCATTGTCTTCATCGACGACTCCCAAAATTGATTTTATCACAGTTACCGCAGGATACTTTTTCAATCTTTCAGTCTTTTGACCTAAAAAAATTATTTTTACATTCTTTGTATATGTATTTATGGCAGTGACCTAAAAACCACAAAACTTTTTAAGATTGATCCAAAAATAAAAGTATTTTAAGTTGCAAAATCATTATTTTTATTAATTCTTTCACAAAGAAAACTGAAAAATTGAAAAAAACTAAAAATTTTAAAGAATATCCTGCGGTAACTGCGGTAATATTGTCAATTTTTGGAGTCACTGATAAAGGCAAAGGGAAGTAATGGGTTAGGTTGTATAATTTTTTCTTTTGATGATTTACATAACAACTTCTTTGTTATGTACATAATATGACTCAACATTTGAGCTGTTTATAAACAAAATATAGACTCATTAACATTTTTTCATGTTTTCATATTTAGATACCCTTCTACCCCCTTAATTAATATAAAAATATAAATAAATCTTTCAGATACTATTATACAAAATGATTTTCAAACGTTTTTTCCATTGCAATCATTATAAATAAATAAATATTTACACGATTCTTATGCATTTATCATCATTCTCTAACAATTAATAAAAAACATAAATTCCAAAGCTAATAAATTTCGCATCGAATTCCGGAAAATCGGATAAACAAAGCGAATCTGACGAATGGCTTTACAACTCAAAGATGCATATCGCGCCGCAGCAGCATCGAGCATACAGAGCGAGCGAGAGAGAGAGAGAGAGAGAGAGAGAGCGAGAGGGAGAGAGAGAAAATTACGCGCATAGTTTCATATCCGTATATAGTGACCAGAATGGCTGATTTGAAATAGAACGAGAGCGAGAGCGAGACAACGAGAGAAACGTACTGCAGCAGCAGCAGCTTTGTTCTCACACAAGTACACACACACACCCACACACACACACACATACTCGCACGTAAGTTCCGACCGCTCTCGAGATTTGCGAAACACTAGAGGCGATCCCACTCGGAAAATTTCCGCGTATAGTTCGCCGAGTGCTCCCGGGGGTTTGTCGTAGCAGCAGCAGTAGCACGGCAAAGAGAGAATGAGACAGAGAGGAAGGGAGGTAGATAGAGAGAGAGAGGGACGTCATTGACCTATGGCGAAACCGCTCGACCGAACACCCTCATAGTCCTCCTGCAGGGCTCGACCGCCCGGCTGGTTCACATATATACAGCCACCGCAGCGCGCGCGCGCACGCGGACGCGACATGGGGGCGCAAGGTAAACTTAATTAACTCATTCGCAATTAAGCGTGACCCGATACGTGAATTATAGGCCGGCCGCGCGCTTCCGAGCATAATCATCCGGGAACTCTCTCTCTCTCTCTCTCACTCTCTCTTGCTCTATCCCGCGGGGGTCCCTCTACTGCTATAGCCGACGCCACCTCCCGCGACGTCAATGAGCACACTTGCGGTTTCGCCTTTCTGTTGACTTGTATTAGTATCTTCGCCGCTGTGCCGGTGGTAGTGCCGTACTGCAGTGCTGGGTGTTGTCTCGGTTGAGCTCTTCTCTCGTGGCAGGATGCGCTTTCGACGTAGCAATGAGCTTGTGATGTTTCATTCTTCGGGGAGATGTTTTAATTACTAAGTGTATTTACGAGGGGAGTCCACAACCTGCGAATGGTGAATTTCGATTTGGCTTTGGGAAGTAGGTTCTGGTACGTAAGAATGATACCTATAGCACCCGTAGTTTCATCTCATAGGCCTTTAAGGTCAAGATATACCAAGTTATTGGCTACGTGCACAGCACTAGCAACACCATGAATTTGCGACAAACCTGAGAAATGCCCAATTGCTAAAATACATTAGGTTATGTGGAAAGTTACACATATTTTTTTGTAACGCATGCACGATTTTCGGATTTTATTTACCTCTCGACCGGGCCTAAAGTGATCGTTTTGCGACCGGCAGACGTAGAGTAAATACATTACGTCCGCTGCTATTTATACTTTAGGCCTGCTCTTTCAGAAGTAGGAAATGAGTATAAACCTGGCAAAAATCAGAGAGGGCCTTTTTTACTTTGTGTATTTGCAGTACTCGTCTATGGCTCGCTGTATGTACTCATTTTTGTCTATGACTCGTACAGCAAATTCACACTCGGTCAAAAAAGGCCTACTTCTTGCAATTGGTACACAATATACTATTTTATAAATTACTATCATTTTAAACGTCTTCATACTTTTTATAAGGTAAATATAAGTTTATCTTATATTATACAGAATTTTGTCAACGTTTTAGAAATCTGGTGATTAAAAAAAATATTTTTCTAATTCTCCCATTAAGCTAATACATTTTAGGAAGCGAATAGTTCTGAGATTTGCCACCAAAACAGGTCAAATACATGTGGCACTAGTGTCATGCACGTAGCGAATATCAGTGAAAAATAGTACCTATACTTCGAATCATAACTGCAAGTTTATTGACTCGAGACTTGATGTAATAAGACAAAAAATTTACCGTATGAATTTTAATTTAAACTTCATTTAATATAAAAATATTCATTTGTGTCCAAAGTTATTAATTGCTTTTATTCATTATTTTCTACTCGTACTTTACTGAAATCTCCTTAAAAGTAAATGTTAATTAAATTAAATACTTAGGTACACTAGGGAATTATTAATATGAATACATTATGTATAATTAACACTCAAACTACTTTCTAGAATTAGTAAATTCTAGGAGAAACCTGGATAATGTGAACATGGTAACTCTAAAAGATAAATAAGATGTATTTTTTAGACTTAAAACATTACTTTGTAAATTGTACAAGAAACTTCTTGCATTAATAACCATATCAACAACTTAAATAAAAATCATTTATTAAGTTTTTTGAAAAATACCGGTTCACTTTATCCTAGACCTTTCAGTGCAAAGTAAAGGGAACTAGAGGATAGAATAAAATATTTTGAAGATATTTTACTAGTTTTTGCACAATAATAGATAGAAATGTTAATTTATAGATAATAGTAAAAATAAAAAGACATCTAAAAACCTTTAAAAGACTGTAAAATACGAAACAGTTAAATATGGCGGTTATATTGACCCATTTTTGTATAAATACGAAATGCGTTGCAATAAAGGTTTTGTATATTGTATACACTTACACTGTCATTGTTTAATATTTTGTTAAATTGTTCATGTTACCGCATATAAATTAGTACTATCGCTTTTTTTCAAGGCCACTGTACTACTATTCACTTTACCCCGAGAAGTGGATTCTTAAATTCTTAAAACCTCTTTTAAAGCTATGGTTTGTTATTTAATCGCTATAACGCATTCAACAAACTAACTTTCTTTCAGGTGAAAAAATATAATTTTTTTTATTTTGTAAAATATTAATTGTTATGTACTGAAACTTTTTAATTATCATTTTTGTATAATTATCTTTCACTAAAATTAAAAGTAGGCATAAATATTAATTTGACGTATGGAAATAATAATCATGATTCACTTTACCCCAGTTTCCCGTATTTAATTATTTTATTGTTGACTCAAAGATCTTTTATTATCGTTTATAAAAAAGAATCATTATTAAAACGTGTTTTTTCATATTATTATTAAACTGAGTTGTATTTAAATTTTTCTGTTTACATTAAATACTGAAAATAAAATGATACAATGTGAATCGACGAATAAAATTATCCACTTCCATTAAAAAGAGATTTAATTAATTATTGGAAAATTTCATTTTATAGAACGAGATAGATGAAAAACGATCTTCCTAGAATTTCGCGAATTTATAGGTCAATCGTCGGTACATCTTAATGAGCGCGCATTCGAAATCCATTTTGCGGCGGGAGAATGCGCCGATGATGGGAATCGAATAGCTGCACCACCACCAGCAGCTCGAGCAGAGAGCTCGTACATATATACCGCATATAATACACGGCGAGAGTGAGATGAGCGTGGGTTTATATACGTTTGCCGGTATACATATACCAGCTTAGCTGCACAGGCGAAGAAATTACTTCCGATATCCTGGCCTGGAAACCGGCGAGATGGAATCGGTAAATGATCTCGGGAGCTGGATTAATTAAATCGGGCTTAAAATTTCATTTCATTAGCTTAATTGAACGGGGCTCACTGTTCTAAGAGTCGTCGTCCTTCTCCTCGAGCTTTAGCTCTCTCTCTCTCTCTCTCTCTCTCTCTCTCTCTCTCTCTCCCGCGCGCAGACGACGGGCAAATCGGATGTGCTTATTGAAGAGGTATGACTTCGAATAATTAATTAACCGGGCGAGGCAAAACGCCGCGATGGCTAGACTGCTTTGACTGTATATGTATATTAATTCAATTACTCACCGTAGGGCCCGATGACAAACGGCGGCTGCCTGTGTCTTATTCTTGCGAAGCGTTTACGCAATAAAGAGTTTAGTGCGGCGAGGCGGAGCGGCTTAAGATTGCACACTGTTGCCTTGGGAGAACAATGAAGGTATGGACAATGAGCAGAATGACTGCGCTGCATATTAAGATACTTACGCATGGTTGTAATTTTTCTCTATTGGGTCGATGCAAGGGCTTTCTCGCGAGTATTGTTTAGTTTATACATCTCAAGGCATTCAAAGTATTTTGTGATGAATATGGAAAAATATCAAGTATGTATACAAAATTATAGCTTTCAAAGTAATGCCAAATTAAAAAGATTACTTGTCAAAATTTACTTATGAAGAATTGTACATTACTTATAAAAACATGGATTAGCTTTTTAATAAACACCAGAACCATCAATTGAAGCTGTAAAATGCACGTTCGCAGTTAGTCTTGTTTATAGACAAATCATGAGTATTGATATATATCGGTATAGTAATATAGATCTCCTTTTTCAAAATTTATGTTTTAATAAAAGCTGAATTTTCAGATATATGTTCACTAATCTAGCATTGGAATTATGTATTTTTAATTACCAAATGTAAATTTGTTAAAATAAATTTAAGAGGTTATTCTAAAAATTAAAATGTAGGTTGTTTTGAAGTCCTTCCGTATTCCGTGAAGATTGAGTGATTTGCGGAGTACTTTAGATTTTGAAACTATTTTTAATTTGATGGACGAGCATTTATCATTAGACTAAGTATTTTAGATTGTATCGATGCAATAGCTACTGTTTTTAGATTAATACAAAGATGACAGTGTTAATACAGCTAAGATTGAGTAAGCTATGTGCTGATGAATTAATAAACAGTGGTGCTTATACTTCAAGAACGACAGATCACTTTTACGTTTATAGGTTAATTTGATATTGTTTGCACAATTGAATCAATAAGTGAATTTAGATTCAATCAACAAATCTGACAACTGAAATATATTCTAAAATACATTGGCTTCAATACTGAAACAATCTCTTTCGGTATTATCAGATAAATTTGCGATAACAATGGCTATCAAGGAGGAGTCGACACAGTGAGCGCCGGAGCAAACTAAGGCGCAGCTGAAGATGACGAGGTAAAAGCGGAGGAAAACATTTTGACGAACCCTTAAAAAGCAAATAGCCTGCAGACTTCTTTCGACGTATATAGATATATCCGTACACTCAGCGTCAGTTCAGCGAGCTATTGAGAGGAATGTCGTCCAAATGCCGAATAAACGACCCTCGGAGTCAAATACGACGCAGAGCGAGAGAGATAGGATGAAAGAGCGAGAGAGGGGAGTGAGGGGGTACAAAGAGCGAGCGAGTGAGCGACGGAGATTACGGAAGAGCGAAGGACCCTTCAACGATTCTCTACGGAATATTGCGAATTTCCGACTTTCTCGCGAGAACGCGCGAGCACAGGAAGAGCACGAACGACTAGAATGACTTAGCTTCCTATTCTCGCAGCTAAAATCTTGCTCGTAACTCGGAATTCGCGAAATCCCGGAAAAAGATATCAAATGGCATCGTTACTCGCGCATAAGCTTGACAATTTCTCTTCCTTGCGGGAATTCAAACATACGGCCGGGACGAATGGAATATTTGGGATGACGTGTATCAGGACAACATATTTATTTCAGTTTTTTTGTTTAATTTGAATTTTGCTGTAAAATAACAATTATAAAAACTAACAATAGTCTGTTAGTAACAATAGATATTGTCACTTTTCATATTTATTTTAGCTTCTTTTTTCATGTCAATTTTACTGTAACATAAAACAATACTCTGACGTTGTTACTTGTTATATTTAATTTAATTTATTTTTAGTTTGAATATTGCTATAGAATAAAGCAACGGTCTGACACTGTTACAATATTTTGTATTGTTTTATTATTTCATTATACAGGCATTTTTATCTTTCCACATTTTGCATCTTTTAGTAATGAGTACAATTATTTACGAGCACAAGTTTTATCTTTGCTACCAATAAGTCCGAAACTATAAGTAGTTTATATCGCTGAAAAAATTAATTGGATTAACCGAGATTCGAACTTATGCTCTCGGGTATTCCGGTTCCAATTATACTATTGTTATTAAGGTACAAAGCCCGGGTTATATTTTGTATGGAAAATTATATAGTGAGACCTAAATCATTTATGTTTATCTTTTAAGATTTAACCCCGGCTGGGGTCTAATTTTAATTAGATAATATTATAATTTGTGTTTAATTCTGCATTAATATGAGCAGCTATTGTTATTATTATTGTTTACGTGAGGTCAAAATTCATGTGATCTCTACAAAGGTAATGTAATTTTAAGTTGCCCGTACGCATTGAATTTGTTTTCCTACACTAATAAGGAAAACACCAACCCTGAGGAACTCGGATTTTGATAAGGCTTTAGGAGGTACTTTCTAGTACCTAAATTTGAGGCCCAGCACCCTAAGTTTGATATAATGGGCCCTTTTATTCGAGATATAAGCTATTTAACTCCGAATCTACGTTATTTTAGTGAAAAAAGGTACCTCTTCTAGTGACTATAAATTTGCATGTATTGACAATAGAAAAAATGTCTTAAAAGATAATAAAATTATGTCGAAAGAGCTTTAATTTAAGACCTGTAACGTTTAAAATATTAGTCGTAGCCAACGTTATTAACAATTGAAGATGATGACTAAAAATGCATGGATATTTGTAGAACTGTTATTTGTAGATTTGTTAATCTGTTTTAATTCAATCGACTTTTTATACATTATTAGTCAGTATCTTCCATTGTCAACAACTTTGGCTCAGATTAATATTGTTTAACGTTACGGGTCTCAAATTAAAGCTCGTTCTGATTACTTTTATTGTTTGTCAAGCCAATTTTTCTTGGGTCAATATATATTTATAATCACTAGAAGAGGAACCTTTTTTACTAAAATAACGTCATTTCGGAATAAAATAGTTTATATCTCAAATACAAGGACCCATCAAAACAAATTAAGAGTGCTAGACTTCATTGTTAGGTACCAGACAGCAGCTCCCAAAGCCTCATCAAAATTCGAGTTCCACTGGGTTGGTGTCCTCCTTGTAAGTTAACTAATATACGTAATGACAAATAAGAACAAGACTTAATTAATATGTTTGAAAGACTTAACAAATACTTATTACATTTTTTGAAATCTTACAATTAAAGTAAAATTAATAAGTCAGTAGACTTGAATTCTTCGTTGAAATACAATCTAACTACCTACACATTTAATTGACTGTAAATGTTGGAAGCACTAATCTCAAACTTATTATTCGAATAATTATTGCCACATTCAAGGTAGTAAAAATCAAACAGACATCCAGCGTTCATACTTTCCGACCACGTCGCGTGGCGCAAAGCAAGAAACCCGCCCGCGCCAATGTTCGCTTCTCCAATGTAGAAAAAGGAAATGAACATCGAGCAGCGAATCGTGTCCTATAACGACGCGTCACGGTAAAATACACTAGCCAAGCCAGCAGCATCGCGGCTCTGAAAAACAAAAGATCGTCGCCGGCGTTCGTTTTCGCCCCCCCCCCCCCCTCGCGCAGTTTCTTCTTCTTCTTCTTTTGCCACTCGGTGTAGCCCCGAGCTTTGTCACGTTCTCCCGAGGTCTCTCTGATCTCCCCCGCGCAACTGTATCACTCTCACTCTGCTTCTTTCGAGACCACTGATCTCCCAGGCCACCTCTCCTTCCTTTTTTCTTTGCCTTATACAGTCGAACCTCTTCGTACTGTAACTCTGCAGATAGAGCGGTACCCCGCAAAAATATACGTGATTTCGTTGTAGTAACTGAGATTTTCCCGTTTCTCATTCTTTATAATAAGAATTGGGTGAGTTATTTTTTATTTCTTACCTGAAGGGGTTACATTCATCTTAAAATTTGAATTAAAAAGAAATAATCATTATGGTGATGTTACGGGTAAATACGAAGGGCCACTCTTTTCATTTCATTTTTAGTTTTTAGAGAATTAATCTATGGATCGTTATTGTTATTGATCGGGATAACAGCGTTTCAGAGAGATATTTACTCAAAATTAAAAATTAAATGGAAAAAGTAGGTCCTTATAATTGTTGGTGGTGGGTGAGTGTAGAATTACCTTAAGCAATTTTCATCCAATTGACTTGAAATTTTACACGCATCTTCTGCAGAGTAACGGTCCTTAGTGAGCCTGTCTCTATCAATGTGCTCTTTTTTCAAATAAGGTTATATTAATTTTAAAAATCATCCCTTTCATTTATTTTCAGGTTGTTGTTTATACGCCCTATTTATAAAAGTGACACTAATAGGGACAGGTTTACTAATATGGACCGTTACGCTACATATACAATTCCCAACGCAAGTAAAATTTTAAACATTCACTTACGGAGTTTAAAGCACGCAAATAATTTTAAATTTAATTTTACATCAGCTCGAACCATTATAAACTTCCCTTTACTAATATTAAATTTAATTTTAAGTCTGTAAGCTTCATAAATCCTTAAAATTTTGCTTACATTGGGAACCGTATATGTATAGAAGAGGTATGTAGCATTTAAAGTCAATTAAATGCATTTACTTAAGCTACTTTGCGGCAAGCAAAGTTTGTCATTGTTCAAAACTCACTGTATAGGCTTTGGAGGTTTAAGTGAAATAGATGAACCTTACTAATTGCAAGTGGTGAAAAATCTTACATCTCTTATATCTTATATGAAATCAAATTTGTTTGCTTATTGTATAATAATTTTTTTTATTTTAAATTTTAAAGTGTATGTAAAAGACTTAAAAAACATTAATATTTAGGGTCCAAATATTTTCAGAAAAACTTTTTGTTCTTTACAGCATTTTTTATTCAATATTATAAAGGGCAGTCGATGGCTCAAGTGGTAAACGCGTACCTCTTAAGGCAACTGCCGCTCAAGGGGAGTGGGTTCGAATTCCCGTCAGTCCGAAATTTTCGGGGACATTTCAAGATAATGTCTTTCCAGATTTTGCGGTGACCTAGATCGGGCCTTCCTGGTTAAGGGTAGCAATGCTCATATGCACAATTTAAAAAAAAAACAATTACGGTGTTAACTTCTTTGTGAAACATTAATAAAATTGTAATAAACTGTATTCACTAATATAGACATTATATAAATACAAAATGAGTTTAATGACTTATATGAATTAAGTTTACAGTAGAAATGACCGCACGTAGAATTTCACACGTACCCACAGCTAAATCTAGCCAAGTCACACTGCGGTAAGACTTAGACAGACGCCGTGCGAGGAGATTCGACTGTACATCCTCGCTCGCCTCGCAGATTTATACGTCTCGCTCGCTGTTTGTTTCTCCTGCCGTCATACCATCTCCTCCTCCTCCCACGGCTGAGCAACTTTCTTCGACCGCGCTCCCGCGAAAACTTGCTGCTACAGGGGGTGGGGGGCGCACGAGATCTCATATTTACGACCCTCTGGCGGAGGTCGCGCGCGCGTGCCTCGATTCGCGAGGAATCTTTTATGGCCGATCCCTGCACCAGCCCATCTCTGAAGTTTCAATATAACGTATATTTCGCCGACTCTCTCTCTTACGCGCGCGATTCGAAACATGTAAATTACACGGGAAGGACGCGGGCAAAAAGTTGCCGAGCCGGGAAAAAGCTCTACAAACTCATTTGCAAATATAAACTGATCTGAATTTTCCAGTGCAAGCGAGCTGCAGTGCAGTTTTCTCCATCTTGCTCCTCGGCTTTTGCGCAGCGAGTTTTGTATTTCGCTCTTTGAGCCACGGCGCTGCCGAAGAGTATTAGTGGCGGCAGTCGCGTCGCGTGCACCAATACTGCTGCTGCTGCTCTTCGCTTTTCGACCTCCCGATGCCACCTGAGCCTGGGAGTGATTTCATTGGATTGGGGGGGGGAGGGGTGTCGAGCAAACTAATCTTCTTTAAGCAATCCTCGCGCGACTTTGCCTTTGAAGTCGCTTATTATACCCACGACTTCTACGTAGTCTCGGCTTCTACTTGTTCTTCTTTGTGATTGTGTGTGTGTGTATATAGGTGACAGGAGCTCGAATTCCTCAAGCTTTGAATTCTCGTTTAGAGCGCGAGAAGTTTCCATCCTTTTTCATCTGGGTGCCGTAGCGTCGCGCTGCGTCACGTTGTGCGTCTTGGATTTCACTCCCGGCTGCACTGGCTTCTACTCTCGGGTCGTCACGTGACACGCTCTTATGAGAGTTTATAGTGCAGCAGGCAAGTCGCCGCCGGGGGTGTATGGAAGTTATACGAAAGATTCGTTTTTCGCTCTGCGAATCCAAGTAGAAAGATTCTTTCGTTTCGTAGCTTGGATGGGATTGAGCAGAAGTGAATCTGATAGAGATTACGTGAATTTAGTGAAATTTCGTAAGTGTATTATGGGTGATAATTAGATTGATCTGTGGGATAATAACATACTTGTATAATATGTCGTGTAGATAAAGAAAAACTTGAATAAGAATCATTTTTTTGATAATGAAAACGTTGTATGGAATACACTATTAAAACATTATACTAATATTTACAAAGAAGTCCGATTTATGAAATTTTACTAATATAGCTTTAATGTTGAGAAAAGTATTGTAATCTTTATTGTTCAGTGTTTAATAACTTCTGAAAGGGAAAAATATTCGGTTATAAATCACCTAATAAATCACCTAATGTTTTTACATGATTAGAGCTCGTCAAAACATTAATAAGAAGAAAATTAATTCCTAGAGTGCAAAAAAGAATTTTAAAAGATATCTATGAATATTTTCCATTTAACCCAATGTATTAGATCTAACTATACTTGTATTTTCTACTTATTTTTTTTACGATTTTTTTATCGCATTATCCTCACATCTCCTGCATTTAAGCTATTAAAGAAAATTAATTTATATTTTGATGAGCTTAGAACGATGGTATATGGCTTGTATGTTCTATCTTAAAGTGTTAAGTACTATAAATCTGTGGGCATTCACCTTTAGAGTTTTCAGAAGATAGTACTTTTTGATAAATAGATATAGGTACTGATCGAAGGAAGATGAAAAGACCGGCGGTTAGAGAATATTCCACAATTATGACTTGGAAGAACTTTATAAATCTCTAAATATTATCAGAGTTATTGAACCGCGCAGACTAATTATCAACTCTTAGTATTATGAGAAAATAATATTAGTATTAAGAGACCAAAACGTAGATGAGAAGATAATATTCAGGCTGATTTTATAGCGGGCTATGAATCAATATCATAAATTGAATTAGGACAGAATATCGACAAATTGCGTTATGGAGTTGATAAGATATTAAACTTAGAACTTGAATTAAAAATTAAAAAAACGCACTTAGAGCACATGAAATTAAATGTTATTTATTACGTGTAACAAATCTTATTCGTCGCATGCGTTATACTGACAAGAAGAGTACACGGAGTCCGGGTCACGGATTTTGATGAAACTTTGGGGATCGTTTTCTGGTACATAATAATGAAACACAATGCCCGTTGTTTTATCAAATGGGTCTTGAAAACCTGAGATAGAGCTAAAAACATTAGTATTGATCGTATACGCAATGCTAGAAAAAAAAAAAAAAAAAAAAAAAAAAATATATATATATATATATATATATATATATATATATATATATATATATATATACTATCAATGTTAATGAAGTAGGCTGTACCTTCTGTAGAAAGGCCTTTTTGATAAAACTACAGGCATTGGGCTTGATTTTCAGGTATTAGGAGATGATATATTAAGTTTCATCAAAATCCGTGACCCGGGCTCCGTACATTCTCCTTGTGAGTTAGTAGATGAAGTCCAAGTTTGGTTAGGCGTGTCATCTTACGTTACCCATAAGGTCACAATGTCCTTATGTTTTCTAATGTTTCAATCCCGCAGGATGCGCTTTTATATAACCTGTTGCCGTTATTGTACATAAGAAAACATTTACTTACTATTTGAGATACAAGTTAATTAATTTACAATATACACATGATGAATAAATATAGGTAATTAACCTTTCATTGGATATTAAATAATTTTCTGTAATAACTTTTCAGCACTTACTTTATATACGTTTATTGATTGCTAAAGAGAAAATTCTATATTTTTTATCTATGCACGTCGATGCTTAAATGAGCTATAGGAATTGGGACATTCACCTTATCTGTCCATGTTTTCTTATTATATATTATACGTTTTTCCTAAATATAAGAAATCAAATTTACTTTTGCGACCATCTTTATTTTACGTATTTACAAATCAATTTCATAGAGGATTTCACAAGCTTACAAAGAGGAAATCGCTTTAACAAAATGAAACAAAATAAAAAAATGAAAACTCAAAATGCTTTCAATACCTCCGTGATTTTCGCAACGTATCCCCTTCCTACCTTCAAAATATATGACACTTCAATTTAGTCCATGTCTGCCTCGCGGCTTCGTCCTTCCACCTCCCCTTCCTCTCTCCATCTTCCACTGCTCGGTATGTTGTCCTCATTGCCGACCGGTAATGCCGCTCTGCGCCATCTCTCTCTCTCTCTCTCTCCCACTCATGTCTCTATTTCTCCATTTCACTCTCGGCAGCGTTCCGTTTTCGTAATTGCAAAACGAATCCGGCGACCGCAAGGAGGTAGCGCTCCACGATAAGGTGAGCCTGGAGGATCGCCAGGTTCCGATTTTTCCATCGCCGTATACCAGAGAGAGTGAGTAAGAGCGAGAGAGAGAGCGAGAAGCATCCGCGCGTCAGTCCGTCGTACAGGAAACGATTTAAAGGGGCTACGCGTTGAGAGGCGGAAATTCGCGGTCGTAGACGTCCTGGCGAGTCGCCCGTAGCGCAAGAGAGAGAGAGAGAGAGAGAGAGAAACTCTCTACACAGACGAAAGGAAAGTCCTCGTTTCCCCTCTCTTTTCTTCGCTGCCTCCTTCCTTCTCTTTAGCTTTTCCTCTCTCGCTCTCTCCCGGCGCCTTTTCCGCTCTCATTCCCCCCGCGCGCGATCCGCTTTCTCGCCTCGCCTCGCGCGGCGCGCGCGAATAAACTGCTATTGGACTACTTCGGGCGGGAGAGGGCTCTCTTTCGGCGAAACTCGAAACTCGAAACTTCTGGGGTGGCCCCGCGATGCGATTTGGGAAGGAGGGGGCAGTGAGAGAAGAGGATGGGAGACGAAGTCTATACTGCGGAGGCGACGGTCGCGCGATGCTTGATTTCGTTTATTTAAAACAAATTTCCTGAGAATGGCGTGATTTTGAGATCGTTCGAGAATGCGGGGGTGGAAGAGAGGCTAAAGTGCGGTTTTGTGAGGACAAACTTAGGATAGGTCAGGATTTTATTAAGGAATATTTGAGTAGTGCATCGGTGTAATTTATTTATGAAAGTTAGAGATTATTTTAAACATTATCTTATATACAATTTTGTTTCTTAAGAAAAGACAACTAGAAGTATTGTAATAAATGAAAGTAATTTATATTCAGCAATAATATTTTTATTATATAATACATCTGGTATAATACATCTTATATAAAAGCGCATCCTGCGGGATTGAAACATTAGAAAACATAAGGACATTGTGACCTTATGAGTAACGTAAGATGACACGCCTAACCAAACTTGGACTTCTTCTACTAACTCACAAGGAGAATGTACGGAGCCCGGGTCACGGATTTTGATGAAACTTAATATATCATCTCCTAATACCTGGAAATCAAGCCCAATGCCTATAGTTTTATCAAATAGGCCTTTCTACAGAAGGTACAGCCTACTTCATTAACATTGATAGTATATATATATATATATATATATATATATATATATATATATATATATATATATATATATATATATATATATATTCACTTCCTATACAGACTAATCATCAATCGATGACTTCTCCTCATTAACAGAATTTGTCTATCATAAAGTATCTCCAATATTTTTTATCGGATTGATTTCAAATTTGGAATGTTTCTTCTACATTGTTAGTTCTGAGAGCAAATTCTATATATGCTTACCTCTCCGATGAAAATCAATGTCAATTATTTAACTATTTTTTATATTACTATAAATAATTAAAGCCAATCCGATGAGAATTATTTGAGATATGCATTACGGCAAGCGTATTTTCGAGCGAAGAGAAACCATCGAGGTATGTTAAAATTTATGATGGATAAGTGTATGCCATTGTAATATTTTTTTATTTTATAAGTTTATTATACAAGACTAGCTTTATTACCGACTTTAGCATGTGAAATAATAAGTAATATTTTAATAATTTGTCAAAGGGCTACAGCCTATGTATAAATTAATAAATAAATAAATAATTAATTAAATAAATAAATAAATAAATATATAAGTAATATTTTTATGTTAGGTTTAATATTGTAATCCCTTTTTCTGGGAAAAGTACGTAATTACTTCGCATCAAGTATTATTACTTATTTTAATACGAACATTCAAGCATCTTGATCCTTGGATTGTTATTATATATATAATATACATTTCAATTTTTGTTTTCAATTTGTACCTACTACCTTGATATTAAATATACTCGCTTATCTTCTTTTAGATTTCGTTTACCAATCTTAAACTTATTGCAAAAAAATTATATTACAATCTATATAAAATATTATAATGCACTACTTTTTTAGTCAGTCTAAATAATCAAAAAGAAAGATTACACTTAATCTCAATTTTCAAGTACCGCATAATTTTTCCCTACTTTTGCATCGATTAACACTCACCGAAGCCGACTTTTCCTCCCCATTTTATTACAGAAACTCCGTAGTCGCTCCGGCAAAAAAAAGGTGAAGGTAAAAAAAATATAATATCTCACCCACTTAAATTCCTTGCCATTGAAATGGGCTGCTACGCTGCGGCAGCGGTAGCTGCTCCGTGCGCCAGGCCAGGCAGCGGCAGCGGGGACGAACGATGCATGCACATCGCGTAAAGTGCTCGGTAAATTCAATTTCCCGCGGTGTCAAGTCGAGAAATATTCTTACCACGCAATGGATACTAAAATGTCCAATGCACTTTGCACAAAGTGCGGCCAACCGAGAGACGACACTGCCGATGTATCGTTTCCGCGAAATTTAAAGCGCGCGTGCGAAGACCCACCACCCCCCCGCACTCGTGGATTATTGCCATTTGGGCTCGCGCGCGCACGTTGCCGACTATAAATAAAATTCGGAGAACAATTTGTTGAATAAATGCATTTTGCGCCGCGGAGAGAGAAAGGGAGAGAGCAATGACCGGTATAGTGTATAGTTGTACGTAACGTAGTACGTAGACCCGAAAATAACGCGCGAATTTTCGTAAATTATATTTTCCGCGTCGTATTTATCTTGTCCGCGTTTAATCGTAATTTTATAGCGATTAATGTTTATTGTATACCGGTGGAATTGATGAAATTTTGGTGTACAATATTTAAATAAATTTATATCCTCATACACAGTATGAAAATTTCCATGAATTTTAACAGTTTTGCTGAGGCGGTAATAATCAACCATTTTACAAATTGCATTTATGTAATATGTACGAAAAAATGTAAGAATGGCTAAAAAAACTCGAAGAGTACATTTTGATTTGTTGTTTTATGCAATAAAAAAATCATTGAAAAACGATTTATGGCTTTTTTTTGTAAGGATTATTTAAGTCTCAAACATATAAGACTGCTAATGAAGAGTAATTCTTAAAGTGAATTTTAAAAACCTGAAAATAATATTCAACTAACAAGGGGATTATCCGACCTGAGGGAAACGAATTTCAATGAGGATTGGAGAGGTGATTTCTGGTACTCAGAAACAAAGCCTAGTACCCATATTTTGTTCCAATAAGCCCTTGTTTTCTAGATATGGGTTAATTTACTTTTAATATGCTTCTATATGCTTTTTATATGACGATAAAAAAAATTCAAAAAGTACATTGATGTAAACGGGAAAAGCTTTAATTAAAGTTTCGTTTCGTATAAAAATATGCATACGATCTAAAGTTATTAACAATTAAAGATAGTGATTGAAAATGCATAAAAAATCGAAGTATTTAAAGAGACTTTTCAGTTTATAGAAAATTGTAAAAAAAATTATTTCAAGATAATTTTTAAAGAAAAGTATACAATGCCCGTAAAAGAACCATTTATTTATGTGTTGTTTCGCCTACTTTGATTTACTTTTTTCACATTCTTAGCGTCAAAATTTACGTAGTCAATATATAAAGCAGAGGCATCATTTTTTATTTAAATAGCTATATTCGAAATACAATAACTCATATCGCAAGAACAAGGGCCTATTGTAACAAATTACGCGTACTGGATTTCGTTTTTAGATACCAGAAATCATCTCCCAAAGTCTCATCGAATTGCGGTTCCCACGGGTGGGAGACTCTCCTTGTTAATTGGAAATCATTTTTAGAACTATAAAATTCACTTAAAGACTCCAATAAATACAAAAGAATTTTAAAAACTATCAAAGTAGTTCTTTATACCTCTTAATAAGCTCCAACGGTTAAGGAATATCGTATTTTAAGTGCCCAAATAAATCACCCGTAGAAACTTTAAACGTCAAGATCTATACGCCCTGTTATACATCAGGAAGCACTCTGCTACCCGCCAATTACTTTCAAAACTGTTAATTCAAAGATTGAAAAAACTACACATACACACACACACACACACCCATACCCATACCCACTTCGTAAATCTCCTCTTAATCAAACCCCAAGTTTTTAACAAAGTTTTTTCTTTCAGTGCACCAACGCGCTGGAATTTCCCCGGCCTCGCGTGCAAATCTCAGCTTAAAAATTTAAAATTGGCTAAACCGACGGCGACGACGACGTCGAGAGAGAGAGAGAGAGAGAGAGAATCCTTGCGCGCGCGAGGCGAAATTAGGTCGAAGAAGTTGAGCAAAGTTTTCATAATTTTTACACACTCTTCTTGACGGCCGCTGCCGGGGCACTCCAACCTTCTTCTTCCTCTTCTCTTCTCTCGTGTCTTCTTTTTTTGCACGAGGAAATTCGTGTGCGCGCGTTCGCGACAATGGAGCGCGGCTGGTGGAAAAAAGTGAGACAAGAGCATGAGCCGCGCGTGCATATGTATATGTATAAGTATGTAGACTATGTGAGAAGAAGAGTCGGAAAAAAGGTTTTAAAGTCTCTCTCTCTCTCTCTCTCTCTCTTTCGTATCCATCCGCCGTGCAGGAAAAAATCGCTTATAATGCACTTGGCAGCTACTTCGCGCTCGCGAGGGAGGCAATGCGATCTCTTCTCTCTTTTTCCTCCGGCGCGCGGTGCGCCTCGTCTGTGCTGCAGTCACACGCGTAAGATGGGGCAAAAGTTCGGGGCTAGGCCGGGCCATTTCGGGTTATTAATATGGCCTAAGTGCCAGTCTTCTTCTTCTTCTTAGCTTGCTCCTCCTCGCCGCTTTATTCTTTCCTTTAGTTTTCTTTGAGTTCTTAAGCGACCCAGTTTTTTGTCCAGAGGACAAAGGAAGCGGCAAATTACACGCCAAGAAATATGCAAGGAAAATAATTAGGGTGGATGCACGGATGAAAGGTCGAGGTTTGCAATTTATTATGCCATTAAGCATGTTTTTACAATTTCATAAAGTTAATGCACGATTGTTCCATGAAGAGTAAAAATTAAATTGAATATTTTTATATGCAATTGATAAATAATGTTACCAATCAGCTGTGGATTTAAATTTCGATGCAGATGTCGAATTCGGTTTGGTCAATCCATAGAGTTATTAATGAAGAAACAATAACTGTTTTATTGGTTGTTGATGTTTTGACGACTATATTGCCATTCTCTTCAAAAATAATTTATTTCGATAAATAAAAATAATGCATTATTTACATAAAGCATACTTTTTGCGAGTAAAGTACGTGAAAAACAGAAACAAATGGTATATCTTAAATTAAATAGATTATTTAAATTTCCCAAAAACATCGTATTATAAATAATTTTGAACCCTATTTTTTGCTATATTAAATTATTTAGAGATTTATTAGACGAAACGTCACTTAACCATGAAAATTACATTTCAGAAGTACATAAATAAGATAAACTTAAGAAGTATAATTGAGAGCCGCCGAGAACAATTAAGGTCCGAACTTATAGGTAGGATGAAGAGGGTAGTCAGTGACATTGGGGGCAGTAAAGGATCAGGAGTTGAGAAATCATGGAAACGGTAAAGAGGGTGGTAGTTGGGCATCGAGGGCATCGAGGGTAACATTATAAAGGACCTAAGGGGTAGCGGGAAATATAGCTACCTTCAGCAAGTTTGGTGTGTATTTAACAGCTCTTACCATGTTAGGGTCAGAAAACAAATGGACATAGTTATCTAATCTATTGACTGAAGCATTTCTTAGCTCATGTTATTGTTAATATGAATGCCTTACAAACTCGTAACCTTAAATTTCAACTTACGTTTATCAACATTTATCACTTAGAAATTTGGAAATTCCATTACGTCATAATAAATAAAAATAAGTTTATGAAAAATTGTGGTATTTAGATGTTTAAAGATTTTACATAATCGTAGGTACATAGTTATATATAAAGTTTCATATTATTATATATATTTATATATAAATTATATATAAATTGTATATAGTTATACATAATTCTGTATGATTTTATATATAATCATACATTATTACATATAGTTATATATGGACATATACAATTATATATATTCAAAACCCAAATATAACGATGTATAATTAATTAAGAATTATCTATCATTTTATGAATAATCATACTTGTATATATTACTATATATTATTTATACAGAATTATCTATAACCATATAAGATTTTATAGATAATTATGTATTGTTATGTACAATAATACTATATATAAAATCATTTTTAATCAGTTAGTTGTACATAGAATATACATATACTTTTGAAATAACTGTCCAACATGTTCCTAATATATGTTTTCTATTTTTTGCAGGTGAGTCCTATAAATGAATATTCTATTGTTTCTTCACTATCATGTAAGTTTTAGTACAATTATTTTCTATTTCATTCACTATATGTAGGTAATACAATTTATTATAATTATTTCATTTACGAAGAAGTACCTGTGAAAATTGTTTTTATACTAGACATTTTAATCATTATTGGATGATCTACAAAATATATTAATTAATCCATGCAAGAGAAATATAAAAATCTCCTTGAAGATACGTAAGTAATTTTCATAAGAAATATTCAACACTTGCAGAAGATAATTTTTTAAAATAAAACTTCTTTCTATTACAAACGTTAAGCTCAAAATATCTTTCTCTAAAAATGTTGTAGATTTTGTTGAAATCTTATGAGTCTTCAATATAATTTTAAAAAACATCTGTCATGAGTTAGGCAATATTTTTGTCATATAAAAAGATAAAGATAAAAAATCTACTAAAATAGCCACCTCCACAGAAGCCCACCCCTCGGCAATTCAAATTATAATCAGTGCGCACAAAGCATTAAAATTTCACAAACTCCCAACTACCCCCCAAACAATCAGAATACCATATCACAGCCTCACCCACCGTCCCACCACGCTCGCCAACGCACACATACCCACCTACACGCTCTCACCGTCCTTTCGCCCAAAACATCCTCTGATCTCACGCGTGCGCGCGCGCGCGATGCGCCTTAATCTTCCCCGTCCGCTCCCTCTCAATCTATGCATACACCCGCGTACACCCAACACCCACTCACCTCATCCACCGAAGCCTCCGCAGCAGCACACCACACCGTTCAACTGTGCAAACCATAATCTGCAGGGCTCTCTCCCCTTTGAATGTACGCCTCGAATCTGTTTACCGCAGCCTGCAGCGGGCGCGCTGCCAGCGGAATTCCAGACCCTCTCCCCCGCTCCGACAAAGACGTATTATGCCACACAGGTCGGCGCGCTGCGGCGGTGGGCGCTCTTATTTTTGCGCGTCAACGGTATCAAGTGCGTGCACGCGAGCTATCAAACGCGGCATTATACGCTTGCCTTGATCTCGCCGCGCCGCGCGCTCAAAGCCTGCCGTTTCTCTGCTGGCGCTGCTCGTCTGCTGCTACTGCTGCTGCTGCTGTGTGCAATAATGCGGGGGAGGGGAGGGGTTCAATGGGATTTGCCTTGTTACGGGGATTATGACGTTGCGCGTTATAATATTATATAGATGGTCGAGGCTGTCGATATCGAGAACCTGCAGAGGGGTGGGATGGTAGAGACAGAGGGAAAGTGGATTTTGCGTTCGGGGTGGGTGAGGGGTGTTACGCGAAAAGTGGAAGAAACGTGTTTTCAGGTTATTTATTTGGCTAAAGTAGATGGTGAAATGCTTTTTAAAATTATTTATTTACATAAATATAATTGATATAAAATAAAAGTACATTTATAATAATAACGGAATTCCATGATTATTGAAATTATTAGAATACGATAAAGCCTAACATGTTAGCAAATTATCTATCTTTTTAATATACTTTTCTTATTATGATACAAACCCCAATTATAAACAGGGAATTATTATCATTGATATGACTATTATATTCTCATTTTAATATTTGTTAATATTCATAATGCTTATATATGGATTATATATATAATATAATTTATATTAGATGTTAAAAGTAATGTAGCATCTACTAGTTAAAGAAAATTAAATTAAAACTTGTTGTAATATCATTTACAATAATAATAATTAAAAAAATGTTTCAATTTATCATATTTCTTCTAATTAACCTCCGTAAATTATAAAATCAAATTTTTTTTCGCTTTATACAATTTTTTTATTATTTTACAGAAATGACTTTAAAGTTACTGTTATATATATATATATATATATATATATATATATATATATATATATATATATATATATATATATATATAAATCGAAAGAAAATGACGTCTATTTTATAAAAACGTACATATTTATGAAAAGCTCAACGTATAAATTGACAAAAATAAATTTTTTTGCTTTTTACAATCTTTTTAAACTAATATTTTGTTATTATTTCACGAAAATAAGTTTCAAGTTATTATATGATATATCATTCGAAAGAAAATTACATAAACTTTATGAAAACGTACATATTTTTGACAAGTTCAACCTATATAAAATAACAAAAAATTTTTTTTCGATTTTTACAAATTATTCAAAATTAATGTTTTTGATAAAAAATGAGTTTAATGTTATCCATTAACCTCAATATCAATTTTTGTTTCATAGATACACACGTAGACACATACATACATACAGTTAGACATTTTTTAAAAACTTATTGTAAACCTATTTTTATGATTCTGAAAAAAATTGTTATTATCGTTCCAAAGCTTTCTCTTTGAGAAAGTAAAAGGACTCTCACAATAAAAAAGTATGATTAGATGGCATCGTTAATGTTAGTGCTATGAAAAATCTTGCTCGCCTACGGAAAATAAAGTCAAGGAGAAAAATCGTGAGAATGTGGGTACACCTTTTATAACAACGAGTTCGTTTTTTCGTGTTGTAATAGATAGTTCTAGAATAGATGACCATTCCTGTAATAAAAACTGACTAGAGACTTTCCCAGGTATTGGTAAGGCAATTGTAATCGATTGAAACATCCAGTAGAAATGTTTAGAATTGACCTCCACTGCCGAGCTATGCTTTGAATGCTCACGATGACGCGCCAATGGTAGGCCTGTACGGAAGTTTCGCATAGCCGGGGCAAGGACTGGGACCGCGACACAGTATGCCGAATGTACACGGGAAAACTACTCTAGAAATACAATACGACAACAACGTAGAACTCGCAAGTTCTAAATACCAATACCATGTACTATGAATACCGTATATTCTAAATGCCATGTATTTTTTTAAATAATGCAGTAAATAAATTACAGTAAATATATCCGTTAGTAATGATTTTAATTCACAGGATTTCCTAGGAATACATTTGCAGAATAGTTTTGAATTAATGTTTTTTACCCTTATGTAACTTATTTTATCCCCACATTTCTTTTTCAGAATAAGAAGAATGCAGAAATAAGTACTTATAATATGGAAAAATATGGGAATTCAAATCCTTCTATTTCAAAGTAAAATTTTTGAAAACCATAGGGAATGTAAAATCTGTCTTACATAGGGACGGTTATCATATTCTTCTAGAAGTGAAATTTTTCTAAATCTTTTTTTACATTTTTGCAGGCATTTCAAAAAGTACATTCAGAGAGAGAAATGCAATATCGAATAGTCATATTCGTAATTTTATTTTGAAGTACATTTATAGATTCTAGAGAGCTGTTAAAAATAAATTGAAAAATTATTTTAATAATCTTTAACTAGATACTTATGGTCACTAACATGAATTTTAACAATATAACATACATATTTTTTACAATAAACATGTGTAATAGAAAAAAATCATTTTAAGTTTGAATTTTATTTCGTAATAAATATTACTAGTTTAAATAATAAATATTAAATTAAATTTTGATATTAAATTTTGCTGTACAATTTCTAATTTTTGCCATAAAATCTTCCTTAATATACATATTATCAAGCACATCACAAAACACTAAAAACCACAACGATATTCACACTTCACTCCTCACCCGTCTTCACAATTAAACCGCACCATAGCATAATCACTCACGCATTCATCACCAGTCCGCGGTTAATTCGATCCCGCGCCACAATCGCCTGTACCGCTCCCCTATATGCCACGGGAAAAAAGCTTTCACTCAGCTTACACCCGCCTATCATCGCTGTATCTCTCTTCCTCTTTCTCTTCCCCTATCCTTTCTTTCGAATCTCTCTGGCGCGTTGCACACGGTCGCGCCCTTCGCCGCAGCCACGACGCATTACAGCTGTGCTCGCGCGAGCTCGTTATTGTCGAGCGAGTTTCCGATGCACGTACTCGTGCACGCCGCCCGCGCGCCACGGCAAAGTGAGCGACACAATGAACCGCCGCCGCGCTCTCCTCTCGAGCGCGAAGCTGAAGCTCCATAGCTTCGGCTTCAGCTTCAAACCCGCTTTCGCTTGCTTGCTCTGTCTCTCTGTCTCTCTCTCTCTCTCTTTCTCTCTGGGATGTTCGCGTGATTCATAATTTCCGGTTTCCATGAAGCTTTTACCGCCCTTGTATTTTTTTCTCTCCCTCTTCTTATTCTCTTTCGCATCCACCATCTACGTCGCGCGCGTTTTTTATTTTTTTTTTTGTTATTTTCGCAGCGTTGTTCGCCGATAATCTCGCTTGGCTCGAGGGTTTTTTTTCGTCCTCGTCGTTGTCGTTGCTGCCACACAATCGCCGAGTGTTGCGGAGTGACGGTAGGTATATATAGCGGCGCCGGCTTGCTCTCGCGGATGGGGAAAAATGCGCGAGTTACGGGTGAGCGATCGAATCTCGGGATTTTCAGTTTCAGCCCCACGGCCCCGAGAGAGTGGCGAAATGAAAAATAAATATATATGCGGCAGAGAGGTTTTATTTATTTAATTTGTGCATTGTTTTGGCGAAATTACGCAGCGAGTTCTGGTCACGTGAGTGTGTTTTTGTTGGTCGTAGCGAATAAAAATGGCGGTATATTTCCATTTATACTTCAGAGCGTTCATACATTTGCGCTTTGTAGTTTGTTATGACTGAGCAACAATAGCGATTAAAAATAATGCTAGTTAATATTTTTGATTGTTTTTGTCTGAATAGTATAGATTGTTTGCAATCTCGATTTTTCCAATATAATTATTAAAATGTTGAATGAATTTATTATAGAAATTAAGTCAATTTTTTTACATTTTTATTGAGAGATTCTACCGTTTTTTCTCAATAATTTAAACGATGCCCTATTTTCGTAATATATCTCAACATTAATATAATATTCTCAAAATATTTCAGAATGTATCAAAAGTGTTGAAATCACTCTACATTGGATGATTGTATGATATTCATGAATTTACTTGACTTTTTCTGTGCTCATACCAATCCAATCTTCTTGAAACTAAACTGAAAATAGTTATGCTAATATATAAAAAAGATTTTTTTCATTACTGACTCGATAGGTTAAACATTTTACAATAAGTTTTTCAAATACAATAAATTATTCTAAGAATCAGTAAAAATAATCATTGAATATATAATTGTTTTTAAATTAAAAGATAACTTACGTTTGTAACACGGAAATTAGTCTTTTTAGTTTCGTTTTAAAACGATTAATTAATTCATTACGTGGAATATTTAAGCTTGAAGGCATAAGTATAGCTATAACATACACATACGCATGCACACACACGCACACACTCGCATTCACACAGACACACACGTACACAGACAAACTCACGCAACTACTACTGCACATGTCTGCGTGCACGAAGTCACTACTGCGCATACCTCTGTATACGCACCCCTCCGCCCCTCCTCAAACCCACCTCACACCATCCTTCTGAATAGCTATACCTGAGATCGTACAATTCCGTACACTCTCTCTTTCACCCTCTTTTACCACACTCCACCTAATTATATATTCTTCATTAGTTTATGCTACTGGTTCTTTCTGACCACTTATTCGTCGATGCACTACTTCATAGAAAATGAAGAGTTAATTCTGCGTCTCGCTTTTTGCTATTACAATTATTCTCTTACTAGGAGAAAATACCCTCTCCACATCACACCCCCCCTCCCACTATTTGTACCTATCCTAATTATGTCCCCTTATGCTATCCCACCCATCCATCATCTGAACACTAATCCTATGTTAAAATAATAACACGATTAATTTAGCATTGCGGGACCCATATCAATATTTGCATTATTTTATTAAGAAAGAAATATCCCTGCCACGTTCCCCATACCCCTCCCACACTTTTACTACCTATCTTAATTTTGTCCCATTATGCTACCGTATTATTGCTCCACCTAGCCAATGATCTTACACGTTTGATTAGCGTTAAAAGTGTTTATATCATTATTTTCATTGTTTTGTTTAAGAAAAAATACCCCCTCCACGTCACACATACCTCCTCCACTTTTTCTACCCATCCTGATTCTGTCCCCTTATGCTACCCCACCCATCCATTATCTCAACGCTAATCCTCTTAGCACTATGTTAAAGTAATAACAAGTTTATTGTAGCGTTACGATGCCTATATCGTTATTTTTATTATTTTGTTCAGAAAAATACCCCTCCACGACCCCCATCCCTCCAAATTAACCTTTCTAGCACTATGTCATAGTTATATCATGTTTAATTTAGCGTTACGCCTATTTTCGGTTTCAGTGATTAAATCATTCTTTTACTATAGGGATCCAACGTATGTACTACTTCCCTAAATACATTTCATACGTAGAAAAGGTTAAAGTAGTTGGAAAGAATGAGTTTAGTACAGACGCTTATTTTGGAATAATTTTTTATATCTTCGCCTTCTTATGAAGGTTTGAATATTTATACGAAATTAATTTTCTTTTGTATGAAAACATTTTTTGTAATTTTAGGAGCTGAGTGATTATTATATCACTGATGGCGGTTTTTAGTTCATAATTCTAATGTTTAATTCTCAGCAAAACATATTGATATGCATGTAAACTTGTAGTATCAGAAGGTTTTCTTCGAATGTTAGAAATTTTCTGTAAGATCTATAGAAAAGGACAATGTGGTTGCAGAGCTTTGCTTTAATCTTTCGTTTCTTTGACTTTTGAAACACATTGTCGGCAGATTTTATTGTAGAATTCCTTGCATAATGTGTTTAAAAATAATACAAAATATAGGGTGTAAAAAATCTGAACATATACAGGTTATTTGTGATGAAAATAGGAAGACAATAATTTAATAAGCCAACAACTTAACTCAACTGTACTTCTTAAGTTATTCGGTTATAGAGGAATAACCTACATAAAATAAAAATACGTTTAAAATAATGCAAGAGATAACTCAATAGCCCAATAATTCAAGCTGAATTCTTATCTGACATTTTCTGCAATTATGTACTTGAATAATTATGTTCTATGTATTGAGCTCACGTAGGTTTTTAAGCTTTCATGCGCGCGCAAGTTCTCAAATGTTTCTCGTTTACTATATATGAATATAAGCTATATATGTGAGCTCGAGGGCCATTAAAAAACCACTGTACTGAATTTAGTCGCTTTTTTCTAGAGCGCACTTTTGAGTGAAAATTGTAATAATAAAGTGGAATAATAAAATCTTGAACGAAGTTATTTGCTTTGTCAACAACTTAAAAATGAAACGTTTTACCCTTTGATTACTGCAAAATCGTTAAAATGCAATCTGTTCAAAATTTATTTTTATTAATTTTATATCTCAAACTTAATTGTGTGTTCTAATTATTTTTCTATATCATCTTTCATAATAAATTACACTATTAATAAATTTTAATATTCACAAACACTTTTGTAATTATTACAGTCTAGTCTCCTATGTAAGGGTGAGCGGGGCACGGGTGGCATCTTAACATTCAAGAATTCGTACACAATACAATTTGAGATTTATAATAATCGTAAAATTGTGTCATGTAGACATCCGTATTAAGAATATAACGTATTAATTTCAAAATTAAATTTCTATTATTTAGGTCGTGATAAATAAATTGATCGAGCGGTCTGAAAAGTTCTTCGTGCTCCGTGGGCGTGGTACGTAGAGCTTGATAGCGGGACATGTGTGCTATGGCATTATTTTGACTCTTAAAAGTAATAAACGAACTCGTAAATGTAATGATACTTCATATTTATTTTTTAGGATGTTAATAAAAATATTAAGAAATATTACTGTGTTGGAAAAGCATTTTATTAATTTTAAGTCAGTATTAGTCATACACATCACGTATCATATTTTAATCACATTTGATTTTAAGCTTAATCGTAAAATATTAGTATTTAAAATGCATAAACTCTTGTAATATATTGAAAATATTGGTTGCGATTATTTCATAATGTTTGCAACGCACGCAAAATATTATGTATTTAAATTATGTATTTTACAATAATAATGATTTTTTTAAAGTTGTGCATTGCGATGTCGAGTAAATTGGTCAATTTGTTTTATGGAAAGGTATTTTTTGTGATACATGTATGGATTTTCGCGGAAAAGTCTCGAAAATTTAAGATAAGTAATGAAATCAACAGCGGGCAAATAAAGTTACTTTTTTGCCGACTTCTGCCAGGCAAGAAATACGCTTTTTTGCCCGCAGTTTCTTTTTGTGTACGCCAGTCAGAAAACAAGCACTTTAGGCTCGCTTTTAAGGTCCAAAAAACCGACAAAAACCGTGCATGTGTTGCATCATAGTATATTGTGTACCAAGAGCGTAAAGTGGGCTTTTTTAGACTAAGTGTGGAGTTTGCAGTACGAGTCAACGGCGAGCGAGCACGAGCCGAAGGCGAGTGCGTTTTGCGAGCCGAAGATGAGTAAAACATGTATGGATTTTTGTGGAAATGTCTCGAAAAGTACAAACAAGTAAATAAATCAACAGCGCTGGTTAAAAAACAAGCACTTTAAGCTCACTTTTTAGGTTCAAATAACCGCAAAAATCGTGCAAGTGTTTTCGAAAAATTTTGATAAAATATTAGCTTCTTTGTCGAAATAATATTTATTTAAGGCATAGAAACCTATATCAGTTTATAGAAATAGTAAACAAGACAATGTTATTTTATGGTTAATTAATACTTAGAGAAGTTGGCTTCACGGTACAGTAATTGGGCCGAGTACGCTACACAATCCTCAACAAGCCACAAAGTCTATAAAGTAAACTGTAAACGATGACGATTGAGGTTATATTGATAGACCGATTTCATGGTGTATCCTGAGTTTGAAAATATGTGGACGAACGTAAGCTTACAGTTCCGAAATTTCAATATTTTCTTGTTAAACAGGATCAATTTTTTTGTATCAGTTCATGATCCCCAGCAGTATTCAGTATGTAAGTTTGATGAAAAAATAGAATGGCATTAAAATATACATTACTTTACCAAAACTCATGGGTGCCCCTTCAGCCCACTCTGCCACACGTGCCCCGCTCTCCCCTACTATGCAACGTTTAATGAATCTCATTTTAATCGACATTCACGGATTTAATATCCTTGTGTATTTATACGACTTCGTTACGTACTATCATTGATATGAATATACGGCTCAAAGCAATTTATCCAGTTACATTTGAATAGCACTCATTCAAACGATACTCATTGCATGGTCAAGCGAGATCGAGCAAGAGAGAGAGACCAAGAGGAAGAGAGAGACATGACAAAAGGGCCAAACGTATCCGGGATACGCCAGTTTAACCGCAAATCGCGTTAATGAGAATCCACGTAATTTTCTCCCCTTCACTCCCTTCCACCATTACCATTCTCATCTCTCTCCTCGTTCTCTCTCTCTCACTCTCTCTCTCACTCTCTCTCTCTCTCTCTCTCTATCTCACTCTCTCTCTCTCTCTCTTTTCCCTCGAGCAACCAGAAATACATTCCAATTTCCTGCGCGAACTTAGCCGAACCCTTTCCCATCTCGCTCTCCTCTTTCTCTCTCTCTCTTTCTCTCTCTCTCTATCTCTTTCTCTCTCGGATAGCCGGACGCCGCGGAATTTCTCGCATTTATAGCCTTCGACGCGTCGACACTCATCGCGCGAGGAGTATCTCCCTGTGCTCTGCGGTGTAGCCGTACCGGACGAGCGGCGCGCCGCTAATTAATTTGAAATAATTATTTCTGCGAATAGCCGGGATTCAGAGAGGCAGCAGCGGCAGCAGCAGCAGCACTGCGATCGACATTCGTTCACGGCTCTGGAGTATTGAGAATGCCATTTGAACGCCGGTTGCAGAGCTGCGGGATGCGGATTTGCGGAGTAAAAAATTCATCCCGAACGATGCGAAGCGCGTGCGCGGCAGTCGAATTCGATTGCGCTGCGGCGCTTCGGGTATTGGAAATTCAGTGGGCTTGCGAGAACGGTGTTTCGGTTTTTGAACTGGATTCTGCTGAATTTCGATTTTTCCGCGAAAGAATATTGTTGGATTTTTTAAATTTCTGCTTTTATTTGGGAGCAATATTGGAATTCTATTTGATAGATAGTCAAGTGAAATCAATATTTATTAAGAGTTCTTTTAGTACGAGGTTTAAACTCAGCAAACTGAATGAAATTAGAAATATGTGTCACTGCACACTTAAACATTGCTAGCTGTCCGACAACACTTAGATTAGCCGATAAAATACTTTCACGACAAATTGTCTTGTGACCCATACTTAAAATTCGTTTTTAATTACATGAATAACTATAGTCAAGTATAAAATATCGTATATTTTTCGTACGTTACACTATTTTTCCTTTTTTATATAGTATGTAAAATAACTAAAAGTTATTGGTAAATATTACCTTTTCTTATCTTAAAATGATTGACTAACTAAAACATATAAAAGGGAATATATGAAAGAATATAGTGAGTTTATTTTATTTTATTAGCATTTTGTCAATTCTTTTCTTTTTATATTATGTAACGTCGCCGTATTTGTTCTCTCATATGTTGTTAATCGATGACGAGGGTCTGCGGTGTGTTTGTAAACAAAACACATACATTTTAAAAGAGGTGCTTGTATCATAAAATACATCCCAGCAACTATTATTATTTTATATAAGTTTGTATTTAAAACAAAAAGTGCTAATTAACTTTTTAAATGGATTTTGAAATGTAAAAAAAAATCTGAAGCAAAGGAAACGTTTTTATAAACATTTTTTAACTATATTTCTTTGACTTTGAAATTAAAAAGTGGTTTTAAACATACAATTTAATGTAATTAAAGGTACAGTTTTAGTTACAAAATTAATATAACTCAGCTTGTACAAAATAAATGAAAGGAAATATTGCAACCTCAGAGATTTTGCTTCCTCATAGAGGAAGCTTTGTGAAGGTATAAGAAAGTTATGCTACAATAATTATAGGAACATGTTTTGAGATATTAGAAATCAAAATACATTACTTTTAGAGAATGTCTGTATGGATATATGTGTGGGTGTGCTTGTGTATGTGTGTGTGTGTGTGTGTGTGTGTGTGAGTGTTATTTTGTATTGATTGTTTGATATTTGAGTTTTAGTTTTTCTGGTTTGTTGGTATGATTGAAATAATATTATCGATGCAGTTTAAATGCAATTGAAAGAGCATAAAGACCTATCTTTTCCGATTCAAAACTTTAAATAAGCTATTTCCCTTTTTCTGTTTACACGGATATGTCATTTTTTATTTAAATGGTGATTATGAATATGGAGAGAAATATTCTGTAAAATTTTCAAGTCTTTATCATTTTTCTTTTCCGAGAAAAAAAACGTTTTGTGAAAAAAATCGAATTTTGACGCACGATAACTTGAGTAAAATTGCACTATTCCTTCGGAAAATTTTCAGAAAGGTAGTATTATACTATTTCTTGGATCTGTTCTTTTCTTAGATTATAACGACCTTTGTATTCCGAGTTATTTAAGGTAATATTTATTTCAAAACCTTTTTTTTATCGCTCATATCTCGAGAACGGTGCAATCATTTTTTGTCAATAGGAGCTCATTTTTTGTTTTTTAACGAAGATTCGGAATTCAAAAGAAATTTTAAGATTCATTAATCTATTTTTGTTTTATAACGATTTTTCTGTTTTATTTTAAGTTAGGTGAATTGGCAGTGGTTTATTTAATGCTAAGGAATAATGGTTTGAAATTATATAAAATTTGTTCAGTTTTAAGAGCTTGAACATTTAATGGAATATTTAAGAAGGGTTTAAATTTAAAGTCCTTTAGTAACTTACCATCGGGCGCTACGGCGCCACTTGATTTTTTATTGGATTTCATAGTTAATGTTATTTATCGACTGTCGATAGGTATGGATTATTTAAAAGGATATGGGAATGGTTTACTAGGGTTGAAAAAGCTAACTACACTGAAAAAAAATTTGTTAAATCTAAGTAAACGTTTCCTTGAATCGTACTAAGAAAATATTTATTTGATAATAGTAAATATTTAATTATGTTTAGACTGGTATTCATCAGTTCAATAAATATTTACTAAATTTAAGAAATATTTTCTTTATTTAAGTAAATATTTTCTTAGTACGAATATTTTCTTAGTAAGAATTTTTTTTTCAGTGTACCAATGAATTTCCAGCGGTTTTTTTAATGCTAAGGAATAATGGTTTAATATTATGTAAAAGTTATACAATTTTAAGAGCTTGAAAATTTAATTCAATATTTAAGAAGGATTTAAATTTAAAGCTCTTTAGTATATTTTTAAAGCGAAAGATTAAAATAATTATTTGTTACAAGAGATTGATCATTTAAAAAGATTCGTGCTGTGCATCTTAAAAGCTGCATTATAGTAATAATAAATTCAAAATAATTTTTAAGAAAGTTTTAGCAAAGCAAACGAATTTTTCAAAGATATTCATGAATTATTATTTAATATTAATTATTTACTTTTCCCTCTATTTTAATTTATTAATCAGAAACTAATAACATTCACAAATGTAATCATTCATTGAAATAAGACAACAAAGTTTCTAACATAAAATAAAGTATAGCTCATTCCGTATCTTCTAAAATGTGAAAAAACGTAAGTAGCCAAATCATGGCCAAAAAAATATCTCGTTAAAATATACGAGTTCACTTCGCAAGCTAGCTAAAAAAATATATAAAGTACTAAATACACAAGAGGAACTTCTAATGATATCATCCGATCGTAACGAACTTGGCCTCGATATACCGAAACTTAATCGTCCTACACCTTCCCCAACTTCATTCCATAAAATCTTTCCCTCCCCCCCCCGCCGTCATTTCCACTCCTCTAGCTTACTTAATAAGGTTTTCTTCTCACTGTTACACCCCGATGCTCGGCGCTCGCCTCGATTAACTCTTCGTTTCAGCGGCTTGCGCATATACACACGCACAATACCAAGACTACCCGCGGAAATTCGTGTAAACTACGTCTAGCAGCAGCAGCTTTTTAATAAAAGTTTCCGTAAACGCTCTCTCACCTGAGCCTTTGAAATTGCACGCGAGACGCGCAAAAACATCGGCGCACGCACCTTCCCGCACGCTTTACGCCATCATAAAAATCGAAAAACTTTTGCAGTTTCCTAGACGGCGTCGTTGCTGCCTGTGAGAACTCTACATAGATATACGCGCATCGGCGTCGCAAGTCCCTTGTTTTCGCGAAACCGAGGTCATCCCCCACCTGCGCTCCTTCCATCTTGAAGCAATAGAGTGACTTCGTCGAACTTGGACTTTTTAAGCTAAGCTCAAGTCGCGGCGCAGTGGCGAGACTTCCTTTCTCCCGTTTGCCTTCCGCCGCTCGCTCTCACTCGCGAAATTTTGCGCAAAGCGGTTTCTTCCTCCCTCGCTCCTTTTTCTTTCCGCGCGCGCCCCGCTCGCTCTCGAGACTCTCCCCCTGCTTCTTTTTTCACTTTCTTTTATGCACCTCGAGCTCTGTCATTTCCATCTGCTGTCCTCGCAGCTCCCCGACCCGCATTTTTTCCGCGCTTCTTTTTTTATCTGGCAAGCGCCCGGCAAGGCTTTCTCGTGTTTTACATGCTGTCGACAAGGCGTTAATTTTCCCTCACAAAGAATCGTTTGTAGACGCGCGTTTGTTACACTCACTCTCTTCTCTCTTTCTCTCTCCCTCTCTCTCTCTATCACTGAGCTTCTTTTTTCCGCTGCCGCTTCTGTTGCCCTCTTTCGCAGTTCATGTACTCGACCCTTATGTTTTTGAAGTTACACTGTGTCCTTGTTCAAGTAATTGGATTGTTTATGCTGAAAGTTATCGTTTTTCAAACGCAATTTCGAGCGCAAAGATAAAGTGCGGAGAAAGCAATGTTAATGTATGCTTTTTTATTCTTGATTTTTAAATACGACGCTTCTCAGCCAATGAAACCACAAAGAACTGTGTTATAAGGAAAACTTTAAATATATTATTCGCAATACAAGAAGAACTATATTATTGAAAAATTTTCTTCTCTTTCAATTATATTTTCCAATTATATTTGCACAGTGTAAAAAACTCTTTGATAAGACCAAGCGGATGATTAAATTTTCAAAAGAGAAAAGAACTCAATGCGGCACGGCGCTCCGCGCGAAACTTGCAAAATGCAGGAATTGTCGGGCCTCGGTCGGGGCGACGGACTTCTTGTGGAATACTTGCTCAGCTGGTAAAAAGACGTCATTACAGTAGATTACACATTTACAATGCATTAGCATAGCGAAGGAGCGAATCGTGCGGACGAGGTGCTTGAAGTGTTTTCTTCGAAGAATCTCGGACGACGACGACGGAGTCGAGGAGAAGAAGGTGGAGGACCGGAGCCGCGACGAGTAGAAAGCAAACTCGGATAGAGTGAGTGTGAGAGAGAGGCGACTGGTAGCAGCAGCAGTAGAAAAGTTTTTTCTCTCTTCTGGCATTTGCCGGGCACGAAATTAAATTTTACATCTCGCCCTCTCCTGTGTTTGTATGTACCCCCGTCGCGCGTCCTCGTCCTCTCGTCCTCTTTTCTCTTCTGTCGTCGTCACGTTTTCGCTTCATTTCCCGCATTCAAAAACAAGTCCTTAAAAAGCGCCTCCGCGCATTCAAATGTAGCGCGCGCGGACATGCCCAGACAGGTCCTGCCGTTGCTGCTGTAGCATCCCGTAGATGTAATAAAATGGGGTGAACGAAAACAATAAATTTATGCAGAGTGCGGCGCGGGGTGGCAAAAAATTCTACGTACCTGGAATTTTATTCAATGTGCTTGCCGAAACGCTGGAATATTTAAATTATGACGAATTCATTCTGTGACTTTTGAATTAAATAAATAAGGGAGGGAAATACAGACATATTTCAAAGTTTTATAACGAAGAGTGAAATTCATAAATTTTGACTGATTAAGTTTTCTTACAGTATAAATAAAAAATGCATATGTACAAAAAAGTGTATACAAAGGTTCACATGTTATCTGATTGAGAATTTGCTGTAAAAATATAAAAATCTATGAATATGGCGGAACCAAAGGCGTATGCTCACGGATTTATAGTATTTAATCCGTTAATTAAAATAAAACGTACAAAAACTATACCATAGTTCAGAATTATTGAAACATGAATTAGAAAATAAGTACCTCTATTGCAGGAAAAGCTGAAAAACAAGATCGAAATTCGAAATACTAAGTAGAAAAATCCAGGTATGAGCAGCCCTGATATTTTGCATTATCAAGACCTGAGGGTCAAAATAAGGCAAATTTTATGATTTATGCATATAACAACGATACTTTGTTCCTAGAAAGCAGTTTACCAACGACTGGTACATATTTAATCAAGAGTGACTAAATAGAATTGAGAGTTCAAAAGTGCATAACAGTTAATAATGCGGAAATGAATATAATTACGAATATAGTCAAATTGGTATTCTTACGATCGATTAAGATTGCACTAGTTATGGTGGCGCTGGAAAACGTGTTTTAGGATAAACGCATTTAAAGTTTCTTTCTTTTCGCAACGCACTTGAATCTTGGATTGCTTACATTGCCGTATAATATATACCGTAAGGATTGTTGTTCTAAAAATTTTTCTGGTCAGAGTATATACTACATGTGCAAGAAAAAAAATTGATTTTTGAAAATTTTTGACCGCCTGGTCCTCTTAAATAGAGATCATTTATAGATATTATCTTTTACAATTTTCCCCGCACTCAAAGGGTTAATATTTTGCTAACTATGTTTTGACGAGCTGTAAAAAATGGTGCTAATGGTTTTATAAGTTCTTCCAGGTGGACTACCATAGGCATTCTCCTTGGTGAATCTAAGATGTCGATATATATATATATATATATATATATATATATATATATATATATATATCCGACTGATTATAAAATTTATCTATATTGCACCAATAATATATATGTAAGGTCACTGATTACGAATCTGCTATAAATCGAAATTGACGAATGTAAGCTTTTTATATATACTTTTTTACGCTATTATAGATCCTCTACTTTGAATTTTGTAATTTTGCATGCATGGTTATGTGCCATATATATAAATTTTGTAATTCTATAGAGACATGCATATTTTGAATTTTACAATTGTGAAGAAGATTCGTTATTAGCAACCTCGCTAACTCTTACATTCATGTTTTGCGCAATGCACACTGAGAGAAAGGATTCTTAAGAAAATAGAATATTTCTTAACCGATAAGTTTTGTGTATGTAAATACGGTCAAATAAATATTTCCTAACAGTTAAGCTCACGACTTAATAGTTAAAAACTGAGTACTTGAGTCGCGCGCACCGGCTCACCGACTGACTTTAAGGTTAACTGAATTTTTCACGCTTCTATGATGTTTATATGACCACTACATGTCAGCATCAGTTTTTCCCTGATTATATCTACACTGTAAAGAATAACATTAAATTTAATGTACTTTTAAGTCACAAACTGAAAATTTTTTTTTGTTACACGTAACAAAAATGTAAATGATGTACATGTGCATGAAATTTAATATACATTTCATGAAATTTAGTGTACATTTGCATTAAATTTAATGTAAATGTGATTAAATTTCAGTAATTGTAACATTAATTTCCAGTTATAATATTAAAAAAATTTAATATACATCTGCAACTTTTGCTTCCGTTACATGTAAAAGGAAGTTTTTTTTACAGTGTGTGCATAGGATAAAAGGATCTTATTGTCTATGAAAATCGTTAAATAACTTTTTGTACTCTGCATGTTTTCTTACTCATGCAGACTTTTCTTAAGTTCGAGTTCTTAACTGTTGAGAATATAACATTCGTGGCAAGTACAAGAGACTTCAATCCCGCAAGTACACGATTCATTTGCCACAACGAGTCATTTTTGTCAGTGTACATTTTTATTATAATTATACAAACGAATGATTCGCTACTTTAGATCCGCTGTCGTAAAACCTCTTTTATTAAACATTATTATGTCTAATTTTAGTTCAAAATGTTACCAGGTTACCAGCTCTCATCAAACCAATCAGATATTCAGAAAGCTGAGATACAATTGCAAATTTTTGCTTAAAATCAGTGGAAAGATTTAAATTTATGAACAATTATCTGAGAACCAAAACTACTTTTCAGTGCACGAAATTAATCATCAGTAAGCAATTTTTGTATTTTCATTAAAATGGACCCTGCGTTAAACTAATTCATCTTCCTGAAAAACTACACTAAATGTTTTATTTCAATATAATTTGTAAACATTCGGATTTATTTTAGGGTAGTTTTAATTATTATTAACTGCTGTAATTGTTTATTTAGAATTTTATTTTAGTGCTAAAAACGATTTTTAGTAACTTTACTAACACATTTATTTTCCTTACTAATCAATTTATAATTATTAAATATCAACATATGTTTTAAATAAATTTATACTTTGATTTTTTGTATTTAAATGTGATTAGCGTCGAGAGGATTGATTAATTAATTCAACGCTACAAGGTACAGTTAGTGCTATCCATCTAAAAGTGGCTTTAGTACTCCAAATATATAGAATACTTTTCTCACTTTAAAAATAACTAAATTTTGTCATAACAATCAGAGGACCCATACACTATCGATTCAAAATTAATAAAAACAATTATTGGTATTAACTTATTTAGAAAAAAAGATAAAATAGCATTTTCAAATATTTTAAAACAAATAATCAACATCGCAACATTAATATTTCTGCAATCTATCATTGTCAACAATTAATAACTTTTAGCTCTCTTTTCTTCTCCACCCCACTCAGCACCATACTTTCTTCCTCTAAACCCATAAAGAATGACAAACAAGACAGAAACGCCGCTTCGTTCTTCTTTTAATCCGCTCCGGTGCAAACAAGAAAAAGACAGCATCCATAATTTTCGCGGAGCTAGGAGACTCCACCGCCACTTACCAGCCGAAAGAAGGCGAGCGCAAGACCATAACAACGAGACGGCAGCAGGGGCAGCAAATAACTAGAAATAACCCGCACAGTATAAATTCTCCGGCTATCCACAAACAGACTACACGCGAAAAGAGAAAAAGAGAGACAGAGAGAGAGAGAGGGGCAGAGACGATACCATATACGCGCGTGGGTGGTGACTCATGGCCAGCCTTTTTCGGGTGGGATAATATGTAAATTTATCGTCACGCCTCGGCGCGGCTGCAACAAAATTACCGAAGCTCGGTGTCGCCGCGCGGCCGTAATTCGGCGGATAGCACCGCTCGGAACGGCGCATTCTCTTACGCCCTAGGAAGCACGAAGAGAAGAGAAGACCTGGAAGCCGGAGCTCTGGCCGTTAAAGCAGGTGAAACGGGAGAAAGCCCCCCCCCCAGAATTTATATCGCGTAACAAACGGCCGTTTAGACGCCGGGCCACACCCGCTCTACCCTAGCTCGCCCTTATCCTTTGGGAGCGGAAGAGAAAGTGCAAGAGTGAGAGAGATGTACATATATATATATATATATATATATATATATCGAGGCCAACCACACAAAGAAGCCGCGGATGCGCGCCTAGAGCGAGACAATGGGAGAAGCGGCAGCAGCCGCGCTTCCTCACCCGGTACGGGAGATAGAGAGAGAGAGAGAGAGAGAGAGAGAGAGAGAGAGAGAGAGAGCAGGAGCTGCTGCCATGACGGAAAAAGACACTATTTTGCTTGCGAAAAGAGCGAGCGTCGCGCCACGGAGCTGGAACCGCTTTTTCCTTGCTGTAGAAGGGAGAAAGAATTCGCGAGCTACGATATATAGTTCAAACGGAAATACTGGCGGCGAAGTTTTAGAGGTAAATGCACAGGTGTCATGACGCCCGCGCATGCTTTAGAGCAATTCAAGCGCTTCTTCTTTTTGAGCATTCATTAGGATGTCGAGATTGTTTGGAAGTGCAATGAGAAAGTATATTACTGTTTCGAAGTTAATTCTAACTCCGGCAAGATCTGTTTGTCATAGACCTGTAATTAGAAAAGACGTTGGTTCTAAATATGACATGCATTCCACTTATTTATTATGATGAATAACTAGCATTATTACCGATTTATATTGCATTAATCAGATAATTCTTGAATTTGACGTCATGTCGTAATGTGCATATTTTCAGCAAGAAGCTTATTATTACGCATATAACATTATTATATATTTTAGTGCAAACATTCGGACTCATATATTATTTCTATTATTCGTATTATTATTACTATTATTATAATTCCTAGAGGGGCTCTGCCCCTTGCACACTTCGTGCGTTAACATACGCGTATTCTATTATAACTTATAATTTATGAGGAACCTATGGACTGCATAGTAGACATCTTATTTCCTAAATACGAGAAGAGACCAGAAGTCGTGGAAATTGCAATCGGGCAATACTCAGACTCTATTGCAGAATAATTAACTCCATCCTACTCTACGGAGCTGAAATATGTGATGACACTTTATAGCGCGAGATATACAGAAAAGACGTCGAAGCGATACAGCGTGCGAGCAATAAAGCACTGCAAATCACGAGTTCGCACTGCAAGGTATCCAAAGTGGCGACCATGGTTATAGCAGGGGTTATTCTTTTACACCTGTTGCCAAAGAAAAGAAAAGAATGTACGATAGAAAAGAAGTAAGCGGACGGGCTTGAATCAGAGAAGAAGGATGAAGACTGAACGTGCCTAACAAGAAGAGTGGTAGGCCGAAAAGAATTAAGATTCGATGAGACGTCTAATAAAGTAAAAATGTGTTCTTATTATTATTATTATTATATTTAATCTTAATATAAATATTTTATTTTACTTCGTATTAATACTTTTATATGGTGCACGTACTCGTATAAATAATAATAAGTATTAAATGTAAGCATTAAGGAGGTTTAGGGGTTACAAAACGACCAATTTATTTTCATTCGTCTTTCTATTTTGTTAAAACTTGTTAGTGTCAATCATTATATGTCTTATACTGGTATATCTTATGTACATAAAAAAATGTAATCAACAATTGTGATGTTGCCAACACGATTATTGTCAACTTAAAATAAATCATTGAAAATGCAGAAACTTTTTTGTTTTGCATCCAATTTTAATGGCATAGCGCGTTTCTTACACATAAGAATTGTACATGTAATTATTGTGCACAATTTAACATTGGTCAAATATATCTATATATAATTTGACCAATGCTAAATTGTGTACAATAATTACGTGTACAATTCTTGATTGTAAGTAACGCACTATGCCATTTTAATTATCGGGGTCTTAATTTGTTCTTTGAATGTTGTTTGACAGTTCGGAAGAAAATTATAAAATAATTCATGAGTGCTATGGAAAAGCTTATTGTTTATAACTAAACATGTAATCTAGTTAAACAATTAGCTTTTCCATAGCACCTATAAATTGTTTTGAAATTTTCCTTCAGTCGATCTTTTAAACGAAATTTAAAGAACAAAATAAGACCCCGATCATTAAAATTGGATTTAAAACAAAAGAAATTATGTATGTTTAATAATTTTCTTTCAATTGACAATAATTCTGTTTGCAAACATAACAATTCTTGATTAATCAAATTTCTTATGTATGTAAGATGTACTAGTATAAGATATGTAATGGTTGACACTAATAAGTTTTAACAAAATAGAAAGAAAAGTGAAAATAAATTGGTCGTTTTGTAACGCCTAAACCTCCTTAAGCTACTAGCAACATAATCAGAACGGTTTTTCTATAATTATTCGCGCGTAACTAATATATGTTATTCTGCAAGAATAACTGACAATTAACAAACAAAATATTATAAGATAAAGGTTTAAAAGAAAAAGTAAACAAACGAACACGAAATTTCTTCATTTTAAAAATACCTCGAACGCCATTGCCCAAAAGGGACTTCAAATTGCGGTACACAAAACATACAATGCAAAATGGGTTAATTCTTGGGGCGAAACACGGAATAAAAGAAATTCTCATAATAAAGGTAATGTACTGAAAACACGAGCGCAGGGGAGTTAAAACGATGTAAAAGTGCACGCGGCACCCAAAAAAAAGGGAGGGAAAAAATTTCCCCAGCGCGCGCGCACTGCAAAACAAAAAAAATCCCAGAGCGCAGTGCAACAAAAAGAAAAGAGACAAAGGAACAACGCGCAGAACTAGAGAGAGAGAGAGAGAGAAAATATAGAAAAATGTATTATATCAAAGCTCGCGTGGGCGCTCGCGCGGAGAGACTCGTTTAGCCGGGCGAGGGGCTCTCTGCCACACGGAGATTAGGGGGGCCCCGTTTTACTTTACGTTTAAACGTCAATAACTCCCGCATGTGCCCCTCGCGGGAACAACTGACGTTATCGCAAAACTGGCTCCCCGGTAAAGACCCCCCAGCAGCAGCTCGCCGAGCGGAGCGGAGTGCTTGTGTACATGCGCGCGTGTGTCTGTGTGTGTACGTGTGCGTGCGGACATGTGCACGTGTGTATCACAAGCTCGTCCCTGGATATCCCAGCGCTCGCTCGGTACACCGGGCAATACACTCAATTTTCCATTTCGGCGATATCGCAAATGCTTTCGTTAACCCTTTTTACGATGGAGAGGGCTGCTCGTTTTATTTCGAAACGGTTTGAGGATTGGATTTACTTGCGAGGAAATGCATTTTAGTTATTTATTAATGCTGAGTATTTCGTTTAATATGTATTCACTTAAAAAATTTATTTTAAATCTGTTAAATACAAGTCTTATTTAATAGAGCGAGGCAAACGGTCTTTAAAAAGTATTGTTAGTAAGTTACTACTATGCTAGTTGGTAATTATGACTGCGGTAGTGGTAAAATACAACGAATAATAATTTTTATAGTAAAAGTAGAAACATTTTTAATGCGTAACAATTCACGATGATTAATTTTGAAATCTGGATAAAGTTGAAATAAAATGCAAGCTTTAATTATTACTCAAAGTTAAATCTGATAAGAAATTGGAATATTGTTGACAAACTGAAGATAATAGTATACTTCAACCATAATTTAAGAAACTCTAGTTTCTATGAAATTGTATATTTCAATAACTAATGCGGTTTCATCTGTACGTTAAATATATTATTACTAATTAAAAACGCTTCATACACTCAAAGTGAAAGAATAAATATTTCCGTTGCGCAAAGATTCAGAAGGGTTTATAATTTTAAAATACGAGAAATATTGAAAAGAACTTTAAGCTTCTATTTTTACTCAAACAAAGGTAAATCTGAGAGAAATTCAAATGATGTTGGCGAAGTAAAGATAGTAGATCCTCTGACTAATAAAGTAAATGTAGGTGGTGTGTATTAAGACATTATCTTACTAGGCTCACAATGCATCTACTTACTATGATACCTAGGTTGAATACCTAAATTCGACAGAAATATAATCAATAATTTTAAAACAACAATGATGTATTCATAGAAAGTTTGGAAAATAATAAATAATTTACATTCTTCTTGAAATAATTACAAATATTTATGAACTTTGTGAATATTTTTTCAATCCACAGTATGAAAAAGATTTGAATATTTGAATGACTTCATCGCCTTTAATTTTGCTCTCGAGTGACATTTATAAAAGCTGTGCTTTTAATTTTAGTAAACTGAGACTTACGCGAGCTATTTTAAATCATAATATGAAGTTACACGGCAATTTTTAGCCATAATATTTAAAATTATACAGGAATGAGGTATACGGGGACGTTTTAAAATATTTGTATATCTATTAAAAATAAAAATAACAAAACGTTTATTTCAGTCGGAACACATAATCTAAATAAATTCTGAAAGAGTTCACGATAATAGCTTCAAAATGTTTTCTTCTATTAGGCTACCAAGAAAACTATTAAAAAATTTATAGAACTTATAAATTGTCTTAATCTGTTCTCAGATTATTCCTTACCTGATTCCGAATATATTTCAAAACGCTTCATAAACAATACGTAATCTTAACTCTATATGCCCGATTTATATAAAACCCGATTTATATGAAGTCCCAAAAGTACAAAAATATAATTTCACGCTTCTTAGTGTTACTGATAAGTGGCATAACATTTAACCCGTGAGTAGTTAAATTTCTTCTTGATCATATATATTTATTTTATTATGTTTCGTTGAGATTCCCAGGATCTAAAATACAGTGACTGTATTAGCCTAAAACAACAGTACTCAATAATAGAAAAATTCACGCTATACAGACTAGCACAAACCACTCGGACTACATAATTAGTACTTACATCTATTTGCAACAAACACATAACTACGGAGCTACTAACCACATACAGAAGTGGTCTACTTTAAGCTGAAGAATTTTCTTCTTTATTTAAATTCTTTTGATTTAAATCTTTTGACACTGCAGGAATATTTTTAATATACCACAAGATGAGAATACTCTGCCTTTTAACAAAAATAATTCTATTCAGTCAAAAGGAATATTACTGCTGTTACTCTTTTGTAATTATTAGAAAGATAATCTTGTAATTTATATTCTTTTAAGTCTTACACAGTATCAGGAAAACTTATTTAAGATCATTTTTCTTCTGCATTTAATCTTCTTGATTCAAATGGTCTCTTCCGTGAGTGACAGCATAACTAACTCGCAAAACTACCCGTGACCACTGCGCTACGCAAAGCTCGCGAACTCAACAGCAGTGATCCACGCAGTAGAGGAGGACGGCCAGCGGTGCCGCAGCAATTACTCGCGCGAGGCACTCGTCTCCGCGCGTAATTCGAGAGCGGCGTGGCACACCGAAGAATAACCGGCTTAATGTCTTTTTGATGAAAGTCGTCCGCGCACCGGCGTTGGCCGCCATTGTCCGCCGCGTGATTAATGAGATTATGATGTCCAATTACGAGGAACGGCGCGAGGTCTATATAGTTATATATCATTCTCTCCTCTCGCACGGACGACGTCGCTTTTTCGAGAACTCGAGCCCTCCACAGCCTTGAGTCCCGTTATATTGGCGAGTTATACGACGACGCAGCGATGCTGGCGCTGTAATATAATAAGAAAAAAAAATACTGTGCGTGTAAATCATAATTGTCGATAAATTATTTTATACTATGTGCTCCGTGAGATGAAAGGGGTGCTGATATTTTTTTACATTGTGATAGGAGCGCGGATTATTTATTAATATTACGTAGAAAGTGACTTATTTTTAAATATGAGATAGAGATAAAACGAGATTTATGATCACTTGAAATTTTTATTCATTTTGCGCATCCCACTATGGTGCGGTACTTTAAAAATTAATTCGTACATATTTTAAATCAGAATACTGCTTTTTAAATAATAAACAGCGTAGGAACGCTTAGAATTCAAACTTGAATGTACTTACATTCGTCTGTCGCGAGAGTAACTTAAACCTATCACACGCTACGACAATTAGAATAACGACGATTTGAAAAAATTTCGGGACAGTGGAAAATGCCATTAAGTGTACGTCATGATCAAGTAGAAAAAGATATGTTCAGTCAGGCACATGACATAAATGATACTTTAATAATACACGAAACTTGAATAAACACAAAACACAAAATAAACTTAAAAAAAATTATTTCAACAAAATCATGATTTCACAAGTGTAAATATTGTCAATTAAAAGAAATTCTGTTGAACCCCAATTAATTTTTTCATTTCTCAATCAATTTTAATGTTTCGGGGCTTATTTTTTTCGGTACACATTTATGTACGAAGTTATCGAGAAAATTTCGAAATGATATAACTGTAATAAGGGAAAGCTAATGATTTATAAGTATAAATGTAAAATTGTATGAACTATTAGCTTTCCCTTATTACAAATATATAATTTTATAATTTTATTTCGTTAACTTTGTAGATAAATAGTTTAATAAATATTTTTCTTTAATGGACAATATTAACACTTGTAACATCTCAATTTATATCATAGAACCTTTATCAACTCTTAACCAATTTTGCTGTTTTATGTCTTATATATAACGGAAGACCCTCCTTAAAGATGTGGTGAAAATATAGGTTCAAATAGACTATTTAAAGGTCATTTAAATAAAGAACTGAATATAAGGCCATTGCATTTAAAGCCTAAAGTTTTCTGCTCTTTCTATTTATATTGTCAATAACAGGGGTTTCGATTCCAAAATTTGACTTTAATATGGCTTCTTGACACCTAATTCGATGTCAAAATCATCCTTAGATGTCCCTCTCTTAACCCTACAACTTTTGAACAAATATTTTTCTTGAAATTACTTTACTATAGAGCTATTATTTGTATATCATTTGTAAAAAATTCAATGTAAACGTAATGCATATAAATAATTTGATAAAATAGCTGATCACTAATATAACAGTGACATATTTAGCAGTTATTAAAAATAATTTTATAAATTCTATAAAATGTTTCGTTATAATAATATTACGTAAACGTACACATTATTTCCACCATAACATCAAGATATTAATTTTCTGAATCCCCTGAACATCGAAATGCAGCGCGCCTCGTATTCTTCGATAATTCGATAAATCACTAGACGCGGTCACTATTACGTAAGGCAGCGTAGAGCTATTATCGTGAAAATTCTTGCTCTTGGAAAAAGCGATATCCGCACTTCTACACCATATAGCCCATCGCCGCAGCCGCACATACACCGTACCAGAGGAATCGTGCGGCGATGAGGGAAGAATACGAGGTCGTATACGGACACAACCCCAAAGGGCCGCAGGCTACCAGAAGGCAAATAATCCAATCAGGGAAAACTCGCGTAGCGCGGTACGCTGGAAATATTCTCTTCTCTCGGTCCCGCGGAGAAAGCACGGGAAAGCTTATTATTCCAGACTCTTTCTTTCCGTGCGCACGCGCTCGATAATGCCCTGCTTCCTTCAGCACCTCGGCTCTCTTCTTTTCTCGGGAGGTGTACCGAGAAGACACAGAGCTTTTTCTCCCCCGTTGACTTGGAAATTGTTTCCTTCGCCTATTATGTCTACACACTGTGGCATTATGCGAGTTGTCAATGCGGTACAAAAGAAAGTTCGTAGAATGAAATTTTCAGTTAGTGGGGTGCGCGAGCGTAAGGTAATTCGAACGTGACTTATTTAATTGTGAGGATTTTTTTGTTCAGCTCGTTATGGGATATACACTTTGTTGGGTTTTCTTCGTTATTTATTTCATTCAATGATCAAGAATTATATTTGTAACAATTTTATAAGATTCCTAAAATATATCGGTTCACTCTATTAAAAGACAATATTTTAATTAGTATAAATCATTCTGTTAATTTGTTAAATATTGTCACATTCATAATTCATGCAATACGGCGGATGGAAATTTGTACTATCAAATATATTAGATCTAATTGATCGTAAATGGTATTTTAGGCTTTTTAAGGTGTGTTCGTCTATTGTTAGCCAAGTGACGAAGTTCCTGAATATTTACAATCAACAAGCATTTACAAAGACACGGGAACACTCTAACTACTTACAATGTTACATCCTTAATTGGTTACAAAAGTTAATTTACTTAATTGGTTATACAAATTTACACCTTTAAGCCTTAAAAACGTTGACTGTGATCATCAATATTTTTAAACTAACAAATTTTTAGCTTATACCTTTTGATTATATTTTCATCGATCATCTTTTAAATTAATTGCAATATGACTAAACTATATATATTTAAGGTAATTAATCATAAATTTTAAATAATATTACGAATTTTACATTAATAATTCTAGAACAAAAGAAAATATTTTTCAATACTTGACTTAGGCTCCGGTTTTCATTACATGCCTATTGACCCTGATTATGTCGTAGATTCACATTGTTTTTGTCACTCACAATATCTACGAATGACTACGGGCCTAAGTAGAGCACCCAAAACTTTTCAGTCTGTAATGGATATAATGCTACGTAGATAACAAGGCGTAAAGTTGTTCGTTGTTATGGACGACAAAGTATTAAAGCAATAGGGAATCTCTTCGGTAGACTAAAAGATTTCATAAAAAAATAAATTAAAATAATTAAATAAAAATAAATTGAATTACAATTTATTAATAAGTTATTAATGATAAAGGTACGCAATGGATGAGAGTCCTTGCCTAATTCTTAAACACTCCAGCGCTCGATGCCAGGTATAGGTTCCTTCCAATCAAATTAAACTAAAAAATTAAAATCTTATATTAATTATATTAAAATAACTTAAATCATAATTTATTAACAACGTAGTAACGAAAAAGGTATGCGATGAGCGTGAGACCCTTAATAATTCTCAAACATTCCGTTGCTCCATAGCCGGCTTAGGCTTCTTTTTCCTTTATTCTCTCGGCGTCTTTGGCGTCTTTGCTCCTTTCGAATTCCATCCTTTTCCTATATTCCGTCCTCGTCGTTCTTCCACGGCTACATACGTATATATGCCACTCTCTCCTATATCTCTCTTTATCTCTAGATCTCACTCTTTCTCTCTCTCTTGCACCATCTCCGCGTGTGTTGAGTCATTGAAAATCCTGGGATTACGTGTACACCGCACGTATGTACTCGCGCGACAGGGGAGGGCCTCGCCTTACGTCTGTGCGTCTGTTCGCCTCGAGCCTCGCGTGTTATTCAAATGCCAGGATTACCAGTGGATGTCCGCTCGCCTGCGCGCATTTCAACTGCCGCGCGCACCGCAGTGTGCCAGAGGCAGCGAAGCCTACTAGCTAACTATCTCGAGACTTCGCTGCGTCTTCTGGCGTTGAGTCTCATTCGCTACGCTTATAATCTCGGTACTCCGTGATCTACGAAAAATGTGTAACGTTACTCATAGGTATTGTAAGTAAGGGATAGCTAAATGTGTGAGACTAACACAACATTGTTTTATGCACTAATAATTATTTTTTATTTATCGATGCTGCTGGATTAAATTATTTTCTTTTATATTTTTACACCTCTTTAACGACTTATAATGCATTTCATGATTTTCTCAATCGAAAGGTCTTTTCTGATTTGATATTTAATTAAAAAAAGATTTAATCCAAGGACGTGAAGGGAATCTTTAATAACAGAGGGTCAAATCGAATAAAATAAGTGATAAAATCAAGATTTTATCAGACATTTAGTAGTAATAATTAAAAAAATGTAGGAGGATACCCAAAAAGTAGTATCTATGGATTTGTCCCATATAAAGCAATGTAAAAAGTATAACCATACTTGGAAATTTCTACTTATTTTTATGAATTTTCACCGCGTTTCACTTCTACATTCCTACAATTTATGGATGTCAATTCTTTTTCTAAAATTCATGTTTTGGCGAGCTTTAAACAAGGGTATTAATTTTATACGTTCCCTTTCAACAGCTTAATTAATATAAATCTGTGGGCATCCTCCTATTTTATTTATTACTTTAGATAGACGAAAATGTTTGTTATGCTTAAGATTTCATAAATCCTTCATGTTCATATCAGTTTTATAGATTCCTTATCAATGTCTTCGCTGGGCTGTCATAGGCCATCCATGGGCATCCTCCTTTGGCGTAAATCAAAAATGAAATCTGCTATAAAATATTTCCAAAATATATAAATTATTCATAAAACTACCTAAAATTGAGAATACAACAACAATACATACTCTTTGACGTTGTATCAAACTTGGCGGCAGAACAATATTACTTGACGCACTGAATATCAAACAGCCTAGGCGCGGCGGACGCGACCGAAGCACGTATAGAAAAACGTATCGATCCCAACAACAAAGTAGTTATTCCGCGCTATGGTCAGCCACACTCGCTCGCGCAAAGCCAGTTCAGCGAACTACTCTCTCTCTCTCTCTCTCCCGCTCAACTTCGCCGGCGTGTCTGGCTCACGTCCGCACTGGGCGCGAGCGACACTCTAACGAATCTCGAAAATAATCGTCCCCGGCTCCCGCCGATCTCATAAGCTGCGAATTTCCTCCCCGAGAATTCTCATAAATCCTCTTTCGACTACTAAATCACACGCTCGCCTCGTGCTCCTCCTTTCCCAACGTCCGCCTTCTTTTATTTTGGCTCGGCGCTCGTCTCGTCGAACTTTGCTTCCTTTTTTTTCCTCGGCGTCTTCGTCTCCTCCTCTTACTTCTCTTCCTCCACCTCCACCTTCTGATCTTACAGAGTCTCGGCTCCTCCCTCATAATTTTCTAAGCCAATCTTCTTCCATCATAATATTTTGCATACGTCTTTTCTCGTTCTCTTTTCTTTTTATTTATTCCATATTTTTACATAAATTATTTTAATTCTGAGAAGTAAATAAAAGAAAGATGTTAAAAAATCTTAGTTGTTTTCCTTCTTAAAAGACAATATAAGATACAATAAAAATACTTAGTAAGATGTCGTGGTACAGTACGTATCGAAAATTCATGTATTCTTATAAGCTTAATAGAAAAAAGTGTCAAAAAATTTTGTCAAAAAGTATTAGTCGTATGTACATAATTGTAAGACGACCAATCTATGTCAGCATAAAATTCTAAAATATAAAAGCATATCTACACGTAGGCTTTTCTTCGTCGGCGAAACAATAATTTTTCGTTTGATGCATTGTAGATGAGTACCGTTATTTATATAAATGGATACTTCCACTTTAATCTAATATGCTGTTTAAAATTAGATACATTTTTGAATACAAAATATTTATCAAGATTAAACTGTTTTACAGTCGTATGCACTGTATTCTAAAGTGACTGCAGCTAATATCGTCCATGTACCTAATATGACTCACCACGACTATCATAGCTATTATGCTATTTAGCCGGTAAATAGCTGATGTATTATGTATATGATGTCAGTAGAAGCTCTTTAATTGGAAAATTTCCTCACGAAAGCAAAGGAGATCAACCTGTAGTATATTTTGTCTTGTAACCGCTCAAGTGAATTTGCCATAGTCGATGTACTGAAAGTATTTTATTGGGGCCGGTTGGATATCAAAATATAGAATAAAAACTAAAATTAACATAAAACATTTTTCTATCTGAAAATATGCATGTAAGACAATTCTTCGAAGATTTAAAAATTAACAGCTAGTGGGACATAATACGCACCGTCATTATGTTTCATTCTTCAATTACTAATAAAAAGCAAATATATACTGTTACTGATAGAAATATCATGTGCTAAAGAAGCATGAAGTATGTACGAAGCGCGCGTATAAAATGTAATTTATACGTATGGTTTATTGGATTGAGAGCATGGCGGTGGTCCCTTCGCGGCTTGTTTCTCGACTCGCGCGAATCTGCATGTGCGATTCGTTGGCTTCAGGCCCTTAGTTAGGGGCGACATTATGGTCGCCCTGAGACTATCATCGACCTCGTAGGGAGCTTGTCTCCACAGTGAAGGTCACTTCAGCATGGGAAAGCCTAAAGGCTGACCTGTGGCTATCAGGCTATAGAGATAGAAGCCGTAGGAGGCATCGCGCCGCATGCTTATGCTCATGTCTATGTTTTTCGTATTATTTGGAAGTGACGCGCGTTACTTCGTACTTCTTCGGCAGTCGTCGGTAGGGCCATGTGCGTTGCAGCGCCGATTGCAGTGGCGGGCCGAAGTGACACTTCACATATCCTTCTATACTAAAAAGGTGAATATCCGGATGATAAAATAAACTATGCTACTGAAAAGCTGTCGGTACGTAGTAACGTCGAGTCGACTTGAACCAACTTTTTTATTCAGTGTCACAGTGAAACTAATTACTTGTTCAAAATTACAGTGACGAATTCGCGTAAGCTACAAAATTACTTATACACCTTTAATACCTTTCTTCACATTCTAACCACAAATTGCACAACTGCACTTTCATTTTGAATCCCAAACAGAAGCTTTTCTTAAACCCGTTAACGGATCTAACTCAATTTATTTCCTCCATTCTCTCCCATTCTTCTCCGCGCCCTGTTCCATCCCTGTGATCTCTCGCATCTCACCTCCTCGCAGACCTCCTCGCAACCCCCCGGTCAAGCAGCAGCCAGAGCTCGCTCTTTTTCATCGCGCGCCAGCTAAATCCGAGCAGACCCAACCTTCTGCCTATCCTCTTCCCAAGCTATGAAGCTCCCACCCCAAATATCCTCATACTTACGTAGATACACAGCAGAGCGCGTTATGCAGATTCTCCCCCGGATCATATTGCTCGATATAAGCGAATTAACGTACGTGCCAGTGGCTTCGCCTCCACCCGTATCGCGCCGCTGTGTATATCCCGCGAACGCGATGTAATAGCTTAAGCCATTTACCGGTGTGTGTGCGCGCGCGCGCGAGCGGCCTAGGCATGCGTGTGATCGTCGTCGTCCGCAGCGGCTTATACACTCGACGCGCCTTTGTGTTATACACTCGACGGCGGTGGCGGCGGTGGCTGCTGCGTATAAGGTATATATATATACATATATATATATATATATATATATATATATATATATATATATATATATATATATATAAAGCTCGATGTGCAAAGCTCGTCGCGCGGGCTCCAGCTGCAGCAGCTCGCACGCTCGAATGCGCCGCGCCGAAGCGAGGACTATATATATGTATAAGGCAGCGCGTAAGAGAGAGAGAGAGAGAGAGAGAGAGAGAGAGGTGCAAACGAGACGTAGAGGGAGGAAGGGGAGGTGCCAGACTACGCGATTTGCATTTTGCATATGGTTAGGTATTAGGCTGTGGATTCGATGGGCAATAGGGTTTCGGTGGTATTGGCGATGTGATTGCGCAGAGGTGGCGGGAGTTGTGATTGGGTTGTGGACTTTTATGAGGTTAGGGGTGGTCGTGTGAATGATCTGGCAGTTTTGAAGAGGAGCGGAAGTGACTTGCGGAAATAAGAGGTGTTTGAGTTGGATGTGTGGGAAGGGAAATGTTGACGATGATGAGGGATAAATCGTTGTTTTATGGATATGTATGATCGAAGAAATATTGCACGTTTTGTATAAGGAGAGGAAACAGTATCCGTGTCAATAGATCCTGCTTGAACCTAGAGGAATAACTATATTATAAAATATTATAGAACCGTGTTTCCGAGTTTGTCATAATAAGCCCTGGTTTTCGAATAGACACAATTATGATGTATTATATAGGAAATTAATGTCAAATTTGAAAAATAATCTTTATTTATATATATGCGTATAAATCGGAAACTGTTGATTGCGCTGTATATGAAAATGAAACAATACATCGTAAGCCTTAATTCAAGATGTACTGAAACATTTTTTCATATGATTCTCATCATGCTCTTTAATATAGTCTTTGATTCAGTGAAGATTTTAGCATCTAGTATATTTTAAATTGCAGTTTTTTTCATATTCATGCATATATTCAGTACGTCGGATAGTTACCGAATTATAACTGTAGATAGTAACGATTTATAAACCAGATTTAACATAAATTTAAAACAAATATATAATACAGTAGAACCTACCGGGACCTATCTGCACAAATTCTGAAATACGGATAAAATAATCAAATTGACAAAAATGAAGGGGACATTAGAAAACCAGCGGTCGCCCCTTAAAAAGAGAAAGTCGTCGTGAATTTACCAAAACGTTGCGCATCGCGGTTCTGATTTGTGAAAGTAAAATTTATTTTTAAAAATCAAACTTTAATCGTTTTTAATTATTTATTTCAGTATTCATTCATAATATTATCGTTAAATTATTTTTTAAATAAAAATTCATGAAACATTTATATCAATTAAACTCAGTTTAAATTCAATTTTTTATCGTACTATATCAGATCATATCACGTGTGCATGTAGTCATCTGCGCCTAAAGCTTATCAGGATAATCTTTTTCTTTAATTTGAGTTCTGATTATTTTTTCATAAATCCAATTTAATGCTAATTTATAATTAATCATTCTAACTATGTTATAGATTCTATGTTTTTCTTTTCAAGCAAAAGTGACCTTTATTACCGTGGCTCAAAGTTGAAAAATTAATTCAGAGTTTCATAGTTGTTTTGAATATTGTATTAAACGCCACTGGGCATTTAAATCCCAACTTGCGTATTTTTTGTATTACACAAGCGAATTGTTTAAATTCTGAAACAAGAGTACAGTTGTCTAATCCGATGACAGGGGCAGCAGAACGTACAAGTTACGTGCGCGCGGTTCTTTTATATTACCGCGAAAATCCGATTAAAAACTTTTCTAACGCACATCTGGGGTAATCCCGGCTCGTGTTCCGCGTGTGCACTTACACATTCAAAGCGTACGGCCCCGGCACACCCGCGCGCTGTCGCTTCTTGAACATTCGCCACGTCGTCTCTATCTCTATCTCTCTCTCTCTCTCACATACATACTCTCTATCTCTCTCCTTCTCTCCCTACTTAACGAGAAATCATAGCGGAAACGAAATTATGACCTCTCTCTAGTGAACATATGACGAGTTATTAAATCACCTCAGCCACGCCAAAATGTTTCATTTGAAGTTGATTTTCCAATACATAAAGTCGTGTATATATTAAATGAGCGCGTGTAAGTATCTACATTATATGTATATGCTGTTTAAACCTATTGTGGTGTAAGATCATTTTTGAAATTTTGCCATGTTCATTATTACTAATTTGCACCCCTTGTAATTTTGCCCAGGATGGTTGGTAAGGTTTTTGTATGGGTTATTTTTGTTCCCTCTAGAAATTTGCATAGATAACGTTGATGTGTGAGTAAGTTAGTCAGTTAAAACATTTTTTCATAAATATATTAAATTACACAAATAACTATTTGGTATGATATAAATGTTAAAATGATTATTTGCATCTGCAAAATTTTCAAAATGTTTCGTAACGATCCATAAATAAATATGTTACTTATTGTTAAGCTATTTATTAATATGCATTAAATTGAAAGCAAATACATTGATAGCTAGAATGATTACAAGATTTGCTATTTAATATTAGTAGTATTGGTCTATAAAATAGTAAATATTTACATCCATTCAAAAATTGCAACACAAGTATTAATGTACTTTAATCGCTGAAAGTAATCTGTAAAAATGAAATAATTTAAAGTATGTCACTGCCCCTGAATTAGTGAAAAATCCACTGCCTTAGCAGAAAATATTTACTTGTAACATACAATTCGCAATTAAAAAGTTATTATTTACTGGTTCAAATAAAGAGAGTATTAAATTACAGATCTAAGGTTAAACAAAGCACGACTCAAAATTACTTTTATAATTTAACTTTTATTAGTTCAAAAGATCTTTCCTTTTCGCCGAGTCGTAACGTCCGCTACTAAAAACCCCGAAACTTACACGGCCGAGCGCTTTACATCGCTATAAAAATCCGACGAGCGCACTCCCGCGTACACTCCACGGTGCCGCGGAGCAGCAGCAATACAGCGAATTTTTTCGCTTCGAAAAATGTTTCATCGACCGGTCAGTCGCCTGCTGCACGGCTCTCCGCGAAGAAAAATGAAAAGCTCGGTAAGCGGGGTGCACCGCTGCGCTGTCCGATACACCTATACAAGGCGCGCTGACTTGGCCCAACAGTCAAACTTCTCCTCCGTCGGCAAAGTACCATAAGAAAAAAGAAAAAAAGAAATAAACGAAGACGCTGCTGCAAGAAGAGAAAAAGAAAGGCTCAACCAGGAAGAAGCAGAAGCAGCAGAAGAAGAAGAAGAAGAGAAGAGGAACTGTCCACCTAATCGATCGTGGAGCGCGTCCGATCGTATAAGGCGAAGGTCGAGAGGTCAGACTACGACGCAGGGCCAACGCCGAGCCGGTGTGTAAGTCTAGTCGCGCTGCTGCGCCGCGCGGAAACTTCTGAGAGGCTTTCTCGCCCTTATTCCCTGTCCTCTCTCTCTCTCTCTCTCTCTCTCTCTCTCTCTCTCTCTCTCGCTCCCCGGCGGCTTTACGTCTACTCAGGTATACTTAATAGGCAAGAGGCGACGCGGCGCGACGCCGGCTAGGGGATCAACCTTACGTGTCACGTATACGCCGCGACGAAGTCTCGCTAACGCAGACGTGGCTCTGCTTCGGTGTGTATACGTGTGTGCCGTGACTCGCCGAGCAGTGGGTACGGGGGGGTGTATAGTGTGGGAGCGCGTGGAGGTACAGCAGCAGCGGTAACGCTGCATATGCATATTGCTGATGCTGGGGAGACGTCGCGTGTTATTTGCTTGGATTAGCTGCGCTGTCTACGAGTATATGCGAGGTATATGCGAGTTTAATCATTTAGGGGGATTGGATTAGCTCGAACTTAGACTTTTTAAGTTGATTTTTTACGTTGTGGGTTTGGGGTTGATGTATATTGAGGCGTACCTAGAATTTGAACATGTGTAATGAAATAATGATTTTGTTATATGCAAATAGCTTTTATGGATTAAGGTAGTTCTTAGCCGCTAAAAAGGCCATATAGAAATAAATTTGTATTGTAGTATAAAAGAGTTTGGTATAACCAGTGAAAGCACGCGGTAATAAAACACAATATTATATGCTGAACAAAAAATATTTCATATTAATTTATGTTCTTTAACACTTCAAAAATTTTACTTTTTCATTAGTTTCTAATGTTTCAGGGCTTATTTCTGTCGTTGATCAAATATCTTTAAATTAACCAGGAAGAAATTTTTTTTTTTAATATTATAGTCCTGCAAAATATGTTTTAACAATAAAAACATTATTTATTTATAAACAATTAGCTTTTATTCTTACTTTCAACCTGGTCGATTTGAAGATACTTGTTCAAAGAAAGAAATAATCTCCAAAACATTAGAAACAAATGATAAATGAAAAATTCTTGAAACGTTAAGTAACTTTTCTTTTTTATTAACAGTATATTTGTTTAACAAACATAAATTTATATGAAACATTTTTTTTCTAGTGTATTATTGATGCCGTGTTTTTTTACCGCATACTTTCACAGACTATACAAAGCTCTTTTATATTATATACAATTTTTCTATAAGGCCTATTAGAGGGTAAGAACTACCTTACGGTAGATTTTTCGCAGAGGATCGTATATTGTCGGTATATCATGAGGCGTCATCATAAATCGAATACATCTTGTTGGATGTTATTTCATACATAAATTATATCATACTCTGGACCATAGGGACACGATACGCGCGGATGTTCCTTTTGCATCTTGTCAATCTTCGTTGTTGATATACTCAATTTAAAAAAGAAAATTGAGAGTTGGATGCGAGAATCAAACTTCGGAAGAAATTAAATGGGATTTTTATAAAAGAGAATTTACATACAAACATTGAATAATGTCTTAGGCTCCTAATATAGATAAAGTCGATAGTTAGGGTTCATTTTTTAAGTTAAATTATGTAACTCTTTCTATCCTTCATTGACATGCAGTTTTCTTTATAAATATACGTATATAATAGAATTATGATTCCTGAAATAAATAAAGATTCTATTTAGTTCAACTTTAATTTTAGTCATAACATAAATCGTTTTCGTCTGGCCGTACAAATTATTTACATCACTTAAATTATCTAACCCAGTTACCGTCACTCTATCGCTACTCCTTATCAGCACTTTTTCTGTAAAATGTTTAAACAACAGTTTACACATGATTAAAATAATAGTTTACATTGAAAATTATCATTTATTTCACGTATTAAATGGTTCTTGCAGTTTTCTACACGAAATTAAGACAGCGACTTGGCACAAGTGGATAGCAAAGAGGGGTTCACCGACCCTACACTTTTTCAAAAGTTCCACATATTTCTTATTTTTTCCGCAGAAAAACATAATACAAGTAAATTTAACACAATCAAGCGAAAAAATATGCAAACAACGGAACTGAAGCAAAAATTCCATAATTCACGCAAGCAGCGCAAAAAAAAGTGGTGCGACAAACCAGAGTGCAAAATTTCTCACGAAAAGTCCATCCTTACTCCGAGCTCGCGCAGGGCCTCGCTCCGCATACGTTGCACGGAACTTTTCGCAGGCAGGTACGGTGTAGAGTGTACGCGGCGGTGAGAACGTTCGCCCCCTCGGCGGCAGTGTACGACGACGTAGCCGTGCGCTGCGGTCCGGCAGTCGCGCGTTTCCGAGTGCAGGGTGCGTTCTTTCGCGCGTCCCCAGTGTGTCGTACGCCGCGACCTACGTGCACGTAGTGCAGCGCTCGCGCGCGGACCGCGGACGTGATGTCCCATTACGTATATATACGTCTCTGCGCTCTTTCCTCCACTGCCACTATATATATACACATATATATATATATATATATATATATATATATATGTGTGTGTGTGTGTGTGTGTGTGTGTGTGTGTGTGTGTGTGTGTGTGTGTGTGTGCTCTCGCGGTAGTGGCTGCCGGGACTCATCCCCTCGGTGCTTTCTTCCTACGTGTCTTTCTCGGTTCTTCTCCGCTATCCGCTAGCTCTTCCTTTTCTGTTTTTTTCTCTTCTTTGAGGTCTGTATATCTTTCTGTCGTGGGCGTTACCGCGGAAGAGGGCAATGAATTCCCTTCACTCTCTTAAGGATGACCTCCTTTATGTAGCGTTTTTTTCTGGTTGGCTTTTTTCAGAGGGAGTTTTACTTCAGCGTGGAGCGGCGGAAGCACGGAGGGGCGAGTTCTTTTTCCAAAATTCCTTTTTGCATTGTTAGAGGGGCGAGCGGGGTAGAGGGCAAGAGTGTGTCTTTCTTTCGTTCTTTCTTTCTGGTACTTTCTTATTCTTATTTTGCTGGATTCTGGAGTACAATGGAAGTCTCTGCCTCGGTGCAGCCAAAATGCTGGATTTATTCCAAAATGTAGGCAAAAGAGGTTTTCATAACTGAAATTCAGTTTCTACAATTCGGTTTTGAATTTAATATTAAGTATGTATCTTATACTCTTTTTATACAGTCTATTTATTTTTTAATATATATTGGAACTTGGTATATTGAAAAATTATACTATTTTTACAATAATGAATTTCGGTATTTGAAAAAAATTATCTACTTTTAATTTAATGTACATCTTAATCAATTTTAGCTAAAATTCTGAATAAATAATAAATTAAAACGTATTTAAAATTTAGTATTATTATTGTTACAGGTTAGAATTTCCGATTAGTAAGTTCGAAGATAATTCTAAGCTGACCTAGTATTTCTCATAAATTTATATGTTAAAAATCAATTAATATTATCAATTTACTATCATCTGACTTAGATACTACACGAATATTTTAAAGCATTTTTAAATAAAATATACGATTTTAAGTAATTAAAGTTTACTTTTTGAGAGTGCTCGAGTAACTAATCTGCTAAAGCAGATATCAGTGCTTATAATTACTGTCGGAATTGTAACTGAATTTCGATAGTGTCTTACTTACTGTTATACATTTCAAACTAAACACATTATCAAATTATGAAAAAAATCATTGATAAAATTCTCTTACCATCCGACTTCTACCTCAATTTCTTCCCAATAAATTGATTAATTTTTCCCCCAAATAGCGTTACTTTTCCGTAAAAACACGCCACTTCAGCGTCCAAGCCTCTAAAGCTATTACCGTCGTATACGTACCGAAATTCCAGTCTCGAGCCGGCGTCACGTTCGCTCGCTCGCTCGCGGCGACGCTCACGCACGTCCGAGTTGGCAGGCGTTCGCTCGCTCGCTTGCCGCACGAGAAAGAAGAAACTACACTTGGGCCGGGCGCGGGCACGGCGAAAGTGAGAAGGCCAATATATACCTTTACCGAAATTGATATTCGAGCCAGCCTCGCCACGCGGGGAGCTAGCCGCCACACATCGCTCGATGTTTGCTCGGCAGCGCGCGGGCCTCTCGTTTGTTTGTTTCGTCGCACACTTATACGGGCATTTGAGCTTTGATGGCTTTTCCAAACGTGAATTGTGTACTTTTGCACGGCGTTATAAGGGTAGTGGCGATGGGGACGGGAGAGAGAGAGAGAGAGAGAGAGAGGGATTGATACTGTTTCTTTTTTTCTCTCCATCGGTTGAAGCGTTTTATTTTTATTTTTATTTCGAGCACGGCTTTAAGCGTCAATACACACGACACAGTGCGGGGAATTCGGTTTTTGTTCGTTCTTTAGAGCGCGATAGAATGTACTCTTTTTTTAAAGGCTAATGGCCGCAATTTGAACGCGTATTGACATGGAAAATGTTCGCGTAGAATAATATATAAAATTTTGATTGTGTGTGATACGGTATTTAATGGGGTATCGAAGAATTGAGATGGATCCATAGATTCATTCGGTATTGTTGTTTATATTGTTTTAATGAGAAAAAGCATGCGCGCAATATTATTATTTTATTTAAATTTCAGCCGTTGCAATTTCGTCAAGTATTGCTTTTAAAAAAACTCCAATAACTAAATAACTAGTTAGAAAACGTTGTTTAAAAAATACGGCAAGCCAATTATAGAAGTTTTTCATTTCCCGATGAATTTTCTATTTGAAGAGTGACGGAATAAAACTGAATATTTTCATATTCTGTTTTTGACATAAAGTTGAACGAACAAAAATTTTCTATATTTTTTAATGAGAATAAAAGTTATTAGAAATAAAAAGAAGCAAGAAATTACGATGCAAAAAATAGTACAATTTAGTTTGAATAGTAATAGAATTATCACGTGTCCTGTTTTGTAAAAATATATACTATTGTAGTTAAATAGTTACGTTTTTGATAGAAGAAAGTAGAAAATGACAATTTATATTTATAGAAATTTACCGTTGGTATAAGGTGTTCATATGGCATCTGTAGTGACGCAAAAGACTTATAATCTTTTAATAAAGATTATGCCATGCACATGTACCGTAAACCAAAGTTTAATGATTAAAAAAGTTCTAAATTATTTTCGAAAATAGCTTAATGCAGAAATCATTGATCTAATATCGTAATTTAAGTTACAGAATAATCGTTTCTTCTAACAATTGCCGTTTAATCACATTAAGTACAGAAACGCCAAATTACTAAGAAACTACGAATCTCACATTTTGGTACTTTATTCTATTCTATTCTAAGAGATTAATCATATTTTTACGTTTAAAATGTAAGAATGCAAAGACATTAATAAACCGCTTCAAATTCAATGGTACTTAGCTTCCTCAAACATAGTTCATTCATAGTTTCTATGTGAATTTCTTTATTTTAATACATTATTTTAAATTGTTATATTTCTTTCTAAAAAGGTGGGTTGGGTCTTGTTATCATCGATTGTTGTCAAAAGATAAATTACAAAAAATTATAAGCTTGTGATCATAGATTGCATTATCGATTTCAAAATATTAAAGCAGAGAAATTGTTATAAAAGAAACCGCTACTAACTCCCTTAGCAGAATGCTTCCTCAAAGAGAGGTTCTGATCAATCGTTTTAATTAAGGAATCTTGTAATGAAAATTCGCAATTTATAAATTAACGCTATAATTAATTCATTAAGCATTTAGGTATTGTTAGTGAAAGAATTGTAAGTATTAAAAGACAAAAATAATTTTATGACACTAATATTTTGTTCTTATTTTACAAAAATAAGTTTAGAGTTATTATAAAATATATCAGTCGAAAGAAAATTATGTAAACTTTATGAAAACGTACACGTTTGACAAGTTCAACGTATAAAATAACAAGTAATTTTATTTTTCAATTTTTACAGTTTTTGTAACTAATATTTTATTATTGTTTCACGACAATAAGTTTGAAATTATTATAAGATATATCAACCAAAAGGAAATTACATCAACTTTATGAAAACGTACATATGTAGTTGACTAGTTAAATGTATAAAAAAAAACGAAAAATTTTTTTACAATTTTTTAAAAATTAATATTCTTGCTAAAAAATGAGTTTAATATTATCCACTCAGCTCAAAAATCTAATCAGTTATACATTAAGACATGTGTAATATGCTTACAAAATATCGGCGCGTTATATGCTTTCCTTTCATACATACGTAACATACAAACATACATACTTACATGCACGTACACATAGATACATACATACATACATACATACATACATACATACATACATACATACACACATACATACATACATACATACATATATACATACACACATACGTACATACATACATACATACATTCATACATAGACATATAGATATATACGTACATACACACATATATACGTACAGACAGACATTATTTGAAAAACTATTGTAAACTCATTTTAATGACTCAGGAACCTCAAAAACATTGAGACTTACCAAATCTCAAAAAAATAATTTTTTATCATCGTTACAAAGCTTTGTCTTTGAGAAAGCAAAAAGAATCGAGGTATCTTTATTTTTTTTAATAAAAATGACCGCGAAATCTTAAAGATATAAGCAATAAAATTTAAAAAAGTATAACCTCAAATATCTTGAAAGATAAAAGACGTTACATTCTTGGCAAAGAACTAAACCAAGAGATACTGGAAAACTACATTTTTCAGCTCAATTTATTTTAAACATTTTCCATCACATGTTGCCGAGATATCGCCATTTAAATCAAAAATTACGTTTTCGTGTATAACAAAAGAAGAAAGATAGCTTACAGAAAATTTTGCATCGGGGAAGATAGATAATTTAATTCTCTTTCAAATGCATTTACACTAAAGCGATCATATTATTTGTACATACCAAAATAATATACCTCATTGATTTCAAAATAATGTAAAATAAAAAAGTCATTCTAAAACAAAGACCAGTCGATGAACCTTACAATCTTTTTAAATTCCGATTCCTCATTAAGAAAGAAAGAAGTAAGCCACAATTGGAAAAAAGACAGCGTCGTTCTTGAGATATAAGCGATCAAAAAACGTTTGAGAAAAAACATAACCTCAAATATCTTGAAAAATAAAAGTCCTCGTGATCTGGGTAAAGAGCTTAGCTAAGAGATAGTTCAAAGCTACTTTTCTGGAAATTTTCAAAAAGAATAATGCCGTTTTACTCAAGTTATCATTCGACAAAGAAAATCGATTTTTTTTACAAAATGATTTTTTTCGCGACAAAAGAAATATGAAATAGTTCAAAAAAATTACTGATCATTTCTCTTTATATTCCTAATCATCTCAAAATTTTTTAAAAACTTATCATCATACGTTTCTGAGATATTATCATTTAAACAAAAAATGACGTTTTCGTGTATAACAAAAAAAGGGAATGACCTTATCCAAACTTTCAGATCGGAAAAGTTAGGTACTTTTATGCTCTTTCAAATACTTTTTCGCTGGTTTGATGATATTTTTTCTAAGGTATGAAAAAAACTGAAAAACCGTTAAAAAACCAAAACGCATCGGAAAAGAAAAAAAGTTATTTTTGAGCCGCCTTCCTTCAAGAAAAACAAAAGAATGAGTCCTGAAACATTAATTTGTACCATGGATTATTCCAGATATGGTGACATACATCCATACATACACATACACATACGCACACACACATACACACGTACACGCACACGCACACGAACACGCACACACACAGGTACACGCACGCACACAGACGCACACGCAGACACACACGCACACGCATTCGGACACGCGCGCGCGTACGCGCACACACACAAGCATATCCATACAGACATTTTCTAAAAATAGTGTATTTTAATTCCAAATGGATCAAAACATATTTCTAACATAATTATTAGAATGTATGTAAGATGTTTATACGAATATTCGCTAATTAAAAAATGACTCTAACGTCTAACTTTGATAAATTTTAAATGATTGCTTCTAACAGCAAATTGTAGACGAAATTGTTTTCATTTATATAAAAATTTTGATAACGTTTCGGGTGTCTCTTACACCCTTCTTCAGGTCAAAGAATAATTAATTGTATAATAAGCTTAAATCTAGGTAAGTTATCTAGACTGCTCGCTGCATCCCACACAACGCGGTTGAAAATTCCGTTGGACGTATTCAGCCATCGAGCATCGGTGCACGGTCAGGTTGATTTTTTCCCACTCACAAAGAGGCACTAACACTTTATAAAATAGCATGCTTTCATATTACACTTATTCACTATTGCTTAAAACCATGCTATTACATGCTGAGAAATGATGTTAGTTTAACTCTATATTTGATTACGTCGTTACTGTTAATTTGAGTTTAAGTAGAAAAATAGGATGTTATAAAAAACTCTTAAGTATACGGATTTTAAGGAATATGGCTTGGGAATCTACTAAAATATTGTTTTCTAAAGGTTTTCTGCGTTAATTTGTAGACGGTCACTGAGATCTCTCTTGGTGCAGTTACAAATACAGAATGGCAGAGCTTAGTTAAGAAAGAAGCTAAGATTTGACAGTGAGAAGAAAATTCGTATTGATGTGACGAAATTTGTGTGTGTGAGTGTGTGTGTATGTGTGTGTATACAAGGTGGGGACGAGAAAGCGTCCGTTTAAAGACCCCCTCTGTTTTACTCTTTCTACAATTTGCTGTTAGAAGCAATCATTTAAGATTTCTAACATGTTTTTAATAAAACTTTTTTTTACAATTACAAAGCTTCCTTTAGGAGGAAGCAATAATAATAACTTAGTAAATCAACCAATATATTCATCAACAATCACGTGTTTTTGTAATATAATTGAAATTTGTACTCTACTCGATTTGTTAAGTAGGTTGATAAGAGTCATAATTTATTCGCAATAAGTTGTATGTATAGCTTGTAGACCTTCTACCGGTCAAAGTCTTTCTATAGTTCACGTAAACGGTCTATTTATATCTTGAGGAGACAGGCGTAATAAGAGGTAAACTCGTCTACTAAGGGGCTGTTCGAATAATCTCAAACCATATTCATTTTACTAAGACGAAAAGTTATGTAAATATTAAAATATAAGATTATATAACTTATATTTATGAAAATGCTGATTGATAGACTTATAAGTTTAGTCAAAGAATTAATAATTAGGTACAAAGGTTAAATATTTATTTACATGACAGCTCTCAATCACTGTAATATTTGATAAATTGATTTTTCAAAATTTTCTTGATTTTCTGTTATTTTAGTAAAATTTAACAAGAATTTTACAGAGAATTAAGCATGTTTCGCAGCAATATGAAATTCAAGCGCGACGAATATTTCATCGCGGCACCTATTTACAGCATGTCAGTTGCTCTCACATCACCGGCAAGTAGAACACAAGTCCTCCATTCCCGCCTTTCAGAAAATAAACACGCGCAACCCCTAGAAAAACAGCCGAAGGCACTCTCTAACCTAAAAGTAAGTTTGTCGAGGCGTAAACAGCTCGCCGGAGAAGATTACATCCCTCGTACTGGCTGTAAACAAATAAGTTGCAAAGCAAAAAAAAGAAGGTTAAGAAATCGAAAATAGAAAGTTTCGGGTAGTATTATGGCGCAATTCAACCAAAATATAAATAAATGTCTATATTTCCTTAATCTTTATAATAAACTGAATGTCTTAACAATGTTTCAAGTACTCAGTTAAGTAAAAAATTTTATATTAGATATCATGTAAAACTGGTTCTTCAAATCTTTTATATATATTCGAAACTAATTTTTCTAATTTTAAAATGTGCCTAACAAAAGGTCATATTTAATATTTTTAAAGCATTTAAGAAATATTCCTTATTATGTATATAAAGCAAAGACTATAGATAACACTTTGATTGTTTTCATCTGTTTTCATTTCACTTGTCAGTAATTATAAAAAACAGATTATATAAACAGTTTCATAAGTCAATTAACAACTATTATGTTCTATCAAAGTAAAAGATGAATAAGAAAGAGACTATATTTTTTCAGAGTTTTATGTAAAAAGTCAGCCATTGTTTAAAAAAACGATTTTTCTTAACAATTCTGAAGGTAATAGACACCTTGAATTAAAAATCAGTACACAATCTTCCATAATTATTTTTCACAAACCTTTAAATGTTAGCCCACTAGGATTAAAAACAAAGAAAGTCGCTCACTTCGCCATTATAATCCCACCTCGAGCATGCTTATCTGCCATCGGCAAATTTGGCACAAGACGGCGGGCCCGGGGTTGGAATATTTTTTTAAATTGCACTTCACTCAGCCGGGGGAAAATCCGTTTTTCGTGGGGTAACGAAATTCCCGGTGCGCCGCGCTGCGGATCGACAGCTCCACTTTACGCGCGCGCGCGCGTCATCCGCGCCAAAAATAGAGAAGAGCTCTTCTCGCGCCCTTTTTCTCCCCCTTTATTTCTCGAGATATTCGCTCTCCGAAAAGTCGCACGAAGGCGAAGCCGAAGCCCCGAGAGGTGAAAATCCAGTCGATTTCTCGCGCGGCGGCGCCCGCACCGATCTATCGCGTCCATTCGTCATGATCGACAGCTCGACTTTACGTCGCTGCAGCGCTATAGTCTGCGAGTAGTTTGGAAATCGCGCGGAAGGAAGACTGCGCGCGTGTGTACGGCCGTGCGTGCACACGTGTATACGTGCGCATGCATTTTAACGCCGTTACGGATGTATGACTTATCCCCGGATACGTTTCTTTTGGGGGAAGTGGGAATATTCGTTTCGGGAGAACGGAGGTTTTTGCACCTTTCGGAGCGGAGGTTTGCTTCAGATGCCACGAGAAATTTTATGGTTTTTTGGGTTTATGGCTTTGCGAGTAAGCAAGGAACGAGGTTGCTTTAACTTTTTGATGCAGTGAAGCTCTGATGTATCCGAGAAGACGTGCGTAACGTTAAGAAATGACGAGATCTTGAAAAGACAGCGATATTTTGAAAAATATATATATCGATACATATGCAACGAAATAACGATAGCTAGATTCTTTATACAACAGGATTTCTTTCTTATACAATTTTTATATTAACAAAAATCTTAACTAAACCTCATTTAACATCTGTTTTTGCCCGATTGTTGTAAGAAAATGTAATTAATTAAGAGCAGAAAAGTATGAAAATGTGTAAAATATTATACTTCTTGACGTATTTTAACTGAAATTTCATCAGTTAAAATATAAAAGAGGAGAAAAAGGAATGCAAAATTATTTAAAAACACATATTTTTTATACTTACACACTTTTTTATACTATTATAAACTTTAGTACAATTCCATATTGTCTTATACTTTTTTTACATCTTTTTGCATTTTATTGCATTTTATTGCATTATTTTACAAAAAAGACTTCCGTGAAGGTCGATATAATGAAAACTCTGTTACAACAAATATTTTTATTACTCGCTTAGAATTTTAATATCGAAGATTCTCTATATATGGAAAACTATTTTGCTTTTAAATTTTGAAAAAATACGAATTTGATATTGCATAACTAATATAAGATATGTAGATTTGCGAGCATCATTGAAATTCCTGCTGCATATATTCGATATGTACAGAATGTATACCGTACATAATTAATTAATTAATTAGATTTTTAATTTAACGATATGAGCGGTATAATGGAACAGGATAAAATAAAACTGACAGTACTCTTTAAATTTCACGTCACGAAAATGCATATTATATATGATATATTAAATTATGATAATTTGACAAGTACAACCATTTCACTCGATATAAAAGCTCATAATTCGAGGCAGATCATTTTAAATTTCGCTATAACACGCTCGAAATTCGCATAAAACTCAATGGCATCTCATTCTAGCGTTCTCTCGCTTCGGCTTTTATCTGGTATACGATAAAAGTAGAGCGAGAAGAGAAAAAAAAGCGGAAAAAGAGAAGCTTAAGAAAGAAAAGACAAAATTCGTACACGCGAAATTTCTTCCGTTCCAGGTGTCACGAGCTTCGAAAAAGTTCCAGTTGCGCGCCGCACTCTTCTTCAAGATCTCATATCCGTGAGAAACTCGAACGAATTTGCGGGGGAGGGATAGACGAAAAGAGGGAGAGAGAGGGGGAGCGAGAGAGAGAGAGAGCGGTGGGGGGAGAAAATTTCGCGTACATTCACGACACTGTAGAAACAGACTTTTCCGTCGCGCAATCGCAAGTAAGCCGCTCAACCGATGGTAAAGTTCGACAGCACAAGAGACAAAAAGCGAGATACGTAAATAGGAAAAGAAGGAATCGAGAATCAGAACGAAATGTAAAGTCAAATTTGCTAGAATCTATAGTTTGTACAAGGGATTCCTTGCTAAGTCCTCATGGTCTTTGGGTACGTATTGAAGTATGTATTGATTTCTTTTATATACAATGCTTCTGATAAAATATTTTCATAAAGTATTAATTAAAATTATCACTATTATTATTATTGTTATTATAATTACTCAATTTATAAATCCTGAAACAAAATCGATATTTGAGAGGAAATGATTAAATTAAACGTTCTTGTGAAGGTGAAGCTCTATATCTGTTTAAAAAAGCTAACAAACTTTATTTCCCAGGTAGAAATCTTAGCTTGTTATTATATGATTTTTAGATAATTTTGAAGCTAAAAACCATCAGCTTGTATTCTAATAATTACTTATACATAAAATAAATCAGTTCAAATTTGTGATCATAGATGCATTATTCGATATTAAATAATATTTTCATATAGTTATTTTCTATATAAAAAAAATATTAGACTATAATGCTTCAATTTAATTAATACATTAACTAGCTAATATCGCTTATTTTCTACCTGGATTAGGATCCCTATAATTTGATGGTATATTAAACTATTAAACATAAAAAATATTGGTTTTCATCAATTTGTATATCGTTTCAAAGCAAAAATCTTATTTACAAGATATACTTAGCGTGAACATTTTACGTGTAGAATTCTGACGCATGGTATGTACATTTTGAAGTTCTAAATTATAAACTTTGAAAAAGTAACACTCTTCGTCCAAATTATACTTGTAAATTTCATTATAATTATTATTAAATCGTTTTTTTAGAGTAAAAGACCGCTAAAAGTTATAAAGATAACCACTGTCTTGATTACTACAAAAAATTATTAATTTTTCGATATCTAAGTACCAAATGCGTATCAATCACGCCAACAATAATACAACACAAAAATAAACTAATCGAGACAGACGGGCGCAAAAGAAAGCAGCACAGCCAGTAGCGATAAATAAACTATGCATGATAAATCTCAGGCGCAAAAAGAAGGGAAGCGAGTCGAAGCGGATTGATGATGAATAGACGAGCAGCAACGGCGGCGGCGGCAGCAGCGGCAGCGGCAGCAAAGTGCAGGGAAGGAAAATGGGGTCTGAAAAATTCATGATCGCGCCTGACGTCTCGAGTCCTCGGGAGCCAAGGGAGTCCGAAACTGTTCGAAATCAGTTTGTAATAGCGCAGCTTAGGCCATCCGGCTGCATTGGCTGGAAAATTATTCATGCTCTGCACCCCCCGTGCGACTAAATCGATGCCTTCAACCCCCTTCCCCCCTCTCTCTCTCTCGTGACGCGAAGTAACACGTAAGCGCGTGCACCAGGCAATCGCTCTATCTCTGTCAGTATTGGTGCTGCGACGACTACTACATGCAACGCGCGCATGGTGCTCTTCTAGGTTAAATGTTATTACTCTGTGAATTATTTCTGACCTCGTTTGCCCGACCTGCGAGTATTTACTTGTACTCATTTTGTTATTAGTATGTTTAAAATCTAGGAGTAAATACGTAGGTTTTTATGCCTTATTTTCATTTTTGTTGCGTGGCTCACGATAGTAATATTTCATTAGTGAAATGTTATTATAATTGAATGTAATATAAAGTTATATTATGGTTTCGGGACTAACTAAAATTGCTTCCTTTTGTTCGTGTAACTACATTGTTTTAAGTCACGAAACAGTATTTAATAACTAGAACGAAGTTTCTTGGAAAAGCAATATATTTTAGCTTAAGGTTATGAGCATTCTGTTGACAGCAGTATAGTACAAAACCAGCGTTTGTTCCATTTAAGTGAGCTCTCCGGTGAAAAATAAAACTTCCGGAGCTTTAACGCTAACAAAATTATATTTACATGGCATGTTTATAATGACATTATCAATTAATATCCAAATTTTTCAAAAATTTTATCAAATAATAATGAAGTTATTGAGAACAATACGTTAAATTTAAGTATAATTAGGTTGTACGGTAAAAGTTGTTGGTATACACCACAATGACATTTATTACCCGAAAATTTTATAGTATTTTTGACAGTAAAATAAAAATAAGTTAGCTGAAAGTGCCAATTTTTACTCACCTATGTGTTTTTTAAAAATCAATATTTGTTGCTTAAAAATTGTTAAAAACAATGAAAATTTGTTAATAGAATCATTTAACGCGAGCTTTGTCATAGATATTTACAAAATATTTGAGCTAACTGAGGTTGAGAATACTTCAAAGAATGTATCTTAATAGTTTCATGAAAATTGGTTATTTTGGTATGCGCCAACAACATATTGAATATTGAAAACTTAAAAATGAGAAAACAGCAATAATTGATGAAAAATAATCAAAAACGTAGCATTATTTTATAATACGTTAATACAAATTTACAAAACTGTATTGTATTCATAAAAATAAATAAAAAGCTTTTAAAAGAGAGTATAGATCATTTTTATCCTAAATAAACTAGAGAAGACTTTCAGTTTCACAGCCGTTAAACGATCGAAATTAGACGAAATAACGTGAAATTGCAATAAATAGCGTTGACTAAACTATGAAATTTTTTAGCTTAAAATGTAAAATATCATTATGTTACTGTTGCTACCTGTTAAGGAAGAGTGGAACCAACCTTTAAAAGATTAATAAGAATTCGAAATTTTCGTGACAATCACCGGAGAGTAATCTATTATATAGTTAAACGAAAATAATCAATTATATAGTTTACATAAGAACACGTGAACTGAATAAATCAATAAATAATTTAAATAAATTCATTGATATGTAGCTTAATATAATATTTTTATTATTAAACAAATTTTAACGAACTCAATATGAAATGTATAACCATATAATTTCTTTTATTTTATACAAAAGCAAATTATAACTGTTTCTAGTTTGAAGGAGGAACACCACTATATAAAGCTCATTTAGATATGAATTTAAAAAAAAAATTCTAAGTGCGGGGAAAGCCATAAAAATAATATCTATCGATTAATGCCATTTAAAACAATGCCTAACCATACTCGGAAATTTCTACTTAACTTTCGTCTTTATATCACGTTCTTATCAACTTTCCCCATACTTTAGGGGGTCAATTTTTTCTTAAAAATTCATGGTTTGATGAACTCTAAACAATGGTATTGATTTTATACATTTTCTATTAATAGATTAGATATTATAAATCCGTGGGCATCTTCCTTTTCTTAATAAAGAAAATTTATTATTTTGCTTCATGACGATTACTGAATACGATATTTTCATAAATTTAAAGAAATTTGAACTAACTTAATAGAAAATGAATGTTTTTGATATATTAGTTCTTTTATGAAATAAATTATTATTACTATTTCGATTCTATTTTAAAATATGCTGAATATGAAGACAATTTATTGATATTATAGAAATTTTAATGAACTAAGAGACTAAGTACTATTTTATGGGCGGTCAATGGCATAAATGGTAAACTCGTTTAAGACAAAGTCTGCTCAAGGGGCGTTGGATCAAATTCCCATCAGTCTGAAGTTCTGGGGGACATTAAAAAAAGTCTTTCCGGTGGCGGAGATCGTGCCTGCAACCCGCTACCCCGGGAAAGGTCAATTATGCCAACATAATGCAATTACAAAAAATTAACAAATTCAATAAAAAGTGTATGATTATAATTTATATTGTTTTATGAAATAAGCAATTATTTTCATTTTAAATTTTAAATCTACCTGATAAAAATAATATATCGCATATATGTATCCATTAAAAATAATTAGCATCGCAAGCACTTCATTCTCCTCCCAAAAAGGAAAAATTTAATATAAAAAATACGCGCACTATCGGTTTTCCCGAACTTTCAGCCAGCAGCCGATTTCCATTGCGCTTCTCTGGACCCATCTTTTACCTACATATACACAAAACGGCCGTCGCTGCAAGCCGAATACCGACGAGCAAGTTGGTAGAATTGTCAGGGGCTTCGGCCACCGCCACCGCGAGAGATAGCGCACAGCGGAAACTGGGACGCGGTGCATCTCTGCCTTCGCCCTCCTCGTCTTTTTCATTTGCACGCGTGCGCTCATCAGCAACGAAACGCGAAAAGGCCTCTCTCTCTCCGGGGAGAGACAGCAGCAGCAGTAGTGCATCGGCATGAAAGAAAAGACGCGCTCCCGCGCGAGGGTACATAAAGGAGAAACAGACGTTTTGGCCAGCGGTTGAATTTGGTAAATGGGACATTGGCGGTGGGCGGAAGCTCGTTCCCTTTGTGTGGCTGCGAGAGGCTTCAAAGAAGCGAACTGGAGCGAGCGAGCTGTCGAGGAGACTTTATATATAAGACTGCTCGAAATTATCGACAGTTAGGGGCGAGCGCTGAATCAATGGAGGATTTTTGAGAGAGTGTTGAGGATGAATTTGCGAGAGAGATTGGAGGTTAAAGCTGGGCTTTACGGGCTGTTTTGCAAAGATATTGAATTCGTTGTATTACATATTTTTTAAGAACTTGTGAGTGAATGTTTAAAGTCACGGTAGATCGAAACAATTTATCATGGAACATAACTATTTGTTAGTTTTTCTATTAGGAAGCAAAAAAGTCAATAGAGCTCTACTTAAAATCGTAGTTTTCTTTCGTATCGATTTTTAAATTCTAAATACAGTAATGGTCATGCTGAATCAGTAGTTAATAAATACGCAATGATCAATGTTTAAAATCTATGAAATTTAATTTAAAACGCAAGCTAGGAAGCTTCTTCTCCAACATTCTTTCATGTTGTACAATTTTTTTTGAGTTATTATAAATAGATGCCGATGAATTTTTTTTAACTGTCAATTTTTTGCAATACAACCAAAACGAAGATAAAAGAAAATACGGTGTTTAAAAAATCCTCGTAATATTATCTTTCATTGGCGGCATGTTTGAAGTTGCACGAATCGTGATTTCATAAATAAATTTTGCCGTAGCTGTAACTATTGTAAATCTAGTTTAATTTACTAAATTCACTCACATTGGTGAATAATTGGCTTAAGTTCTTTATCAAAATTACCGATACAGCAGAAGCCAAAAATATGAAACAACCCAACAAGATTCTATTAAAATGGTTTTGCATAGAATTAAAACTATTAATGAAATTAAAATTTATAAACATTGAGAATCCCGTATTCTAAAAGAAATAGTACATTATGTAACAAAGGCAAAAAAATCGACTTTTTTCTCGAGTTACATATAGTACTTTATGCCCATCTCAACTATGGCCACTTTTTTACTTGAAAAGCGGGACTAATGGACTGTTAAAAGACAATCGAAAATCAGGGTTATTAGTAGAACTTGATGAAATAAAGGAATTTAGAGTAGCTTCTAGTGAAGTCACTTTTTTCCTGCAAATGCAGAAAAATAGTGATTTGCGGGCAAAAAGTGTAATTTTGGTCTCCCTATTCAGAAAATAAGTGGCCATTTTCGTTCAGATGGGCATAAATATTATTACATATCTCAAGCTTTAATTTCTTTCAATTTTTCATGATTGTGTGGGAGAAATACTAACATTACGAACGAAGTACTGTATTTCACTAAACATTCTAAGTAATAAGAATAAGGTAAAGGTATTGATGTAATTGAATTTGCTGAAACTTGTCCATTTTAAATATTGCAAAGTGAATTGAGAATACTGGAATTGATATGCGGTGTTTTTTCTTTGTAAAAATCAAAAGAATAAATTGTCTTGACGGCATTGCTAAGCCGGTGAATTAATTTACTTTGGTTTACAACCATGGATAGGACGACACGTCACATGATAGTTTCGTAAAATTACTAAAAGATTACCACGAAATTACTTAAAATAGAAGTTTAAAGTTTAATAAGTGTTTGTATTTGATTATTCATTGCGATTTAAATACCCTTTGCGTGAAAAAGCGCTTAGTACGGTAACAACTAAATAAAGATACTATCACTTTTTTGGTCGTCTAAATAATTCAATTTTTAACATTATTCTTTACATTTCAAATAATTATAATTATAATGTCTCAACGACTTACAAATCTGCAATCACTCTATAAGTAACTCTTACTTCAGAGAGGCAAATATTTAAGTTTGTGCAAAAAGTTAGTAAGCACTCTCGTATTCAGACCGCGCAGGTATACCGCAATTTTATGTCAAAGTAGCACAATACAAAGTTTGAATGTTCAAAAGGATATAATGTCGTTGAATCTGAAGTTTTGCTGTTTCATACTCGCTGCAGCATAATTCATATGTAAATTTTTTTCAAAAGTTAAGCAATCAATTGGTTTTCAAAAAGTTTAAATTAAAAACTTTTGAATTTGACAAGAATATAGGTCAAATCTTGATAGAAATTCAGCAAAATTTATATCGAGAAATCTAAGATTTCCTCTGCTTGACCTTAAGAGTTATTATTAAATATCTTAGTATAATTCTACGAGTATCCGATTCTCTTATATCTGGACTACATAGATTATGAAACATCTTACCATATAAAATCAGCTTGAATTGTTGAATCTATTAATTTTCAGAATCGATGACTCATGATGAATTTACTAAAATGTTCGACATTCGCATTAAATTCATCTCGTAACAGTGCTCAATAACAACTGACGCCCACAATTATTAAATAATCAAAAGTTTCCAAAGGCTTGCTACTGATTTTGAAATGTTGTATGAACCTTTTACAGCTCGGAAATTAAACAAATAAAATGAAAATAAAAGTGTATTCCACGTTCATACTGTACGAGATTAGTACAAAATAGAAACTTTTATATCATATCTATAAAATACGAAAGCCTATACGAGGGAAGAAGTATCGAGTACACGCGAGAGAGGGATAACAGTAATACTCGAGAGGAAGCATTAAAAGCAAAAATGAGGCGAAAAAGAAACCGACACATATATGTACCTACATGTATATCTATACCAGCGTGAACCGCGAGAGCAGAGACAAAGCGCGCAAGAGCGACCGCACGAAGAGAGCGAGAGTCGATTGACCGGGAGGAACAAGTAATATGGGACGGCGGAGAGCAAGCCAGCCTCGGGGCAGAAATACATATATACATACACACGTATATACAGTCGGAATTTCCGCGGGAGGCGCAGATGTATATCGCTTTCAGCTGTATACGTGTCTGCCACAGACGCGAGAGTTTGTTACCCGCTCGAAACGGGGCTGACGCGATTATTGATGCATTTAGATATTCCCGCTCTCTCGCTCTCGTGCGCGTTTTGCTCTCTCTCTCTTTCTCTCACACACACTATCTCTCTCTCTCTCTCACACACTCCTTCTCTTCTTTTTATGGCGCGCGCCGCAAAACGCTTTTATCGCCCACAAGTGGTGCTTCGGTGACAAGAAAAGCGCTCGAGGTGAAGTTTAATAGGGAGCTGATTCGCTATTTTTTTATCGCTCTCTCGCTCTCGATTCTTTCTCGCTCTCTCCTTTTTTTTATTTTTATTCCTTTCAGGGTCGCGCAGCGGCGGTGGCGGCGACAGCGGCATTTGCATGCACGTTAAATTTACAGGAAGAAAGGCGTTAATATTCATGGAATATTAAAAGCCTTGCCATTTCGATATAATGTACTTATAAATATTCCGTAATTATGTCGTTGTTTCGTGGACAGGTTATTGATTCGTTTATGAAACAATTTAGAATTTTTTTAACAAATTTTTGCGATGCTTTAGTAGAATTATTAAACTTGTGAATAAACTGCGCTTTCATTAATATGATAAACAAATTGGATAAAAGTAGCAAGAGATTGTTCACAAAACATTTTTTAAATTATTTTTTTGTAACATTGTTTCGTCATTTTAATCACATTTTTGAACAAAGGCAAAATGTATTGATCAAATCTTCTTTTGCTTTTAGGTGACTGAAAAGATGATGCGCGAGGGAAATATATAATAGGATTCAATGAAAGAACAGCAGTACAAAGGTGAATATTTTATTTAACATAAGTATTTTTAATGTACAAATCAAATGAATATAAAATTCTGTGCATAGTGTCACATAAAGTCATGACCTAAAAGAGGAAATTACTTTTACTCCTTAATTTATATAAAAAACAGTTATTTTGCATATAATAACTACTTTGTTCGAATAAACTTAAGCACATTTTGCAGTATATTTTATGCAAAACTCGAACCGTGGTAACATATTACCCGTTCCACATATTATTATAACCCGATTTTTCAAATGAGATATTACGTTACCGCTATGAATACGTTAGCGAGCACGGCGTGTAACATAATCGCGCGCTATAACGTGCCACAATATTACCTACTAAAGCTGCGTATAGCTTTGTGCACGCATCAACCGTCAGCGCCACCATTCAAAACCGAGTCGTTATATAGCATCCCTCTCTCTCTCTCTCTCTATCTTGAACATGCACACACTCTCGCAGCTTGTCACAGCATTTTCAAATACCTCCTTTTGAAAAGGCAAATCCTCGCTCATCATCGCCAACGAACTACTTTCTCACCCACGCTCTTCTCAATTTCCCCCTTCATCCCTCCATTCTCCGGCAAAGAAAAACTCCTCTTCACGCGCACACCTCGTCCAAATCGAACATTCGCCCTAATTAAAAATCGCGCTCGCGCGCTCTCTTCTATGCGGAAACTCCCGCCCACGGATCTCGTAGCGCGGTAGTAGTATTACACCTGGCGCACGCGGAAAAGAAACCCCACGCGCCCCGGCTTTTCATTGGGAGGTGCACAACGGGAAAAAAAACGAACGAACGAGCAAACGGCGCATCGGGGCGTGTTCCGCGCCGCGCGCGGTGCAAATGAATTCGCCGATTCCCAGCGCGAGCGCGATCGTTCCGACGGGACGAGTGCAGAGCGAGGGGATATTTATTTCCCCGCGGCCGCCGCCGCGGTGCACACGACGACAAATGCTTTTATTAAAAAGCGAGCCGCGGCGACTCTTTCGCTGCCTCGCGCGGACTCCGAAGCACGGCGTCGCTGCGCTTTGTTGTCTTCGACGCGGGATTTATGCCCGAGAAAATCCAGCTATATAGATGCCGCTGCTGCTGTTGTTTTTCGCTCGTTGTGAAAGTCCGCGAGCGCGTTTTTTGCTCGCTTGCGAGCGTATATAGGGTCGCCGTGGTGATTTTTCTTGATGAGAGGGGGTTGGGTGCGATGGGCGCGAGCGGCGTCGAGTTCTGAAAATAAACGACGATACTGGCTTTAGTGGGCAATGAAAGTTTCAGCAAGTATTTAGCGACGGTTGATAATTACGTCACCTGGATGTTATTAAACTTATTATTCATAATGCGAATTTCGTATTTTACTGTTGCATAAATTGTTTTAACGGTTCATGTCTGATTATTTGATTTTGATGGTGAATATATGGACGAATCTCTGGAGCAATTGATTTTTCAGTTTCACGCTATTAGTACTTAATGAATAATTGGAGCTTTAGTACCATATCGAAATAATTCCAATTTACGAATTTTGTAAACTTTCGCAAATATTTGAATATTAGTGGTATAAAAGAGTAAAATTAGATTAATTTTATAACTGCAATCAATACATTACTAAGGTATTTATTAATTGCACAATTTAAATCAGGTAAATGATATCATGATTTATATATCATTTTAAATGTAGGACGGTCAATAAATTACGAAGATGGATTTATTCTATTATGGATATACACGTTTTAATTATACAGTGTCCTATAATACTCATTTAACTCTTTAACGCCGTCGGACCTTTATTGATAGGGAAGCAATTTTTTTTCTATTAAATTATGCTTGAAACGATCCCAAACTAAGAATCCATCCGTTATAGTCGCATAAAAAATACCTAGAATACGATTCCCAAGAGCGGTCGTGTGCGACCGTTCAGGCGTTTCCGGGGTAAAAATTGGCTTTTTTCCAATAATTGAAAAATTAATATTTCTGCTAAGATTTCAGTGGTAGGAATATAATTGAAGATATTTTTCTTATTAATGATCCGTAAATAATTATTTATTATTTAAGATTATTATTATATAGTCTTATTTCAATAATATAATATTCTCAGGGGAGTGCGTTTACCTGTATTGCATGCTGCTTTGTTTTCTGAACACCGGGATGCTTAGATATGTTGATATTTGCAACAGCAGAGGGTTCGCCATTAGCGATTCAGTCATTCAGATCCTCCTCGCCATGGTGCACGCCCTGGGTGTATAATCTTTATCATATAAAGGGTTGGTTATTTGAAATATGTTAGACTCTGTAGGAGTATAAGCGCGAGCTTTCCTTCTTATTTCATCACTAGAAATGCTAAAACATTATATAATAGACCTGTTACGGCACAAGCCGGATTTACGAGAGGAGAAATTAATAATTCAATAACAGTTTAAACTTTCAAAATTATATTTATTCAAATGCCTAGCCGATATATTCCTATGACGCATTTACGCTAAAAAGCCAATTCTTTCCCCAATAGTCACACGATGTGAACCACACGAGAGTCTAAACTGTACTGCCTTGTTGTTGTCGAGAGCGCCAACGCTGGCCCTTTTTTTTACGACCTTTACGCGTAGCCGATTTCATTTGGTTCTCTTTCTTTCATAACGCTGTAGTTAATACATTGCATCATTTCAGTACTGCATATTTATTTATTATCAATTTCACATTATTATATTCGCCGTCAATTTTACTTTACAATAATTATCATTATTTCTGTCAGTAACAAGACCAATCATGAATTTTTCTTTTCATCATTATTTTACCCTACACGGACGATCGCACATGACCGCCGAACGTAAGCATGCAATACCAAACTAAAAATTTAATTAAATCTAACTTAGCCACTGGCTATTTTCTAATTTAAGATCTCATATATCAAAATATATTGGTAGCAATATAAAAAACTATATTCTACTTACCTTTTTAAAGCAAAATATGCATCAATGTTTCGAGCTGCCTGAATTTCGTTACAACGCGGTAGCCAATTTGATTTTCCTGAAAGGAAAGCGCGTTTTCTTTCACGTCTACCGAGCCCAATATAGTTCCTTCTCTATTCAAACGAAAGTGTCAAGGTGGTTTGGAACCTTCTTTATTAACTGCTGATTTTTGGGGAGCACCCGAAGATTTTATTTATTTATTAACTTCTGTACATAATATTAGGTGTTTTCATACTTTAGTCTTTCGCAAGCATTAATTTGCAATTAATACATCTGTCGTAGCAAAATTATAAACGTAATCACATATTAATATTACAAATAACAATTTATTGCTATTTTTATTTATTTAGTTATGATATTTACAACAATGTAGAACATACGAGAACAAAAAAAATTGGCAGCGGTGGGATTCGAACCCACGCCTCCGAGGAGACTGGTGCCTTAAACCAGCGCCTTAGACCGCTCGGCCACGCTACCGTATGTGTTTTCATTCAAAAATAACCGTCATCTTGATTGGTTAAATTCAAGTTTCAAACTAATGAATTCTCATCGAAGTAAGCGCGATAAAGTATAGATTAGATGAGCGAAGAAAACAATTCGCATTACGCTTTGAACTCCGATAAGTAATTATTTGAACAGCGTGTAGTTACGTAATGTCTACTGAATGTTTGATACGTAATGCCATTCCTCTATCAAATAACGCTACTTTAATCAAATTGTACGGAAATAGATTTAATCGGATATATATGTTAGATTCTTAAGAGGCGATTTTATGCAATCCAAATAATAACTGTTTTATATATGCAAAATTAGCGGAAACTTTCCTGTACTTGGTTGATGAGCAAGATTCATTGATGCAAATTATTGAAACTCACGATGTCCAGTAATTAAATATTTTGTATATTTTGTTAAATTTACAGAATAATCAATGATTACTACAAATAATCTTTATATTTAATGTAAAATTCGCACTTTATGAAATAACAATACATTTTCCACTAATGTATATTATCACTAAAATCGAACACGATGCTAATTGTGTGTTTTATGATCTACATATTTTAAATTAAATAATATTGATATTATAATAATTTATTGTGATTATTAGTTCTTATGATAACAATTACCAAATATCGAATAATAATAATAATAATATTAATAATAATATTGAAATTTTTTATTTAAATATTCACGAAATATTGTAAATATGTTACGTAACTATTAATAGCACGTTTTTCTATATGTCGTATTATTTATTTATTTTTTCTTCATTTTTTGCAAAAAGTAAATTATATAATGACAGTGAATCTAGTCAGGGTTATCGAAAATAGAGGTCTTACTAATAAGAAAACTATAAAATGATAAATTGCAATACCTATATACGTGACTAGTTTAAAGAAACGTTATTTTTTGAACGCAGATTGATAGATGAATTGAGTGATGCTTTATTAATTGACTAAGGACTGTTTGATCGATAATAGTCATAATTTACACAGAGAGTGTCTGAACTGCGGGAAACGGATTCGTCTGGAAGTATATGACGTTGACATTTCTTACGTTGATATGTATAATTGTCACGCTTAATGAGTTTCGGGGGTGTTATAAAAAATGAGAGAACGTAATGAAACTCACATTTATAATTGTTTAGATAATCAAGAAGTTCTCTGAAGTTTTTCAATACTTGTTACCGATGATATATGTAAAATATTCGACTTAGAAGTTTGATCGTTATACATGGGCTCTTATGGAATTCAGCTATTAAAATAGATTAACGTAGGGTGCGATGTATGTGCAAAAACAGAGAATGAAATAAAAAAGCTATGTACGTTATCCAATAACTTATTACGAAGCTGTGTGCCAAATTTGAACGCGTGTCACCGAATTTAATTCCGAGTATTGAATGAAAACGTAAACAAAAACTCAAGCTTGTAGACTGTACGAGGTGAAGCGCGGGAAGTGGAGCGGTGCGCGGGAAAAGAGGGAAGAACCCTTCTTCATCACAGCACCCAATGGATACCCCCGAACCTCCTTAAATATTATCATTTGAAATTATTACGAAAATGCTGAGATTCGTAGATGAGTGTACTTACTTTTAAACAATTCAATCGCTAAGTGGTTTGACAAAAGTTAGGGATTTCTAAAGCCCTACAGAACTTTCAAGTTCTTTTGTACAAAAATTTCAACACATTTATTTTATACATAATTCCTTCACGAGTAAAATAAATATCTCACTTAAGGGGGCAGGCTGGGTTAAACCTAAAAAATAATTATTTTTTACTAGTCCAAGAAACTTCTCATGTTTAAAAGCAATCAGTCTGAAAATATTTGTGCTATATATACTTAGCAATATCTTACATTTTACCATTGTAAAGTCTGATAATCTTGATCCTACACGTTACAATAAATTACTATTTTCAATACCATATTTATTAAAGTTACTGTGTTCCTCACACGAATGCAGGTGACTTGATGAATGAACATTCTATTTTCGACGGTCATTCAACTTATTTTGACATGTAGTACAAAAAGAGTGAAGCTCTATTTCGTTAAAATATTTTTTATTATTATTTTCGGAGACCTAACCGAATTTTTGAAATAATTTATTTTATTCTTTTTTTAAATCGATTGTGTCTCCGAAGAAAAAAATAATAAATATTTTAACCAAAAAGTGCTTTGCTCTTTTTGTAATAAATGCCAAGAGGAGTCGAATAACCGTCGAAACAAATACTTTTGTTCATCACATCACCTGCAATCGTATGAGGCACACAGCAACTTTAATAAATATAGTATTGAAAATAGTGATTTATTGTGACGTACAAGATCAAGATTATTAGGTTTTACAACGGTAAAATTTAAGACACTACTAAGTATTTATAGTGTAAAAATTTTCAGAATGGCTGCTTTTAAACATATAAAGTTTCCTGGACTAGTAAAAAAAAATTATTCTTTGGGTTTAACCCACGCCTGCCCCCTTAAATGCTTCGAGTAACTTTGATTTCAAAGAATTTAATCAAATCTTTACTCAAAAAATTTAAACACAGTTACTCAATGCATTTTGTGGTGATATGTCATTATTGTTATTGTTATAGTCTATCTGAGTCGAAGTTTAAGTGAACTTCGTATAGGTAATTAATACCTGCGTGCATTATACCTGATTACCTATAGTAATGATGTATCCATTCCCCCTCCTACGTTTGGAGACACTGGGTCTATTAGAGCCCTCTTCGCGGAGATGGTGATGGCTCCCTAACCCTTCCACCATTAACAAGTTATTGCTGTAGTAATTACTAAAGTAATTACTACTTTATTATTCATTCTTAAGCAAGTCATTACTTTTTATCTAAAACCTAGATAAAATTTAAGTATTAACTTTAGTAAATACTAAAGCAATAACTTACTATATAAATTTGATAATATTGTATTAGGTAGTCACTGCCCTCTCCGCGAAGACAGCTCTGAAAGACTCATATAGATATGTATTTTTTATACGGCATGACTGATATGTATTTCCACTCAAAAAATTATAGAGATCATAGAACTGGAAAGCAAATGTATTATATAATAAGATACTTTAGTGGTTCGAGGAATAAGAGAACCAGTTTTTTGTTTAATATAAAATGTTACGTAGATTTGCTCATATATTATATATTATACAATGCATTGGAGTAAAATACATGGACAAATTCGAAAATATACGTACTTCAGCCGAAGCACATATTAAAAATGATTCCAATATCAGCTGAAAGTAACGTACATACTTTGAATTGCATCGAAAGACAATTGGCGGAAAATTAATTAAATTCAATTTCACGCAGAAGTACCCAGCGACCGTGAGCGAACGATATTTTCACCGCCCATACAAGAATGCCCTTTTTCGTATCGTCAGAGCGAAGCCGTTTGAACCCGCAGTTTATATTCCCGCGCTCGCGCACGCCTCTATACAGCTCTCGCAGCTCAAACCTGATACGTACGCCTCTGGCGCGTGCGCGTGAAACCCTAAATAATAATAACGCTCCGCCGACAGGCTCGCGCGCCATAATATTAACGCGCAAATTTATTTAAATTTCAGGGCACCGCGGCCCGGCTTCCATTTGTATATATAGGGCGGTTGCGAGCTGCCGCTCGGCGTATGCAAATTTTACGAGCTGCCGCGGCGCGCGCACGCAATTAGCGGCGCGTTTTAATGGTGAGCTCACGCGCGCGCCAGGCTCGCCGATTCGTTATATATGAATAATATACGCGTCCTATGGGCGATATACTTTTTTTTGTTATACCCGGCGTGAAAGGCCTCTTTTTTCCCCGGCGAATTGATTGAAAAACCTCTGGCTTGTGTTCGCGCTTGTTAGTGGCACGGGGCGAGAGGGAGGAGAATCATTATGCGGTCTCTAGGTATTTCGCCCGCGATAATTGCGCTGCGGTGGGAAGTTTTTTTTTTGCTTTTCTGCGGGTAGGAAATTCTAGTGGTAACGTGCGCACAACAATTACGTCTTATTCTCGATATATTTTTAAGTATACTTTGCTCTTTTAGTATGTTAAATAGAAATGCGAAGAAATGTAATTATCTAGTCAATGTATAATGAGATATGATCTCTTCATCACTTATTTCAAGTTTGAAATCAAAAGGAAAACTTGATGATCACCAAAAGTAAAATTAATCTTCTGAAACTGTTTCGCTGCATCACTTTCATCTTCTCCCTTCAATAAACATTAGTAAAATTGAAAATTAAAAATTAGTCCACAATAGTACATTGTGCAACAAAGGGAGAAAATGAGCTATTTCTAGTAAGGATGAGGGTGAGGGTGAAACGCCTCACGAGTCTGAAATAGCTTTTCTTCCCGTGTTACACGCTGTATTTTTCTTACAAAGGCATGATTTGGTCTTATTTATGTACGTGGGTCGTGTAGAAAGTTGTGCATTTTGAGTCGTGCACAACACAATTAGAAATGTATTATCTATTTATCACCCGGAAAGAGGTGAGAAATATCCATTTCTCACCTCTGCTTATGTGAGAAATGAAAAGCAGATGCTTTGTGCCTCGGGTATTAATAGTTCTTTTATGCCTCTAAAGCTGGTGTAATTGTGTATCAATAAAATTTTTTCCTAAATTTTTAAATTTATGAAAAATTTTTACGCACGCACTCACGCACACACGATTGCCGTCGGCTCGTGCTAACTCGCCTACGACTCGTACTACAAATTCACACTCGGTCAATAAACGTCCACTTCCTGCCCTTGGTACACAATGTACTGTTTCGTTAGCTGGTCGGAAAACATCGGCTTTACGCCCGCTTTTTAGGTATAAAACTCAAAAATCGTGCCGGTATGACAAAATAGTATATGGTTGTGTACCAACGGCGAGAGGTGGGCCTGCTTTTACTGAGTATTGCAAACAGCGGGCGTAAAGTAGTCACTTTACGCTAGCCTAAAATTCGTAGCCGGCATAAGTGACAATTTTCCGACCAGCGGGCGGTGTAGTAGTTACTTTACGCCGTTGGTCGGAAAATGGTCACTTTAGGCCCGGTTCTGAGGGTGAAAGAACGTAAAAATTGTGCATGTATTACAAAAATAATTGTTTTTTCAATTGAATTATTTTTTTTATTATTAAATTACGAAAAATTAAACGTAAGTAATTATAATAAATATTTATGAATAAAAGAAAATACGCTGAATAGTCACTTATAATCAATAAATTTATGGAGTTTGTTAAATTAGCTGTGGATTCGATGAAAATCAATTTGTAATAGACATTTAATGTTCATATAAATGAATGACATTCCACTGTGCTATTAGCTTATTCATTAGCTTGACATTGAGTCAGTCTTCATGCAATGTATGTACATCATATGCGAATCATTGTATTTCTCCGATCGTGCATTTCAATAAAGTTATCCTCGAAAAATAAATAGCGGTATTGTGTAGTATTTGCTGAAAATATGAGAACACTCGCTATAACATTCTAGAAAATACGATTGAAGATGATTATTTTCATCAAATAACATTTATTCATTATCATACAGCTTTTTTTATTCAAACAGTTTTAAATTCTAAGACCCATTTTAACTAACTAAAAGTTTAATTTGATAATGTTTGTAGCTTGTCTAGCTATCTATACCAGTATTAATATTATTGCTAGCTTCGATAACAGTGTATACTTTTTAACAAAAAAGAAGAACGTGCCTTAAGCACTCAATAAAAAATAAAATAAAAGTACGACACTACAATCGACTTTTTTCCACACTAGAAACTGCTTAACAACGTCCTTGCACCCCCTTCTTCTCTCTAATATTACTTCAATCCACTGTCCGACCTTTTCCACCGCGCAGTAGAAAAAGTCGTATCCGATCAGGCAGCCGGCAGTAGCGGCAAGTGCGTGCGCGTCGTTTCGCCGAGTTCATTTCGCGAGAGCAAGCGAACGAGCGAGCGAGTGCGACAGTTGTCTCGGATATACACTTGAAAATGACGGGGCGCGGGGCGTCGATTGGCCCTCTTGGAAAAAGAGTAGCTGGGTGGTGCAGCCCCCCCTCCGGGCGTCATATCGCCGAGTGGTAAATTGTATCGAAGTGCCACTCGAGCCGCGCGTACACACGTATACAACGTACAGCGAGTGTGCGGAGCCCGCGCCAGCGGTATCGTAAAAATCTTTCATTGAAGGAAGGAACGATTAGTCCTGCGTACCTCTACGCTCCACTTTTTTTTCCGCGCTGCTCTGTAGTTTTATATTTCTTTCGTACTTGGGTCGCAGCGTGGTTATTTTCAATTCCTTTTTTTTATCGTTCTTCGTAAGGAGTTTATTACTGTTGAAAATAATGTAGTTTTATAAAGTTTGCGATGGAATCGACGTTTTCCGTGAAAAACGTTATCGTATTTTACTTGTCGAAGAGTGGAGAGGACAGGATGTTATTCTTGCGAGGAAAAAATTGTTTGAATTATCGATTGTCAAAGGTATGTGAAAGTACACGTACAAAAAATATCAGTGAGTTTGCAATTTTATATAAATATTTGCTATTATTAAAAGCTGAAGCATTCGTATCGTTGCACGTGTGCGTATGTCACCTTATATAAGCTGTTAAAAATGGATGTTTCACATTTTGCACAAAAATACATCAAAAACATCAATTTAGAGACGTGTATCAAAATTTTTGTTAACGTTAAATAACAAAGCAAATTTTAAAACAAGCTTTATCAATGCTTTTGCAATTAATATTGTATTAAAAACGTAAAAAGTATTCATATATTATTGAAAGATAGATTGATCAATTTTTAAATTAAATAGCGCACATATGTATCCACAATCATAATCCTTTATTTAATACATTTGTTTTCATTTAAAACGTTGATATCAAAAACAATAAATCATTCATACCCGACACATGTCTTTCTGACCGTGTTAATTTAATCCCCTGCAGAAAGCATATAAGCTCCCATAAAAGAATGATTTATTTATTTATTTATTTATTTATTTATTTAGTTATTAATATTCATCCTCTGAAACAGTGTACACTCATTCGTGTATAAATAAATAACCGTTTCGACTGTTGTCATTTTATTCGCTATCGATATCATTCATCCATTCAAACCCCCTTCCCTCCAAACACCTTCCATCCATCCATCCGCGCTTCTTTCATCGCGTTCATACCTTACACCGCCGTCCATTACACAAAGTCGCGCTTCTTTCAGCTTCTCTTCTTTCTTCGAATGCAATGACCGCGTCCATCTTCTTCGACTGAACTAAACTCACTGCTGGTGTATCTAGTATTCGTGTCTCATACGTCCGACCGAGCTCCAATACACCTCGAGATAGTTGTAGTGCTGTGAACCAGTTTAAAAGTTAGTTTTATAATAAATCGCCATGTAATGGGATTATTTGTGTTCCAGAATGTAAAACATACAAAGCTGTAGGATACAATACGTATAATTAATATGAGAGTCTTAAAAAGATGCTGAAATGGAAACATGATGTAAACTTTTATGGGATTGTATAGATATACAACTTTATACTCTACACAGACATACCGACAATATTTGGCACAATCCTTTGATGGCTATATTTTTAAAATGAGATGGATGGCTGTTATTTTATGAGCGTACTGAATTTTTATAAAACTTTATACTCTTTAATGTACTTAGAATTAAATTCCAGAACCCATAATCGAAAAAACGTTAGGTCACAAGATATAGGTACACCTTTTTAAATGATTACAATAACACAAGTATATATCGCAGAAATAACTTAAAATTTTGTAGTAAACGTCATAAGTTTCAATTTGTAAGGACAGCCTTATAAAATCTTTATTTGGTTCAAAATTATATTAGATTAAAAACGATTGAAAATTATCGAGTATTTTACAGATATACATTTTCATGTTACTTTTAGCGTAATTTTCAATCTAGAGTAACTGAACTGAATAAAGATTTCTACACGTTTGACCTCCCAAATTGAAACTTATGACGTCTACTTTAAATTAAATTTTTATTAAATCTAATAAGATGTCCAATTTAATATCATAATAACGCCAACTTATTATACTAGTACCTAAATCTTCTGACCCAGGATCTACGATTAAATTACGGGTGCTGAGCTTCTCTTCTAGATACCAGTAAACTATCGTCAAAGTTTCAACGGACACCAAAGTCGGTAACCATTACTCTCTGGTACTTCTTGTTAACATAAGGCTTACATGTTAAATATTTAAAGTTTAAAGACGAATGTCCACAAAGAAGACAGTGAAGGTACAGGCCTTTGAAATTTTCATCCATGACATATAATTTCTTCATAAAGACACACATCTTTACCACGAGTGAGGCGACATCTAGCGGTACATCTTTGAGAGTACATTTGGAAATTATTTACGCCATTCATAAAGGCATATGATCACGAGAGAATCACGAGTTACATTATTGCCAAATCTCATCACAAATTAGTATTTCCGCCTACAAAAGACACTTTACACAGAGAAAAATAAAATATTAGAATGGATGTTTCAAACATGCCGATATAACCTCTCAAAGATAAGGTTGAAACTCTTTAAAAAATAGGAGTTTCTCCTTTTTTTTAGATTAGATGCTACTTTTTTCTGGAAGCTAAATTAACTTAAACTCTAAGTCTACTAAGATAGATTTATGTTTTGAGCAGAATCAACGTGCATTTCAGTAGATTCTACTTTTTATTTCTTTCCATGTGACTTTATTTATCTGCAAACGTAGTAAAAGCATACCAAATTTTAAAACTAGTATTTATTGTGTCATAGCTGACGTAAGCTCAGTTTATGATCGACCCTGTAATTTTGTTAACAACTGTATTGAAATCGGTTGTCATCATCCTACACCTTCCTAAACCTTCTACAACAAACACGCCACCTACCAATAATTACAACCCGATAAATACGTGGCAAAACATTTTCAATATTCACATACCGACTTAAAATCACTTAAACTTTCGTTCCACGAAAATTTCATCCACATCCGTAAACTCTCATTTCACGATACGACCACCGTCTTAAACGGCCTGCGCGTGAAATACAGCGGACTCATATACCCACCGTGCGCCCGACGCATCAGCCATTCAGCGCTCCGCTCGCTCCGTAACTATATATACACCCGTCTTTCAGCTCCTCGTTTCGTCGGCTCTGCACACTTCGCCCTTTTCACCGCGTTTTTCCCGCCGCGGCCATCGCGTAGCCCATACAGCTGCCGGCCAGCCAGCCAGGAGCAATTTGATCTACAGCTACGGCTATACGTGACCTCCTTGCCGCGGCCCGCGTATCCAACACCAGCTGCGACTTGTAGATTTTTTGCCCCGGCGCACGTATACGTATATACGTCCATCCATCCTCGTAATTTTCTCGCGCGTTCCAGCAGAATTTTTTCGCCTTCTCTCCTCGCGCATATACCTTTCTTCGCGCCATTTAAATCTTCCCCTAGCTACCAGACCCTCCCCCCGATATCCGGCCCCTTTTTCCCCTTCAGCAATCACTTTGTCCTCGCTTGCTCGCTCTCTTTGTCCTTACCCTTTCCGTCCGTTTCTCCCATGCAGATCGTCACGTTTTTTCCCTCGCATCCCTTCCGTCGCGGCGCGGCTCTCTCCTCGTTATACGCGCGTTGGCGATTTTTTCGCCCCTCGTGGAGGGCCGAGCGAATTCCACGCGAATCCAGCGCTTTTTTTGCCTCTCCTTCTTCCACTGTCTCCAGTCCCGATCGCGTATAATCACTCGTTTATTACGCGACGTTTTTCATCCGTTCGGCGACTACGCGATTAAAACTCGTGAGCGCCAGCTCGTATTGAGCGGATAGGTATATGCGCAAGCGCAAGCGTGTGCTCGTCTGTGTGTACACTGGCAGAAAATAGAGAGAGAGAGAGCCGGGAGCGAGGAACGAAGCGAGAATTACCGTGGGGCACACAAAAAAATAGAGTGGTAGCGAGTGCGCAAAGAGATGAGAAAGATAGATGGAACGATGGGAGGATGTCCATCGACGCCAGCGGCGGCTTCCTCTCTTTTCACCTCCTGTGCTCTCTCTCTCTCTCTCTCTCTCTTTCTCTCTCTCTTCTGTACCTCCTCCCCCCACCCTCTTCTCATCGAGATTTTTCCAATCGATGACGCATGCGGAGGTGCGCGGAACTGCTCGCTCTGCAGGATTATATATATATATATATATATATATATATATATATATATATATATATGTGTATGTATATATAGAGAAGAGGATATGGAGAGAATCGCTCGGCAGAGGAAAAAAGTGGAAGCTGATACGGATTGATATGCGAGCGTCCGCGCGCTCGCTTTTGACGCGTCGCGGTGTTTTATGGATGACGGCTGGGTGTATCGGTTATACAGAGGGATGTAAGGCGATTACGTCGAGCGAAAGAGAGAGAGATGAAATTTTAAACAATTAAAATGTTTTATTGCACGTATCGTTGTATACGACGTCGCGTCGTCTCGTTTCGTTTCGTTTCGTCGGCCGTGTGTGTAATTCCTTGGCTTGTAGCTGCCGCCGCCTCTGCAGGCTGGGAATTTATGGGCGGCTGGACGCTTTGGACACGGTATGCGGATTATGAGGGAGGAAATTTAATTGTTTTCTACGCGTGTAATCTCATTTGTTTCCTGAAAAGCACATTTTTAAGGGTATTGTTAAAACGTTCCGTTGCTTTAATTATAGCTTAAGTATTAAAATATGATTATTTTAGTGGGTTGAGAAAAGGTTGTAAAAGATCATACATCATAAATAAATGTACTTTTGTGCAAACATAAATGAAATGAAAATATTTATTCGACACTCGTTTAAAACAATGAATAATTAATCTCTCTAAATTTAACGAAGATCATTAATTAACAATCGGTCGTTTTCGACACATGTGCGAAAATTAATTATATTCGATGGCTTCGTCACTACTTCTGCCGTTAATATTAGATAGACGTTATCAATTAATTTAAGCCAAATTGATGCAAATAAATTGTAGATCGGCGTTTCAGGGGCATTGTCATAATTATTTCAAAATTTATCAGACTACGCACAGCATGTCGTGCAATGCTTTTGCAAATCGTCAATTATTATGAGGGTTTATCATATGTTTTCATACTTATCAATATTAAAGTTATTTTATTCAAAGGTTTAACAATATTTAGCACAGTGTAGTTTCGAAAATTATATTTTTATTGTATGTCTGCTCAGATTTAAAAATTCCTTTTCTCTATTTTTATATTAATTTAATGTCTTTGTCATTAATATAATAAGTCAGCTTTATTACACAATATTTCACTTTGTGTACGTGTTTGTGTTATGCGTAATAAAATACCAACACATACTAATCCAAATACACACGCACACTGCATCACACATTGGCATTGTAGTTTATGAACACTTACTAATACTTATATACATATACACAATAGAACATATATTACCACAGTTGGCATTACACACTTATACGTAAGACACACTAACACACAATATTCACACTAATACGTACACTCGATGTTAAGAATATCTGGTCGAATTTATTTGAAATTTTTTGAAATACTAATCTTCATTCAATTGAATGCTTGATCTTGCTAACCTTCTTGGAGAATTTCAAACTATTCTAACAAATGCGACAAGATATTTTGAGTGCCGAGTAACGACATTAATATACACACACTATATGTACGCATACTAATACATGCACTGACATAATAATATACACATACTAATACACAGATACGTTCACACATAAATGGAGAAAAAAATTATCAATGTAATATACCTGACTAGTAATTCGGAAACGAAGAGCAAAATCATACCTTGCATCGTACCAAAATCACGTAACCTTGAAATCTGTCTTTTTTTACGATTTTGTATTAACACAATATGTGTGCACAAAAATTAAATCATAATTATACAATAAGTCAAACGTTTAATAATTAATTAATATTTTTTAATTACTTACAATGATTGATTACTAGGATACACTGACTGTGACTCACAAGGAGAGTATCATACATTCAAATTATGGATTTTGAAGAGGCTTTGGGTATGCCTTTTGGTACCTACAAATAACAATTTTGACCAGTAAGAATGACTAACGCGGTCCTAATCTATAGATACAGACAAGAATTATACTACCATTGTTAATGGTCTATAATCTATATACAATAATTTTAACTTCGCGTAATATAAGCAATACTAATGTTTTTAACTCTGTCTGTGAATTGGAACAGCGTTAGTTACTCTTATTGGTCAAGATCGTTATTTCTAGGTACCAAAAAATTCATTTTCAAGCCTCATTAAAGTCTGTTACCCGGAAAGATGATACTCTTCTTATTAGTCTAGTACATTCTTAGTGTTTCTTTACTCATCATGCATAGGATACAGTCTTAACTCCGTGAATGACAAATAATTTATTTCTTCCTCCGTAAAACTATCTACCCGAAACTTATTTCCCAAATGTTATACTATACGTATAAATAAGTCTTTTAATAAAGTAATTGAATTGAAGGGACGTCAATAAGTGAGAAATATTTAGATTTTCATAAAATAACACGCGGGCAAAGAGTTGCGATAAGTAGAAAACTCCCGGTACTGTCAGCCAGCCGCATGTGCACATTTTTCACTACAATTCCTACAACTACTATTTTCCAATTCATAAAGTTCAATCCGTGCATCCACATTTCCTTAAACCCGAAAAGCCGTCGCTCGCGCATGCTCAATTTCGTATCCATCGTCTCGCGTCTCGCATCCCCCGCTCGACCGTATACTTACGGCACAACTCGCCACGTGCAGTTTGCATAGTCCGGGGACTCTCGCCGCGCTCACCCGTGCCCGCGCTATACTTTGCAGCTGCGTCGCGCGCGCGCGCCCTTGCAGTCCATGCACCGAACTTGTTTTCAAATATAAAGTTTCCCCTCGCTCTGCATATACATATACGGGAGCATGCAGAAGAAGCTCGCTTCCAAAAAGTGCCTCTGCCAAAGCGAAAGATGAAGCAGCGGCATCGGGGCGAACTTACTCCATTTTCTGTATCTTTGCGACTACCCGTGTGTGTGTGTGTGTGTGTGTGTGTGTGGATTGAGAGAAGATTCGCCTTGTATTATATGCACATTGAGGAACACTTATAAAGGCGAGCCGACGGCCGAAGTTGAAACGCGCGCGGGCGCGCTCGAGAGTTCAAATATGCGCCGCCCGGCATAAAGTATATATTATAGTCGAGGGTTCGAGCGGAGCTGGCTTTCGCGGAATACCGTTTCCCTCGACCGTACCGCCGCTTTTTGTCGAAATATAACGCGCGCCCGAGCACTATTTTAAGTCCGCTTTAACTGCCGTTATAGACTTTTTTTACGCGGCTCTGAAAGAAGTGTTGACTGTATGGATTTCTACTTTATTCACGAGATTGTGTTATGAATTTGGGAAAAGAGAAAGCGAGGAGAGTACGTTTTTCGTCAAAAAACATGTGATGCTTAATTGCTTTTTTTGTTCTTTAATACTGTCTATATGGGTATAATTGTACATTGTACAACAATGGGAGAAAACGAGTTATTTCTAGCGAGGGTGAGGTATTCAGCACAAGTCGGAGTCGAGGACACCGAAGACGCCCGAGACAAAGAGAAGTGTCAAAAATACTTCAACCGAGTCTGAAATAACTTTTCTCCTCGTGTTGTACACCGTACTTTTTTCAACTAAGGCAGAATAGGGCATACTTCATGCATTAAAGTTTGGTAGATTATCGCAGATTTCGAGTCGTGCACAACGTAGTTAAAAGTCATTAACCCCGGTTTAGCGGGGAGAAAAGTCATTTTTCCACGCTAAACCGGGGAATAAAGTTATTTTTCCCATAGGGGAAAAAAGTTATTTTTCTCCGCTATTATTTAATTCCCCGCTAAATGGACATTTTTTCACACTTTTTACAAACACGCTCGAAATGTGAGATTTTTTACGCTACTTGTAGATATGAGAAAGGTTCTATTTCACGTCTGTTTTGGTAAAAATAACGTTATAGCCCTAATTTATAATCACTTTTTATCTTATAAATTAAAATTAATGCTTATAGCCTTTATTTAGTGTCTATGCATAGTAATTGTCATCGTAGACCTTTAAAAATCGCTTCTCTATTTTAAATTGTCCAATATTTAATTTATTTTGTTTAAATTAATTTCTTATTTAAAAATATAAATTATTCTCAAAAAATAGAGAAATAAAACACTTTTTAAACGTATTAGAATACTGTGCATAGATTCAGGATAATGATTTAAAATCTATGTCCATAGAAAATTATCAATATTGAAAAACATATTCGTTTCAACTGACACTTGTATAAAATTGAATCTCTTCTTCCCCTATTTTATTGTAAATTTTCCCTTTCATAGTTAAATGCTTGATAATTTTATCAACACATTAATTACGATTTTTAACTAATTGACATAAATCATAGGTTCTTAAAAACTTAAGTAAAGGCTGATCTTAGAGAAAAATGTGTCAAGCTGATTTATGTTTCTATAAAAATCTCCTAATAAAGTATGCGTAGACTAAAAAAGTTAATTTACTATCTAATAAACGAGCAATTCTTTTTCCGAAACATTCGTCAAAGTTCTAGTGCGTGCGCAAAAACGAAAAGGTACATAAAACCCCCAACATGCCTCCTCTTTTCCCTGCACCTACTAAGTTATTAATTACCGCGTGCTCTGCATTTCGTAGCAGGGTGCGGGGCACGCTCGTCAGTCTCGCCAAACTCGTTAAAACGAGATTTCCAAAACAAACGAGCAAACGAAATGTATGCGCTCTGCAACCTATACACCCCGTATATACTACCTCCCCCTCAACAAAAAAAAAACAAACAACCAAAGAAAGAAATAACACCGAGAGAAGGAGAAATACCGAAAGAGCGAGAGAGTGAGTAGAGAGAGAGAGAGAGAGAGAGAGAGACGGAGAAACGATTTGTAGCACTTCCGCGTGGAAGCGAAGCCGGCCGGTAAATTCGAAATCACGCTTCGTCCGTTCGTCGACTCCGTAAGTGGCTCCAGAAAACAGAGATAGAGAGATAAAGACAGAGCTAGATAAATGTACAGCGCGATGCTTGGAGAAACAGAGACACCGACGCAAGCAATATAGGAATAGGAGCTAGCTCAAAGCTTCGATCTCCCGTCCGATAGTCCGGAAAAATGTAATTAGGCGCCGCGCGCCAGTGAGCTAACACACACATAGATGCGCAGTAGAGGCAGACACGACACACCCTCACACATATACACACATGAGAACGCATACACACACAAACACATACAAATCCGAGTACATACACACTCAAACACATACAAATCCGAGTACATACACAAACACATACAAATCCGAGTACATACACAAATACATACATACATACATGCAGATACACGAGAACACATACACATACACGTACATGGGAACACATGCATAAACATACATATATACATACACATACACGTACATGGGAACACATGCATAAACATACATATATACATACACATACACGTACATGGGAACACATGCATAAACATACATATATACATACACATACACGTACATGGGAACACATGCATAAACATACATATATACATACACATACACGTACATGAGAACACATGCATAAACATACATATATACATACACATACAAATACACACATAGAAACACATGCCAAAAACGTACACATACACACACACAGCCACATACACGTACATAGAAATACATACACACGTATGTACGTATAGACAGTGCGACAGCCTCGACCATAGTAGCTGTAGCGCCAGGAGCCAGAAAGGGATCGCTCGCCGTGGTTACCTAGAGAGTGCCTCAAAGAGTTTTCGTGTTTACCGCGCCCGGCGCAGAATAAACTTTGCGCTCCACGCCGTGGGCGTACGTGCGCAGTGCTGCTGCTATAGGGGCAAGATTCAATCGCTGGCGTTCGGCAAATACGAGGGATAGCGCGCAGGCGAGAGAGTCAGAGCGCGAGAGAGAGAGATAGATAGAGGCAGAGCTAGTGGTCTGGCCCTCGTCTATGAAAAGTGCGCTGCACAGTCCAGTCCCCCGGAGGCGTAACGAACGGACGCGCAAAAAATAAAAGCCGTTGGATTGCAGGTCGCGCGAGGACTGTGAAAAATCGAAATTTTAGGTAATGGTCGCGGGGCAAAAGTTGAGAGAGCGAGCGCGCGCGCGGAGTTTTGGTCGGGGAGAGACGATAAAATTGTGTCACTTTGTGTTGTGGCCCCTTTTTTTCTCTTTCTGTTCTTTTTTTATGGGCCGTGGAATTTACGAGTTTCCAAAGCGACTTTTTTGCGCCCAGTTGGAGGCCGGCTTTTTTTGTTTGAAGTTTTATAGTCTGTACGGGCTTTTTAAGATTAAATTGAAATAAATTGCATTAAAAGAATAGAACCAGTAGTTTTTGCTTTATTATTTTACTTCTACATGGAGGACGGTTTGTGATACACAGTTAAAAGAAAGTTTTGCTAATATTTTTTAAACCAGGTTTTATGATTCTAAGAACCAAAGTAAAATATTTACGTATGTCTGTATGTATGCGCGTGAATGTAGGCAAACAATATATAATTTTCAGGTTTATGTATGAATTTAAAATACATATTATCTAAAAAAAGTTATGAGTAATTAAATATAAAATAATTTATAATTTCCTAAGTTTTTATACAACTATTTATATAAGTATGCCTTTTTTAATTTGAGTTAAAAAATGTTTTGTTAACACTAACATACATCCAGAAATTACATTTTTTAAAGTAAAATATGACTTACAAAAGTTAATTTCGTTATATAATTTTTCAGAAATGCCATTTTAAATTAAGATCTCCAATGCATTTCAATGTAAAAGAAATATTTTTGCCATTTGAAACATGAAAATAACTTTTATTCGTATTGACAATTTAATTTTAGCTTCATTTTAATGTGTACATCCGTGTGTGCATGTCGAGGTTGGGTTTTCGTCACGGTGAAGAGGTTTCATATCGGAAAATATGGAAACAGGTATTATACCAAATAGTGTAAACTCAGGTATTATACTTTCAAAACAAAAGATACTGTACAAAAAATACGTATATATTTATACTTATTTTATTATTAATTTATTTATATAAAATAAGGCTTATTTTAATGATTAAATTGTATTTCTAAGAATTAAAAACTATTTTATGACCCACAAAGAAACATCATAATTAATATTAATTATCTTTAAAATTTCTATGCTTTTTAAATTATTGTAAGGTGTATCATTATATTAAAATACCTAAATCTTCTAATATTAAATATAGAATCGGTATTTTCTATTTGCGGAAAATTTTGTGTGTGGAAGTTTTTTGGTTATGGGTTTATGGTTTATGGCTTTTTGGTTTATTTTGAGATTGAACTACAAACTCTGAAAAATTAAGATATTATACTTAAAAAGTGTTTAAAGCTCATGGTGGTATTATTCCTAGTTTCTGACACTACATTTTTTGGGTATGATAACTTAAGTATTTTACGTTCCCAACCCTGGTGCGTGTATATGCGTGCCTACGATGCATCTATACATCGTATGAGTATATGCATTCGTATGCGAGTACCTGAGTACATGATTACATGAGTACATTCGACGTAGGAAATTTCTAGTCGAATGCGTTTGAAATCTTCAAATGAGCTCAGCAAATAGTGCATTCGATCCAATGAGACCCAATGAAATTGCAGCATTTCAAAAAAATTCAAACACATTGGACCAGAAATTTCCCACGTCGAGTGTACATGAGTACATGCATACGTGCATGCATGAATGCGTGTTCATGTCCTTATAGGTGTGCCCTGTGTAGGTATGAGTGCATGTTTATGCACCTCTATTCCTGAATATCAAATGCTTGATGCTTCAAAAGCGACTTCACTAAAAAGAGATAGTTTACTACATTATAGTATAAACAATTAATAACACATTTATGTTTAATTTTTAACATAACTAAAAGTACAGGTAACCGATACACCAAAACATAAATATTATATATATTTGAGTGTATTTCAAAATAAAAGCGTTTTTCTTTGATTTTTTTAACATTCATTTTGCGCCATAAAAATAAAACAATCACGCAAAACTGTTCCCAGTGATATCTAAACTCAATCATTTATTTTTCCCCACCAAAAACAAACCTCCGCATCCGTATAACTCCCCATTTCCAAAACACAAAACTCGTTGAGCCAACCGCTAGCAATTCCGCTTGAAAATTCGCTACGATTCTCCGAGTAGCAGCAGCAGTAGCAGCAATAGCCTGCAAGAACACACGCGCGCGCGCAGGCTGATCAGTCCAATCTGCGGGCCATTCTCGTTTTATCTCGCGCTCGAGCGAGCATTTCTCTTTGCGCCGGCGCCGCCGCCGTGCCCGGGCGAACGCCTCTATTCAGCGGTAGGTAGGTATAGCCTTGCCTCTTTCGCTCGGCTTTAACGAATGCGCGCTCGCAAGAAATTTGCATTCGATCATTCGCCGATATTCAAATTCATTTTAGCGGAGCGCGAACGCCCGCGCGCGCGCGCGCGCACTCAGGTCGCGTACCCGAATATAACGGGTAATCTGATGGACGGGAGCAGTGCGAGGTTCGCCACGTCGGTCAAACCATACGCGGTGTGCAGGTGCTGCACTGTGTCGTAGATTTTTTCAGACCGAGGGGCGGGGTGATAACGCCGAAAAGCGGGAGGATCGATAGTCAGGAATTAAGGACATTAGCTTGTTTGGCGTCGGCTTTTATTTGCAGTTTTTTTTCTTCCTTTTTTTGTGTATAGATTGGACAGGTTCGCGAAGTAGCAAGCAGTAGATTTTAGAAATATATTCCTTGATAAAACGGGTTTTTTTACTTCAGATACAAATTGTATCTGACGAATTGATGAAAAACGAATTGACGTGGAATCAGAAATAAATAATGCGACAATAATTTACATGGCAATGTTGACAAAATAATGAGATAATTGAGTTAGAAAATGAACTTAAAATAAAAAACGTTATTGATATGATGTGCACCCAACCCATATTGATTCCTTTCGAACGTGTTTAAATTTAACATATAAAGTATATATACTGTGTAGGTTAAATTGAAATACGATCTGGAAGAATTAAATCGTGTTTGATGTATATCATAAATACTTGTGCAATGGTTTTATATTTAGATTGTTAGGATACATAAATTGAATTTAGAAACATTTAAAATGCTGAATATTTCATTTTCATATTTTTTCTGAAAGCATCTCTTAATTTTGCCTTTTTAATCGTTATAAATCCCAAATTTATTGTAAATTTTCATATTTCATTCATTTTTAACAAACTAATAAATTATCATAACGTAAGTAATGTTTAACATATTCATATTTTTGTAATAACACGATATGAATATAAATATTCATTTTATTACGTACTTCAAAAATTATTATGAACTTTCTATTTTATAATAAAAAATTGTAATACATTATAAATGGTAGAAAATAATGTAAATGCCAAAGTATAAATATTAACGAATGTATATTTTAATTTGCTTATTTAACGCATGATTAAAAGCTCCAAATAACGGGTCAACAGTCGGTTCGCTCACGCAAAAGTATACGCGTAAAACAGCAGCTCCAGAGGCAAAATGTGGAAAGAATATAATTGTCCGTACTTTTAACAGCAATAAAATGAAATTGCTCTGTTACACTCGCCCTGTTTCAACACGATAACTATATTCTTTTATGTACCTCACTATGACCAAACTTACAATGTTTTCACTCCTTCCATGAAATCTCTTCATTTCTCTTTCTCACCCTGCACGCGCTCGTTTTCGATTTTTGCACCCTATCGCTTTACCCATTCTCACCATCTTTCCCGCGTTCAATTTTCATTTTTCATTTTCTCTGTTGCCATTTAATCTCTTAGAGTACAAACTTCAAGTTATAATTTATTTTTGTAGTAGAATCCAGAGTTTAAAAAATAAAAATCTCTTCATTACAGGTTTACTAATAATTCTACTGATCACAAAACTATATTAGTAAAATCTATAACAAAGAAAATTGTTTTTTTTTAACTTCTCCATTCTATAAATAAAAAGAAATACAATTGCAAATATATATGTACCGTTAAATGGAATAACTTTAGTACCTGAGATGACTTTATTCCATTTCCCTAAAGATTAATAGGTGGCATACTAATTGTCGAGATTCAAATGAAGCACCTGCAATAGGTATTTTATACCAAGTGACAGATATTTCAACATTTTAAAATGTTTGTTATTATACGAAATTTGTAATAATTATTTATAAATGGAATAAAAGTTACCCCGTTTTATGGTACTTAATATTTTGTTAGTTTTAATAAATTACTATTTAATATTAAAAAGTCACCGTGCAAGAGTCTTACTTTAAAAATTACTAAAAACTTTATTAATTGTATACTTGTCTTAAACGGGCCTTCTTTATTTTTCATAAATAATAAGGTTAAAATGTATAATATACCACTCGAACAGAATATTAACAAAAGTAGAAACAGACATATCTGGTCAGCCATTATTAATATGTGTATTTCAAGTTTAAAACCCCATTTATAAATGGTAAGCTCCCGCAGAAAAATCGCCCGTTAATAAAGAAGGTAATTGTTCACACTTTTAAGAGCGATAAAATATATATTTCCTCGTGTTCCTCGCCTATACGACCCGACTTACGATGTTTTCCCTCTTCCCTTTACAATCTCATATCCCGTTTCCTCTCTTTCTCCCATTTTTTCACTCTTCGGAGCTCTTTTTCATTCTCCCAATAGCCCTCTCTGCTGCACATATCGGTTTCCAACAACGCGCTCTCTCTCTCTTTCTCTCTCTCCCTCTCTCTATCTCTATTTCCCCTTTTGAAATTTTCGCCTCCCTCGCCCTCCCTCCACAAGCGACCAGCGGCACTCGATCCCCGTGTGCTTTTTCTATCTGTCCCCCTTCCTCCGTGCAACCTGGCGCTGCGGCAGCGGCAGCAGCAGTCGCGGCTCTCGCACGTTTGCTCGCGAATAGATTCAATCTATAAATATAAACCATCCGCCGGGCCAATTCCAGCTGTTCGCTGTGCCCCTTTTATTGGAGCTAGCCGCGCGCCACCGTGTGTAAATGCAACGATATTCCGTTTCGCGCAAACTCTCCCTCTCTCTCTCTCTTGTTAGGTCCAATGCAGCAGCAGCCCTTCTTCCTTTTACAGCAGTCTGCGAGCAGTTTTTTTTCAGCCACCGGCGGGCGCTTAATATACCCGTTTATGGACTGCTTTCATGACGCACGGGGCTGGGATGCATTTTTTATTCGACGACGTAAAGGACTTTAAGACGCTCTCTGATATGCATTCGATGCGAGAGAGAGAGAGAGAGAGAGAGAGAGCGAGAGCGAGACAGAGCAAGAGAGAAAGAGACACAAGCGAGGATGGCAGTGACGCGGCTTGACGGCTTTCTTTCGCTTAGAGCTTTTATTATCCGACGATGTATAATGTCATTGGTACTTGTACGAAGATATGTGTTTTAAATTATATTGTCCGAATAAAGAATATTTGCTGTGACATGATTTTAAACATTAATTTTTTTCTACTTTGCATAAGCAGTATCTATTGATTATGAAAGATAATACTTGCTACTGAACTTTAAGCAGTAGTAATGCTATTATTTACACATTGCTATATTACGTTCGCACGCACACATACATAATTAAATATTAGTTTAAATACTACTTGTCTGACAAGTAGTCTTACATTACAATAGGTTTACTTTTACGCGGTTTACTTATTATTCTTAAACGTAGCAATTAGTTTTATAAATCTGAAAATATATAAGCAGAATCTTCATAAAAGTTTATAAATAAAGGATTTTCATACTAATTAAAATGACATTTTTAAATAGATTAATTATTATCGTATACGTTAAAAGTACAATAAATACGTGAGCTAACTGCTTATGTAAAAAAGTAATAAATTAATAAACAGTATTAACCAAGACTTCACAGTGAAGACAATTTTCAAATATTTATGTCGAAAATGGTCACAGATTTCTTTTAAATGTAAATGCACCTAAACATCGCAATATAATATATATAAATTAACGTGCAAATCTCGAAGAGAATTTCGCAGATACCATTAACGGTGACCTAGTACACCTTAACATCCCACATATCATATGTGTGCAAAAAGCTTCGTAGAAGATCTCTGAGATAACATCACCGGTGATCTTACATACCTAAACATAACACATATTATATTTATGCAAAAAGCCTCGAAGAGGACCTCGGAGATACCACTATCGGCGATCCCACATCTGAACATCGCTATAACACACTTACATGGGTGATTGTCAAGAAATGAAGCTTTTGGTGTCTTGCTTTTAGTTATCCCTTTAAGACGTGGCCCACTCGAGAATTGTCAAAATTTACGAAAAAATCTGTTTTTTAAATATATATCGATTCTATATATATTTATAATATATATATATATTATTTATATATATTATTGTACATACGTTCATATATATGAACGTGAGTACAATCATATTTCAGGGTGTTTTGTAAATAATCGAATGCAACTTTGCAGGTTTCTCCGATGATATACAATTTTTATATGTGTATTCCCCCTGAAATTTTTCAAGGAACAAAATGAGACCTTCAAAATTCAAGTCGGATAACAAGCAAAAGTAACAAACAGTCTCTACTCTTTTGTCGAATCTTTCTTTAGTTTCCAATAATTACTTTTGCAATAATGGATTTTCGATTAAAATTTTTTTAGGTAGACGAGGATATCTTGTTTTATAACATATTGACTCATATCATTAGGAGTGATTAAATTATACTAAAAAATATTTTTATTTTGAGGTCAATATGACAATAGAATCTCTTTAACAGAGCTAAATAAATATTTGAGTGTTATCCGGTCGAAGTATAATGTATCGAAGATGTCCGCGTACAATGAATCTTGTAAAAGATGTTCCTTTAGTTTTGAAAGTCTAAATATTCGGTTAATCTAAATAAATCCAGTTTAATAGTCGATTGCTCATTTCCGTGGAATTTTTATTGTCAGTTTCGCGGCATCTCTAATTCACGCATTTGTCAACATTAATAGCACATTTAGACTTTCGAAACAAAAGGAGTATCTTCTATTTCATCAATTATGAGTAATGTCACGGTAAAAATCTGGCTACAAATATATGTAATACAAATGCCACGAAAACGACATTGTCCAGCTAGACATTGTCATTTTCGTGTCGTTTGTATTGCAGATTTGCTTATTACACTACATATATAAAGTATAACGAGATTTTTAGAGTAACATTACTAGTAATTAATGAAATAGAAGATAATCCTTTTGTATTAAATGTCTAAAGAATATTTAAAACCGACTTCCAAAACTAAAGGAACATCTTATCGTAGTGCATTATAACCTTCAAAAAATGATTAGCTCTGTCATATGTTCTGAAGTACAATTAAAGAGACAGCTAAAAGCTAGACACCAAAAGTTCCGTCATTTTGACAATCATCCATATATAAAACCTCGGAGAAGATATCTGAGACACCATCATCGGAGACCTTGCATACTTGAACATTACACATATCATATTAGTGCAAAAAGCCACGGAGAGAACCTCTAAGAGACCATCATCGGTGACTTAGTACACTTGGATATCACTATAATACATTTACCCTTAAATTCTAGAAGAGAATGGTTTGTACTTCATCATCGGCAACTTTACAAATAATAATCAACGAGAGTCGTACTAACAATCATCTTTGTATGATAGGAATGAGGAATAGCACGATAGACGGTTCAAAAATTTGGAAATTTTATTTTGCTTATATCATTAGATTATAGTCTTAAAAATAGGATGTAAATAGTTTTAAAAATATTCTGGAAAATATCATATTCATTTGCCAGATTATCAAAGCACCTCGCTGCGTACACTAAGCAGATCCACCGATTTGAAGTTGAATCTCAAAATAAATTTTAAAATTATATGCAGAAACAATCAATAAGTGATATAATGTATACTCGTATATAGCAAATTTACACAGAATTAAGAAATAAATAATTGTTGCATCGTTAGTTAGGCGGTTTTACCTTATCAAAAGAAATTCCGCATTCAAAACTCTTAACGCGTTTTTCTCGAAACAGCGGTAAATCTGTGCCTACGATATCTCACATAGTTCTAATTATCCTATATTATTGAATTTTTCGAAAATATTCTTTAACCCTTGGACGACCACGTGAGGTCAATTTTGGGGTAATAAATTAATAAATGGCGGAACTACAATGGTGGACGTATTAAAAGAAAGTTATCAACTTTTCAACCGTTTTGTCTCAAATTATTTATAAATTGATGTGATTCATATATGAGTCACCCGTTCTTCACTAAGAGTTTGCAATAATATTTTGTAAATAAAGTGTTAAAACAAATTTCTTTTGTAAATCTGACCTTGCATTTAAATTCAGCGACTCCAGAAACCACTTAAAATGTATTAGTTTCATAAGTAAAATTTCAAAGGTTCTTCCATGAACACATAAGAGTTAATAACTATCTCTTAATACATCCCCCATTATGGTTCCATCATTTTTTTCTTAATTTTGATTTCCAATTCGGAATGTATACCATTGAAAACCTTTATATACACATTTTTGTTAATTTTCTTTTATTTGCAAGAAAAAGAGGCTGGCGTCAAAGATGATTCTACGTGGTAGTCCGCGTCTAATAATAATATATTATGCGTCAACGTATGTACGAATTTTATCTAAAATGTATTGCAAATGGATTTTTAAATTATAAGTTTTATACAATAATTTTAGGACAACAACCCTGTGAGTTTGAGATTCGGGACACCTTGATACTTGAGATTTTTTCATTTGCTCTAGATTTATATTTGTACCTTCCATTATTCAAAATTTTTTCCTATCAGGCTAATTGCTCTGTATATTGTAAGCACGTTTCAATTTCTTAGTATTAATATGTTTAAGAAGCAGGTGCGGTGACAGTTTGCCATATACTTTGTTATCTTTCCAAAGTGGACAATAATGCTTTCTTTTTACTGTATATCCTCGATAGACATTAAAGTTTTTTTTTTTTTTCATTTCTTTTATAAAAGTACTTTTTGGGTTTGCATTACAGACAGACAAAATATCATAAGGTTCAGCGACATATTGCATCAACATTTATGTCTGATCTCAGCAATTGCTTTTCCATTTTCATCTTCTTTGACATCACTAACAACGTACTCGAAATCGTCATTTCAATCTTCTTCGACGTAATCTTCATTTTCTTTGGCATCATCTTTATTTGTTTTGATAAACTCAGTATAAGCCTTCATTTATATCACCTTCGACATGACTAGTGATGTAGTGACGGTCTATTTCACTTGTATGCTCTTTGGCATCTTTATTAGTTTAGATGAAATTTGTATCAATATTCTCTGCACTTTCATCTTCTTTATCATTCTCTTCCTTGGGTTTGTTAATTTCATCAAAAGCTCTTTCTCCTTCAATTTCTTTAGCATCTTCTTCATTGACTTTGCTAATTACTAATAGCTTCTTCAGTTTTTTTTTCTTTGTCATCATTATTAGTGTGAATAGTCAAAGCAATATCATTTTATTGTCCTGTTAATGAAATTTTAGACTCTACTATTATAGTATTTAAAATGAAACTTAATACTAGAAAATAGAAAGTTTTTAGAAGTAACAACATTTTTAATATGGAATCTAATTTCTGGTTCTTAATTGACTCTTGGTATATGACAAGCGAGCACCAAACTCAGCCGATGGTCGTCCCTAACAGCGTGCACTTTAGATCTATTGTTCCATATATATAATTATGTATACAGATATATTACAATGCAAATTTGAAATCAATTTTTCCTTTATTTTTATCGGAGATATGTCATCATCATTGATGTGGTTAATCACAGCAGTAGCATTTTGTTGTACTATTTCTAAAATTTAAGATTCTACTATTGCAGTATTTAAAATAGAATTCAAAAATAAAATATTTCCAGAGGGAACAGAATTTTTAATTTTATAACTAACTTCTGTTCTAGCCTGGTATTTTCTGTAGTATCATGTATATTGACATCAGATTTTCTATTTTTTATCGGAAATATGTCATCTATCGTAAACAAATTACTGTTTCGCATTACTTGGTTACATCTATTTTGGGTTTATCATTAAGCCACGGATTATCCTGTAGAACGGTTGGCCTTGTGTCTTGATAATGGACTAATACGTCCGTATTGATAGATATATATAGTGATGCATAACATACTTTGCAGAGGACGCCGTCTATTACCTTTAACAATGTTAATACGTTTGGGATTGAAGAATGGTTAACAAGTCTGCATAATATGGGGTGTTTTCTGTCGTTCCACTGCAAATATTTTTTAATCTGATACTTGAAAACTATGTCGACTTTATCCTTAACGAATGAGTCAGGAACTTGCTCTCCCTGATACTCAACTATGAAATTGCCTTTTTTAAAGCGCTTTGTTGTAAATATACTACTTTTTTTTAGGCGAAGTTCTAATTTTTTATGAATTTTGCGTCTTGGAATATTTATTCATACTTCTATTCAAAACTTGTCTATTGAGTCTTTGCAATGGGATTGAAAGTGCTTTATTATCCGCAGGTGCATTTTTTTCATGTATTGCAAGTAGTAGCTTCCAAGTGCTCAGGTGGAAATAAATGGTATGCCAAAAGATAGATTTTTTTTAATCTTTCATTAAAACGAAGTCCTGATAATTATCAACCATGTATTCTTGCTAGTGCAACCAATTATTTACGTCGACTTCTAAAACTTACAATAACACGCACAAAATTTCACCAAAATCTGGTTTCGAAAGCGCAATAGTATATTATGTACCAAGGACGAGAAGTGAGCCTTTTTTGAACGAGTGCATTCAAATTTTATGTTTTTGTTAAAGCAAGTAACATACATTTTTCATGAAAAAAATTTTTTTTTAGTATGAGCTATTTTTAATATACCCAAATCAACTTAAAAAAATTCTGAATTATCATAATAATATTTTTCTCCGATACAAACTAAAACAAAAGCATTCTGCATATTTTCGTTTCCTGCAAGCTAAGCGTATAATGAACTCATTCTCCACCCCTAAACTTTCCATTTCGACCTCCCCTACTCCATTAAACGAAAACCTAGCCAGTCGCAGTCTCGCCAGAATCGCTCGCTGCACCCAGCGGCAATTGTCGTTTCCGCGGCTAATCGCGGCGTGTGCAGCCACACATATATACACCCCCGATGCATACCACCACCAGCCCGCGGAATAAAGTGCGAATGGCAGCCCACTCTCAAAATCTGCTGAGCGTCGCACGTGAATTCCCGCGTGCGTGCCTGGGCCCGTGGCTGCATACGTGCGAACGAGCCCCGGTGGAGATTAGCTGCCGCGCGAGGCATTTAATTCTAAGCGCGCGCGCGCGCGCGAATACGCGTATAACGTTATGTAATTTAATTAAATCCCTCTACCAGGGGCGCACGAGCTTCAAGAATGTCCCTTTCAAGGGTTATATCGCGCGGCTGGCGTATGCAGCAAAAGCGACAATGAACGGAGAGATGGAAAATGCAGGCGGGCGACGATGTGTGAATGGGATAGACGTGAATAGGGAGTTGGGAGAGAAATAGCGCGGGTCTATGGATCTAGAGTGAAAATATTTTTGCGAGAGATGAATGGTGGATGAGGCGGCTGGGTCTGCGTGTGCTTTTGCGCTGGGATTGATTGGTTGAGTGGAGTTACTAATTACTATTTTTAACTATTGGAATATTTTCTGAGATGATTTCGGTTGTCAATCGCAGATTAATTTTTTGAGGATGGTAGTTTGAGCGAACTGCGGTATGAGAGTTTCACGATATATATTGTTTTTGATGAAAAATACCGACAGAAATATTTATTCATTTTGTTTGAATTTTGCATTTGCATTTCTGATTGGAAAATTTATTTTTATGTTGCAGGTGAGTTACTGAAAATGGCATTGCAAAGTTTCTTCTTGAGTAAGTATGGAGGAAACATTTAATCATTGATTCAACATTACGAAATCATTATGTTCCACTTTTCTTAATTTTGAGAAAATTAAGAAAAACAGTCGACTTTTTTAAAAAGATATTTCTAAAGAGAATAACATACTTTTAGATGCTATATCATGATTTAATTTTGAGTTTGGACTCAGAACAACATCATGTGAAGAGAACAGTTACATTACAATAAAAAGACAGAATCAATATTTAAAATATGTATCCAATTTTGTTCGCATACTCCTCATTTAATATTTGAACCGATCAAAGGGAATGTATAAAACCAAGAACATTATTTAAAGTTCACCAAAACAAGAATTAACAAAAACAAATTTACCTCCATAAATGTGAAAAAAGTTTAAAAAATCGCAGTACAAAGTTGGAAAAAAATGGAAAATTTCGAGTATGGTTGGCCTTTATATATTAATTTAAATGGGGTAAATCAATAGATATTATTTTATTCGGATTTCCCAGCACTGAAGGTCAAATTTTTTTTAATTCAAGCGTACATAAGCTTTAAACGATGGTGTTGGTCTCATAAGTCCTCGGGTTCCGCCATGGACATCTTCCTTTTTTTAAGTTACACTAAAATTTTCAAAATACAATAGATTTCTATTATTTTAACAGTATACAAAGATTTTATTTATTATTTCGTTAGTGCCGTATGCGTCCTGGAGGATAAATAAGTTTTAATCGCATATAACCCGAGAAATCGCGAAAAATTAAATAAAACTCTTGTTGCGCGAATCCTCTAGTTCAGGGCTAAACACATTTCTGAATGATTTTCCGAAGTTTTCTTTCAACTTGTCGAGGGGCTCGGACTTAACGAGTTAATTGTAGCAAAACCATCATGTGGTCGAGTTTTATTATGCAATATTTCAAATCTTTTCTTAAATCCTTATAAAACTCTGCTAGAATACTTTATTGATATAAAAAATAATATTTTGATTTTATACCATTAATAAAATTTTTAAAACATTCTAATTGTTCCCGACGGAAGTAGAGTATATTATTCAAAACAGTACCGCAATACTTGGTACAAATAGGAGATGCTTGAGTGGTAATGCGTTGCGACACCAAGGCGTCAATACAGCGATATACCCAAGTCTTTATAATTAAAATATAAGTAATTTTTATTTCTTGTAATGAAATAAATCTATTACCATCCTTTGAAGAGCATTGAATTTTTACCAAGAAATTCACCAATTTTGTTCTTCATAGAAGGGATGGATGCAATAAGAGGACTAGCACTTTAAATATAATTTAAAATAATTTTCAACTCAAATAACAACATTCGAATAAGAAATAATGGTGTTGACAATCTCGCTAATATTTTAGCACTACATTTCTTATTTTTACTTCACCCCAACCATTATTAATAAAAGTACTTTAAAAACTGGTAATCGTCTTTTTACATCCGGCCTTAAATCTTAAAAAACAAAAAGATGAATCAGCCCAGCCTTATTTAAGAAATATATCTACTAGCTTTCATAACGATTAAAACCATAACCAGAATATCACTGAAAATAAAAACTAATTCTCGACAGGCAAAGAAAGTCGCAGCCGCGCAAACAAACAATCGGATCCGAAAATAATTGTCGATCGATATATAGGCGGGCGGGCGCGGCCCATAACGGACAAAGGAGACCCAGGCTGCGCCGACTTTCGAAGTCGCGTATCCGCGCCGACGAAACTTTTCAATTTCGCCTGCAGCCGGCTTCTTCATTGCGGCTTTCCATTGTTCTCTCCCATCAACCGCAGCGCTCCGCCGCCACCGTCGCGCCATCATCGGCAATCCTCACCGCCGCCACCGATGCTTTATTTCGCATAATCCGTCGGCACCTTCCTTCCTATACTTCTACCACCTCCCACTCTATCTATCCCTCTCTCTCTCTCCTCGTTCGCACTGATGAGTAATTGCGCTCTGTCGAAGCGCACGCGCGCTCTCTTGGCTTCTCTTATACCTACCTATATACTAGATCTGCGACGAGTCGCTCTTCATCGAAGAAAATGCTCGCGCGAAGTTTTCGGCGAATGGTATTTAATTAATCGAAAGAGGGAAGTTATCGTTCAAAACTGTAATTGCGAGGGATGAGAGAGAGAGAGAGAGAGAGAGGACGCAGAGCCGTATTCTCTGCGGTTTTCCGTTGTGGATTCCGGTTCTTTTGTTCGATTCGCCGCGGCTTGGTGCTAAATAATATTCCACGATAATTGCTAAATGTACTAATTAAAATTTTTTTTCGAGACGATTGTTGTGCCTTGATTCGTTCTTTATTTTTGAGGGATAATTGAATTTGCGCGGTAAATAGAAGTTATAACGATTTTAATTGGAATTGGAAGTGAATAAGAAGTTTCTGATGCTTTTGCGCACGTCAATGTAAATTTATATCTCCGCTGAAATTAATATCTCTGCTAAAATTAATATCTCTGTAATTAAATACGTAATTAACAAGGAGGAGAGTGTAACATATGTGGAACATGAATTTGTAAAAACTGTTTTCTGATACTTGTTAACATAATAAACCATCCATAGATTATTTGCCTGATACCTTATTTGGAAAACAGCAGCTATTTTAGTAATCTAATTTAATTTAATTTAATTTAATTTAATTTAATATCATTAAATTTAATTTAATCTACAAATTGTATATATTCTAATTATATTAATTATTAATTGACGTTTATTTAACCCTTTACTACCGATCTGAAATTTAGTCACGAAAGTGGCTTAATTTTTTCGTGCTTGAATTGTATATTTTTTTTAATTAAATAATTTTATTTAACGAATTTACGTAAAGATCAAAGGGCTCGGAATATGATATATTTACAAAGTTACAAATGACTGTAATTTTAAGTGGGATCTCACAGATGCCAGGTCGGTAGTAAAGGGTTAAGCTTCAAAATTATAGCAACTAAAAATATTTAAAAAACTTTTTGACATAAAAAATAAAAGTAGAGAAAATATTTAGAGATTTTGTTAAATTACAAATGTTTAATTAATTGATGGAAGGTTATAGACTTCCGAAAATCCAAATAAAAAATGCACCTTAAAATCTGCAAAAAATTAGAAGTTCAATTTCTTGATATATTAGTTCTATTTTTCCTCTGATATTTCAAAGCATAAAACTTTTTATCTAACAACTCTGGAATTTAATCTTGTATTCTCTACGTTTTAATATTTTTAATCTTTGATCAATATTGATATTTATATAATATACGATCGTCAATTCCTATTAAATGTTATGAAAAATTCGATCATTAAAATAGCTGCTATTTTTGAGATAAGGACCCATGAAAACTAACTACGTATGGTTGTTTCATTATGTAGTATTAGAAAACAAATTCTAGTATTTCTAGATGTATGACAGTATCCTTTTAAATGCAATATACATATTTAAACGTAAAAAATTTGATAATATAAATCAATTTACTTAATAATATCTATCTCACAAATTAATTCGTAGCTCACAAACAAGAATCATTTCCACGTTTATATTTCCATCCTCGTTCACTCTAGGGCCCACAACAAATTTCGTGCGCCATTAGTATGACTATTCATCAAGACTTGGTAAATTGACTCAAGCACACGCTCTATACACTTTGTACATCAATAATTTCAAGTTAATATTATTATCCCGCGAAGTGTTCGTCCCTCCTTTAAACGTCTGTGTGCAGCGCGCTGATTCTATTTTGCCTTAGATTCGCTTTAACGGGTTATATCTACGGCCGAACAACCAACAAAGCGATACTTCATTCCGCGTCCCAGAGAATTTTCCCCCGCCGCGCTGTTCGTAATAAAGTGCACCGAGCCTTTTCGCGTTCATAGCGCGCTCGGCTCTCGTATAATACAAGAAGAGAAGGAGGAAAAAAGGCACAGACTCCGCGAGCGCGTGATATGTACACAGGGTGGAATCGTCCCTCTTTACGACTATTCGTATCGCGCATCGTTAAGTTTGCACTGCGCGCGTTTTCGCGCGGAATGTATATACAACGTGCGACTGGAAACTCACAGCGAGAAAAGGAAATACGAAGGAGCGTAGACGCGCGAGCTCTCGCGGATTAGCGAAGCATTCGCGGTGGTAATGAATTTCTCGGGAATGGGTTAATGTGGAAGCGAATTCAAGGGGAGTGGGATTGAGAGAAGAAAGATGAGAGGTGGAATTCAGTATGATTCGTACTCAAGGAGAATACCAATACGCTAGTGCTATTTATAACGTTTCCCGTGCGTTTCCTCGTGTATCTTCAACTAATTATAGAACTTCTAGGAATTGCGCCGATTTTAAAAATTACATGTTGAACATATAATCCTTTAATTTGCAAATTCAATTTCAATTCAATATTTCAGATTTTCACCATGATATTTCTCTAATCAATATGTAAATATAATTAATTAAAGAAGATTTTGTTTTGATTAAATAATTAAAAAACTTAAATATAAACGAAACAAATTAACGTGGATTAAAAATTTATTTTATGTAACTTTTTTGTATATCTTCATAAAAATAAATATATAGATCAGAAGTTATACAAACTATTTAGTTTAAACACGAACTATCAACACGCGCTAATTCCAATACTAAATTATTCCATGATTTAAAAAGTCGTAATTGACGGAGTTAATTAACAGATAAAACACATTTTTCAGCATTATTTTAAATAACGAAGCGTTACTGGAAAAGTTATTGGGCTGACAATTAACTTAATGATTCAATGATATCCCTCTCAGATATATAACGTCTGACTATACCGCAGACCTAGTCTACTACGAGTATACATTCTAATTGAACCGTATCGTAAACGTTTAATTTTTAGTTTTCTTTCCGAATTAAAGAACGATACATTCATAGTTTAAAAAATTTATTGTTTTAGTTACTTACATTTCTTAATAATTTAAAGTTCTCGTTCTAAGGCACTTCTCACCATATATACCAAACGCAAACATTTATTTCTCTTTTTCCATTCATTCTTCCCCCACCTCTCACCCCACCGCCATTACCCTTATCTCTCTCTTTGTCTCAGTCACGCGCACTTTTCGCAGTTCGACGCGAAATTCTTTTTCTCTTAACCCGATAACGAGGGCAATTTCGTGCCGATAAAGAAAATCGAACAACCGCTCAGCTTTCGCTCGCTTATCTATATCCCATAGCCCCTTCATTCCTTCCCCCTCCACCCTCTCTCTCTCTCTCTCTCTCTCTCTCTCACGGTAATCAGTGTTTATCAAGCTCTGCACTCGCCGCGATATCGAGACCATCCATCTCTCTCTCCCCACCCCACTCTTCGCTGCACTTTATTCGAGAGAGACAGAGATATAGAGCGTCAACACGCCGACATCGCCGTTTATTATTATGCGAGGACGCGCCGCTCGCGCAAATTCAATCATATCGCGCTTATTATTTCTCGCGCACGCGCTGCACCTGCGCACAGCCTTCGCGTTCTCTCGCGCTCGCAAAGTGCGGCAATTAACGTTAGTAATTGCCGCGGACGCGCGGGCGCCGCTCATATAATTGGATATGATCGTTGAACAACGCGCAGAAAACATATGTCCGGGCGGAGGCGCGCGCGGCGCTTCGTCCTCGCTCGGTTATTTATTGTCGGCGTTTAAAACAAAGCGATTCGAATTGATACGTCCATTATAATTGGATTGCGGATGCCGAGCGCGCTATGCCAGCGGCGATTTTAGCTTTTGCCGAGGATGTGTCGGTGTGTGTGTGTGTGTGTGTGTGTGTGTGCGTGTGTGTGTGTATGTGCGCGCGCACGGGGATGTAGGTGTATGGGATTTATTACCGCTAATGACTGTTGCTCGCCGTTGCACGTCGATACGCTGGAGATGGTTGACGGGTCGATGAGATAATATTTAAATTCGGTGTCGTCGGAATGTTTTTATAGAGAGATTGTTGCAGATATGTACAATAAGGTAAACGTATCAGTAGCCGGACGCTTTAGTGCAATGCATAATAGATAAAGACATATTTAATTGTAATTTTTTTAATCTAATAATGATTAATGAATAAATTATGAAAACTTTCGTACAAATGAAGAAAGTAGGTATCTGAGGAAATCCACGAAAAATATTCAGTTACAGCATTCAAAAATTAAACAAAAAAATTATGGCTACATCTCTGAGACAACTTTTTCCTGGTTCTTTAAGCATGCAGAACACGACAAAAATAATGTTCCACGAATTCGGTCTTGGCCCACAGTTTTTTCGGCTATCCAAATTCTCTTATGGCAATTTAACATGGGGAAAATTAACAAAAAGTAGCCATTGCTCAACGGCATATAGTCAATGTGTGGGGGGCATGACGAAAAAATCATATTGTTATAATCAAAGTACAAGAATGAGCTTCAATTAAAAAAAATCGTTCAAAATGGATGTTCAGGTAAAAAGTTATCTACGTTTGAAAATAGAAAAAAGTAAAAAATTGTAAAGATTCGTCCTTTCTATTATAATTGTCTGATGATTTTACACTACACTGAGAGAAGAAAGTCTTTAATTTAAGTATACGTATGTGCACTTGCAAAATAAGCATAGGTAAGCTTTGTTTCAAATATAGATTTATTATAGATATGTATGCAGGATGTATTCAAATCAAATACCTTGATTGCTTTCCAGGAAACACATATTTCTTAAAAGTTAATTAATAATCGACTAAAAACACAAACACAACGTCAAACAACGTAACCAATCCCTTCTGTTATAAATTATGTCGAAGAAAATCGGCAGACCACAGTATTATTAGGTTAAGCCCAATTACACTTCCTTTGCCTTCGCGATATCCTTGTGTTGACTCCGCCATTTTGTTTTTTCAAATTCTGACTTTTGATTCATAATCAGCGACCTCAAGAACCACTGTATACCAAATTTTATCAATTTTTACAGAATTATGCATAAAGTTAAGTAAACACTATAATTACTGACTCCGCCATTTTGTTTTTTGAAATTCTGACCTTTGAATCGTAATCAGCGATCCCAAAAACTCCTGTATATCAAAATTTACCAATTTCTATCGAAATTGTAATACAATTTAGTAAACTTGTTATGATGCTAGTATGATATATATATATATATATATATATATATATATATATATATATATATATATATATATATATATATATATATATATATATATATATATATATACTACTTCTTTAAGTAATATTGATATTGAGAAAAAACTGAAATAATATATTTTATCCGCAGTTGAAGCCTTACATATATATTAAAATCACACCGACCAAATCGACAAACTAAATTGGCAACGCAATCGTATTAACATTTTAAGAAAGAATTGTATACGATACCGTAATATTAAATTTTTGTATAAAATCTATTTTTGAAGGTGTAGATACCCACTTTCTTCGTTTATAAAGCGGCTGAATCTCGGAGACTTTTTTTACTTAAAAGCGTATCTGTGAAGATACGCTTTTTGCTCTGTTTTCTCGGTGATTTTAAGAACCAATCTTAACCGTATGTGCAGTTTCTCATATAAACACTTGAAAACATTAATTGTTTTTGCTCTATTGAATGAAGCAAGTTCGTTTTAGTAAAGAGTGATGAACAATCTTCGCAATTATCGCGCATGGCAGTAAAAGGTTGCAAAGAATTATTATTTTATAGATATATAATTGCTCAGTGTATTTTATTCAGTCGAATCCCGTTTCTTCCCGCAGAAAAAGTCGTTTCTTCTCGTTTCACGACTCAAACTGAACAATTTCTGATCAAACTAACACGCATGAAAAAAGCTCTTTCATGCCTTTTTAAAGAAAAATACTCTCTGTAGCACAGTCAAAAGCTATATTCCAGACTCGGATGAGGTATTTACAGCGCTCTTGACTCCGACTCGTACTGCACACCTCACTCTCGTTAGAAATACATATTTTCTCCCATTATTGCACAATCTTCTGTGTATATTATTGATCGTGTCATCTATCGTAGAAACGTGTATGCCAAGAAGTACTTCCAACATGTATGGTATTGACAATGGTTATATATTTCATCGGGTGGGAGTGAGATTTTGAGGTTTTACAACGATTAAATTACAGTTATTACCAAGTATTTGTAGTAAAAAATAAATGCAGAATAATATCTTTTACAAAAACATTTTTGTCGGTACCAAGACGGAGGTGGGAATACAATGTAACGGCCGACTTGCGAGAAATAGGATACTATGAGGAAAACAGGATTAACCGTGCAAAGAATAGAGAGAAATGGCGTGATTGTGTAAACAAGGCTATGGACTATATATATATAGTCCCATCAACCATGAATGGCGGCTACGGTGATGATGCGAACAAGATCACAGCGGATATAGGAGCTGCGGTCATTTAAGCATTATCACTGCTAACCATAAATGGTTGGCCACTGTAATAATAATATAATATAAAAAGATTTATTTTTTACAAGTTTAACTCAGGCCCCTTAAGGTGATGCTAAAGCAACCTGTCACCGACAAATACGAGGATCAACTTTTCTCATTTCATTTTCAATTTTAAGTAAATATCTCTATGAAAAGTTGTTGTTCTAACCAAAAAGAACATCTTTTCATAGAGATATTTTCTTAAAATTGAAAAATTAATGAAAATAGTGGTTCCCCATATTTACCAGTAACACGGGGATTAACATCACCTTAAGCGTTCAAAAAAAGATTTATTTCTTAACCACACATTTCCAGACAAACACTTTTACTGCAATGTTCATCTAGTGAAATCCTCTTCGTATCGAACGCATTCACTATAAAGACAATCCACTTTCCAGCAACAAAAAAGAGTAACTCCTAGCAAATCGCTCTCAGCAAAGTCAAGCTCGAAGTGACTCGGAAAGCGCCGATTGAACAAGCTTTCGTCGTTCAGCCAGTGCGTTCCGGTCACGACTTCGCTCTCTCCGAACACTAACACACACATACACACACAAACTGCACGACTACCGCTACGAGATCGTTTATCTAAATTGTACACAGTAAAGAGGGAGAAAGAGCGAGAGAGAGAGAGAGAGCGAAAGAAAGTAAAAGAAAGAGCAAGAGCGACCGCGAGAGTCCACGGGGCGAAAGAGTAATTCCGAGCGGTAAAGAGCCAAAAGTCGCGGCAGCAGCTGCCACCGGCGCTGCTACTGCTGCGGTCGCGGTCGAAAAATGTCGGCGATATTTTTATCTCGGCGCGCACGCGTACCCTAGGACGACGACGACGACGACGCGGACGACGATTCACCTCCCTTTATACAATATATATATATATATATATATATATATATATATATATATATATATCGGGAAGCGAGCGGTGCCTCGGCAAGGAGCCCAGACAATGGATAATCGAAGCGACCGCGTCGCCGCCGCGAATTCAGCGGACAGTGAAAATCGCGCAGTTTTCCAATATCGGAGGGATAGGAGGCCGACCGGCTGGCAGACGCGATTATATCTCTCTGGGTCATCGCGCGGCGTGCGAGAGCACGCGCGACGCTCTAGTTTCTTCGCGGGATACGTGCGCATTGTGGTTGGGATTCAACGGGGGGCGGTAGGGAGGTTCGAGAGTCTTTCGTGTTGGGTGTGTAACGCGTACGTTGCTTTGTTTGGTGCTTTGAATTGGAAATTTCGAGGTGGTGAATCGAGGTTTGCATTTTGATTCTGGAGGGAAGTTAAGATTGAGGGAATATGCACGCGGTAAAATCTTTGTCGGAGGAATTTTTGTTGTTGTTATTGATATGGTTTAAGAATTTTTACGGGTTAGGTAGCTATATAAATATTATTGGTTTAATGGTTTCGGGTGGGGATAAATGTGCCGAAAGATAATTTTGCAGTCGGATAATAATGCCGAATTTATTTTACCGAAGGGTAAATTTGTCGAAAGGTGAAATGTGCGAATGGGTAAAGCAATCGATTAACAAAAGTGCCGAAAAAGAAGGTTCCAAAGGGCAAAAATTCCGAAAGTTAAAAATGCCGAAAAGTTGAATGGCAACGGGTAAAAACTAAAAATATCGAATGTTGAAAAGAAACGACCTAGTAACAATTAACACATTATTATAATACTGGCGCATATTCTAATAAAAGCACAGTTTTGTCCAAATTTTCGCTTTCGGCATTTTCTTTTTCGGAATTCTTGTTTTCGGCATTTTTAACTTTTGCCATATTTATCCATAGGTATTGATTTTTTTGGTAATTTCAACCGTTCGATAAATTTATCCTTCTGCAAATTTATCTTTCGGTATATTTATCCCCACCCACGGTTTCATAAAATACATCATTTAATCAGTTACTTTATTCATGGTTCTTTTGTCGCAGCTGAAATCTATAGAATGAACTGTTGTACTTAAATTGTACTTAACTCGTATTTAACGTATTTTTGTAAAATAACTTTTGGGTTGCGAAAATGTTTTCTGTAGTAGTTCTGCGAACAGGGAATACCAATTCCCTCTGCAGGATTTGCGGCGTTAAAGTGTGTTATTGTGTAAATAATTTCTACTCTGTATCGAATTTAGCAAATGTTATATGTAACTTTGGAGTAAGTATATATCTATATATTAGATTCTGCAAACATGTTATTTGTCCTATTTTACCTACAGTTTTTTGAATCTGATCAATTAATTTTTCACATTGTATTATACCATTACATAAAATATGAATAATATTTTCAGTAAATTTGTTAGTAATATGTACTACATTTTAGTTAATTTTAATTAAATGTTACGTTAAACGAAATTTGTATTATTTATTTATTCATTTATTTCTTAACATTTGATATTTTAATATTGCACTGTATCATCGCGGAAAACATAAAGTACATTTCTAGGAATCATTTTTCGATGTGTTACTTGAATTTACTTTACACGCATAATATGCACACAAAACAAGCACTGTTAATATCAATTTCACATCGAAATCCATTTTTCGAGCAATGTACTCACTTGAAAATTATTGTTCAATAAAGCGGTTCAGTGCAGCGCGATCAACATTAATTCCACCGGATAATAAGCTTCCCCTGCAGATACTTCACCGCGTAGGCTTGAATAACAAAAATATCCATTTCAAAGCCCCACTCTTGAAATTGTCCAAGCACCGCGCACAAAAATCCCCCTCCCATCCCCAGAAACGAAACGAAACGAGAAATCCCGACTGCACTTTCGCGATGATCGAGAGTGTCCGAGGTGCGTTCCGTGCCCGGTGGACCAGCCAGCCCCAGCCAGCGGGCTCGGCGAAGCGCGAGAACGCGACTTGTCATTACGAGCCGATGAGCTACAGCTACGGCCGAGGAGATTCTTCGGCTCGATTAGTTTTGCCGGGGCCGCGAGCGCGAGATATGGCCGTCGTAAAGCTCACGGGCTCCTGCGCGCGGCGGCGATGCTGTATTCGCCGCTGCCGCCGCTGGTTGGAGCGACGAAACCGAGAGCCCCGGGGGCCAGATAAGGTTTATACGCGAAGTGGCCAGACCCGGCTTATTCTCGCTTTCGCGGGGCTTGAGCTCGCGGCGCGCGATGCAATTTTCACTTCTGCTCGTGGCTCGGCGAGTGTAATTCAAGGCAAAATGTTTTTGGATATTTTGTGGCTTTTTGTGAGCTACGTGGATATGAGATATGCGGCAGTGTGATGAAAGAATCCGATGGATGCTTTTTGAAACTGCAAGTATGAGATATCTAGAAACTACTATTTTTCAGGTTTTTGACAAACTTTGTGAAACAGAATGAAAGTATCCGGAAATATATTTCAGTCGAATGATTGCTGAGCACTGCTTATGCTAGAAGAATAACGATTTTTTGCGTTGATCAAGCGACTTTTGTGTACAAAAATTACGTGAGTAGTGTAAATTGTTTATTTTTACTGTCTGTGACTCCATTAACCCGAATTATTTTCGTTCCCGAATTACTTTCTAAAAATCGGGTTTCGGCAAGAAAAAATAAAAGAATTCATTAAAAAAATGCTCTTTACTTAATGAAGTATGTTCTCTGAGCGTACTAGAGTGCTATTATACCTCAAAGTTCTATATATAAATCGCATATGAAGCTCATGAATGCAATATAGTGTTAAAATAATAAATGAGTCACATGGCTACAATGGAATTGAAACGGTTAATAGCAGTTCATAAACTAATTTTAATCAATTTAAAAGATCAATAATCTTTTTAAATAGGTGCAAAAACATAATTAAATACGCGGTGATAAAAAATATTGTTTTGTTCGTTGAAGTTATTTAAATATGAAAATATTTAATTTATTTATAATAATTTCACCATGAAAAATTTTACAAGGTGATCAAGTAAAAGAGTGGAATTGATTTAATTTATAAATAAAATTCTCTTCTGATAAACAACTGTATCACGATTAACAATAAATGAAATATTTTATTTCTTCTTAACGGTTTTCACTAAGAACTTTATCGGGTGAATTCTATAACAACTTTATCTAAGATCTTTTTTAAGAGAAATGCTGTGTTCCCTTAATTTTCTTAAAGAGCGGTGTAATGTATTCCTATCCTTTAGAGGCTGAAAGTGAAAGAGATAGAGAGAGAGAGAGAGAGAGAGAGAGAGAGAGAGAGAAAGAGAGAGAGAGAGAGAGGGAGAGAGAGAGAGAAAGAGAGAAATTATTATCAGCACCTCTGATAGTCTAATCAATTGAATAAAGTGAAAAACTGTTCGGATGTTAATATACGGGAAAATAATAAAATAATTACGCAAAGTGAAAAGTATAAGAACAATTTAAATGCTAGCTTTGAAAAATATGACAGATCCCGCGTTTCATCAACTTTATATAGTAGTTTAAATAATTCTGAAAAGAAGATAAAATCAAACCCAAAAACAAAAGCAGGAAAAAAAGCATATTACATCCAACGAACTAAAAGAAGTAATACTCCACGAGTGTATAAAGATAAAAGTGGTTTTATTGATTTCTCGAAACTTAAAAATTCGAAAGGCAATCCCGCGACTCAGAGAAAATACTGCCCAGACGCATTTTTCTTGAGGCGGGGGATAGCAAGCGAATGATATAATTTCGAGCGATAAATAAAGCATAGCAATACAATTTTCGCCAAAACTAAAAAGGAAAATACTAAGAATAAATTTAAATTATACCATTTAAATCAAATATTAATATTATACTTTTTGTTTCCTTAGTAACTTTCACACTATCAGGATTGACTGTGCATCAATTAGTTTGCAATAAAATAATAAATTATATTTTTTTTGGAATTGTTTCATACGAAAGTTATAAGAAATCTTTGAATTTTGTTTTGAGTGCATTGTACTATATATTGCTTTTGAGCATCGTATTAGGCGTTGGTTTAAAATGAAAATTTACTTTACAGACTTACTGAAATCACCAAATATATAGTATCAACTGTTCTTGCTAAATTTTAGTGATTTGTTTATCGTTTAAGCTCATCATCAGTATAAATCATATCTGAGTATCGGCTGTGTTGTTAAACATGTAACATTTATAACTTCAATAATTTGATTTGTCTATACTATAGTGTGTATACTATAATTATGTGATAATTTGTGTCTAGTATACATTTATAGGTATCGTATATGGTAGCTTTAGGTTTTACATCAATATATATTATAATAAACTAGTATGACGTAGACTAATATATAAAGTGACAATTTTATGTTATAGAATACCATAAATTTTATGATTCTGTGATTAATAAAATGAGGTACAAAAGAAAAATGTAACGACGGCAAGCGAAGAGATCGGCGATATTCATGCATTGATAAGATAATAAGAAAACTAGAACAAATATTGTATTCAATTAGGAGTATTTCGTTATGATTAATTTTTGTATAAGATAATTTTCATGATAAACAAGATTAGCGATATATTTGTATATTTATCCGAGTGAAATTAAAACGCTTATGATTTTTAATGTAATTTAATATAAATTACTTAGCAAATATGATTATTAACAATTAACAATCATGGCATATTGCTTGAAAAATTATATTTTGTATCGTAAGTGTGAATGTGTGGCTGAAAACAAGAAAGAAGACGTCAGCTGAAGAGATCAACATCAGTATTCATCAACAATTGCATTCGATATATACGTAATCATTATCACATTTTTAGATAGATAATAAAGCGAAGTATATCTGTAGCAGACCAGAATCTGACTAGAAGATGACAGCTCTTAAGTCGATTTTTAGACTATCATCAGTTCTAAGAAAGGGAGATATTGTAATGTACTCTTATCCTGTATCTGAGAGGCTGAGAGAGAGAGAGAGAGAGAGAGAGTGAGAGAGTGAGAGAGAGAGAGTGAGAGAGAGAGTGAGAGAGAGAGTGAGAGAGAGAGAGAGCGAGAGAGAGAGAGTGAGAGAGCAATTATTATTAAATTGAGAGATTATCATTGCTCGAGCTCTAGCTTACGCACTGAGGAAACGTGATCATGTCTCGCGAGTTGAACTTCAATTTTATTGTATTAATCTAAGAAGATAAACCCCGAAATCGCAATGTGCGTAAAAATCTATTATCTAAGTAATAAAAGGATCGCAATCCAATCATCAACATTAATTTATTTTTAATACGTTTAACGAAGTAAGAAACAGATGACGTCGACCAAAAATAAGAATACAAGACTATGTGTGTTGAGTGTGAGTAAAATAATGTTAAGTTTTAGTTATTGTAAATAGGCTAAATATTAATTGCAAAGTCACCCACGACTTTATGACATATTTAGAATACACACCTTTATTATTTAAAATATTTTGTTTTTATTTCCTAAAACCCCATTAATTTTATTACAGCGGAGACACACATTTGGAATCATCTTGATACTGTCACCAATAGGAATTCAAATAGGAACATTCATTTTTATTTTATATCAACAAGTTTCAGCTAATTGAACCTAATCTAATCATGAGCATCAAAAATTAATTTTATTAAAGTAATATTGAATGACATAATTTGTCTCTTTTTCATATTAATGCATGCAGTTTGTCTTGAAGATATAATATTTTACGTGATAGCACGATAATTTCTCCTTTATCAACAAATATTCTCTCGCTTATATACAATTTCATGAAAAAATTTCCGAGATTCGTCCATTATTAAGATAATTCAAGGGTTACGGCTTGAACGGCTCATAAATCCCAATATTGATGAATTATTCATCCATCCATCTTCCTCTCTTTATCTTCGCGCATCCCCTTATTTACTCTCTTTAACCCGTACTCTTCTCTCCCCACCCTAATTCCTATACATCTTTTTATCACATCTCCTCCCCCCCCCCACCTCCTCCATAATCTTTCCCAACCTTCCCCCTTCCCCGTGCGCGCTTGTTTTTAGGATCGCAAGCTCCGACCGGCAATTCGAGGAAAATGAAAAAACTTTTATGCACTTGTTTGTATTATGTAACAGCCGGCTTTATATTCGCGCCTTTTTAAAACTCGCACGCGAGCCGCGTTACAGAGAGAAAAGTGAGCTAGAGAGAGAGAGAGAGAGAGGGAAGAAAGTAAAGGGCACGCGTTCGCGCGTTCTCCTCTTTCCTCCTGCCCTTTCTTTCTTTTACGAGGGCGTTTCCTATTACGCGCAATTTCCTCGTTTTTCATTGACGTTGCGCCGCGCGCGAGCATGGCGCCAGGCAAAGGCGCTTCTTTTCCGTCGGAGCTCGCGCCGCTTTTTTCCCTTTTGTTTTTATTCGTCGCGGTGTTTTGTTGCGCGGGGCGCGGCCTGGCTGATGGACGGCGCGAACGCGCGGATGTCATTACGATGGCTAATTGATCCGCTGAGTTTTTTAATCTTGCAGCGAGCTTTTTCACCGGGCGCGGATGAATTTCTCTTTTTCTCGAGGTTCTCCTTTGTGATCTCCTTATTGCATTATTTGTCGATTTCGTAATTAGAAGTCCTGTTATTGTTGTGGCTGGATACAGGTATGTATGTTCTTCATAGAATTGCTAAAGTCGGTTATTATATTATACGAATTAAATGAATGTCTGTAAGAAACCTTCGAAACTTATATCACTGATTTAAATGTAAAGAGGTACTTAAAAAACATGGGACCTTCAAATGTTGGAAATATTATTAGACAAAGCCCAACAGTAGTTTTTCTGTACTAAATATACGGAAGTAGATATACTCCGGATATGGTTGAACATGGCTGATCGAATGCGTTTGAAATCCTCCTATGAGCTTAGCGAAAACATGCGTTCGACCCAATGAGACTCAATGAAATTGGAAACGCATTCAACCAGAAATTTTCCAGGTCGAGTATATATAAGTAAAATATTTGTTACAAGGAAAGAGATATAACCTAAGTTATTTCACTATAGGGTGAACCAATAAAGTGAACCATTTTCATTTTGTCGTTAAAATAAAATGCGATTTCTTATGAATGTATCTTCAAAAAGTAATTTACTTTTAACAATAGAGCTCGGTATATTGATTAATAAAACGAAAATTCAGGAAATTTATAGGTGTTATAAAATGTCAAAGTAAAATCTCTTTTACTTGAGTAAAATGAAATTTCAAAAATTTTTACAGTTTTCGTAGTATTAAAGTAAAATCCTTTTTAAAAAAATTGCCAAAGGATTTTATTAATTTTTCTTTAGTGTGTAATTTTTAGTTATCATAAAGTTGGAGATTATTACCATTTTTACATATTATCAGATTTTTCTAAAAATTATTATCAAAATTATTTTTAAAAAACTTTAAACTATGCTGATATTATTCTGGTCTCTTATAAATTTTATAGGACTCTTTTGCAACAAGTTATAAAGAGAACATGAACTATGCAAACTCGGATTTTAATTAGACACCAGGAGGTGTTTTCTGATATAATATGAATCTCAGAATCCCAAGTTTAATTTAATGGGCCCATCAGATAAAACTGTGGATACTGGGCTTTATATTTACGAAATCAGAAAACACTTTCTTAAGCCTAATAAAAATCCGAGTTTTACAGAGTTGATGTACCTCTTTTCACAAAAATTTCAAATCAATGAGGAATCGTATGCATTCACATTGATTTGCGTGATAAACATACAAGTATAACTTGCTAAGTCGAAACTAAAGCCATCATCGCAACCACTTACAAATACCTTCACCGAAATCTAAGGAATCCGACTCCTATGTCCAACCTTTTACTACCTACCCGCAATACGGCGCCTTTTGTACTAATGCACACTACAAGTGAGTAAATATCGAAGCTAATACCATTTCAGAAAAATTACTGAAACATGTTAATTATTTTATTTCGGTATCCCAAATACACATGTAATTTTCAGTTATCAGATATTCGAAAATTAATAAACTACATATTATCATATTAAAATTTACAAAAAAAATATGAAATTGAGCTAATTGCACCCTGACCTTTCTCATATATCCCACAGGATTATTTTAAAAAACTTTGCTCCGTTCGCCATTATCACTAAATTTTCAGAATATTCTCAGAATTTTTTCACAAAAGTAATGAATAAATCGAGGATTCTAATCAATCAAATTGATTTTTCTGATATACCATAAGTAATCACGCAATCTGCACATCATCCACATAATTAACTCCTCCACTCCCTCAAAGCTACACACCACCGCATCGAAACCAAAACAATCATCACCGCAACCGCTTACAACCTCTCCCCACCCAAACCTAAGCGTGGCGTCTCTCCGATCCCGCCTTTTACTACTTACCCCTTACCCCCTTCCTCTACCCACCGATCCAGCATCCGCAACAATGCACACACCGCGCGCGCTCGGGCTCGTATAACTCGCGTGTCGTCGTCGGGAGCGAGATCACCGTAACCATGCGATTCGGCCTCCCTTCGCCCCTCCCGATCCCCTTGAATCCCCTTTACGGGTCTCCTCTTGCACGCGCGTAAAGCGCGATATTGCCAGCGGTGGGGGGAAGGGGCGATAAAAGCAGACGATGCGCGCGCGCGCGTAATTAAAGAGCCCGCGCTGGCGCGTGTATGCGTTTGAAGGGGGCATAGAGAGAGAGAGAGAGAGACTCGATGGATAGGCAAACGGTCATAAATTCCCATCGAGCCGTAAAAGCTACCACCGGCATGCAAGCGCGCTCTTGCACGCGTGTCTGTTTGCGTATGTAATATATACGCATCGGGTCTTTCTCGTCCTTGTCTATATCAAGCTAGAGCGAGCGATCGCTTCGGTTTAAGGTTTTTAGGAGATAGCGAGTGCATGCTCGTGTCTAGCGCTCGAGAAGGACGCCGGTGGACGTAAAGTTTTCACGATGCGCGCAGGTGACGCGAGCCTTTTCCTTATGCTCTGTTAATGATACGGCGCTGCTCGGGCTACACGGGGTTAGTCGAGAGCGTATTTTTTTTCTATGTCTTTCCGAGGAGTTGTATTCCTGGCTTTTCATGGGGTATTGAGCTCCGAAGTGTATTGACTCTGTCGTTGCGTAGCTGTTGGAGGGAAAGCGTGGTTTAAGTTGATTAAATGTGCAGAGGGATGCAGGCTTGTGCGTTGAGTAGATTAATTCCGGCTTTTCTGACCGTTAAGGTAGATTGATGAACGTCCCTGCATTATTCAATTATATTATCTAATCGTGTTTTATTTTCAGTGTTCTTGGAGGATTAAAGTTGATTGCTTTTGTTCGTGATTCTTTTCGGTAAAGTTCATTTTATATATAAGATCTACTGTTTTTTGTGTAACTCACAATTACTACGTTATAACAGAAGAAAATTTATAGTTACCAGAATGTCTGAAAAAGTGGAACAACAGTTTACGGTGGTATTAATATAGTTTCATTTTAAATGCTTGTAAACTGGGGCGCACAGAACATTTTTTTTACTGCAAAACTTTTTTCCTTGTTGAGTAACAGCTATTTCTTTTTTTAAAGAGCAGACTTCTACACACATAAACCACGTGTTTTATATGTAAATGCTCATTCGTAAGTGATAAAATCTTAGGAATACCCAAACTTAAAACAAAATTGCATACATTATCTTAAACTCAAAAGAATATAGTAAGAATAAAGTAAGAACATGTTTAGAATTTTGACTTTAAGAAAAATATTTTAATTACTTTTTTGACATTTTAATTCATTTCATGTTCACTAATGTACACCTAATTGTTAAAAGTTGTTGTTAATTTTTAAAGCAATAAAGGTTTGATGTCGCTTACATATCTAGACGACATTATTAATATTAATTATCATTTACATGAACAAATTTAAAAACATTTTTAGTTGTTTAAAAATTATAGAAAATTAACTTAGTACTGTTGACTACCGTAAATTCAGTTTAATAGTCGATCGAGTTACTGGGTCGAAAGAGAAAAAATTAATAATGTTTTAATAATTTAAAAAACCGAGTTCTGCTTAATCCAAAAAGTTTCTCATTTAATAGAAAAATTATTTGCCGCTCATCTTGCTATCGACTACGGATTCATGTATATTATACTTATAGAGAAAGAAAAAACACTACCTTTAAAAGTAAAAAATATTGATTATTGTATTGTAAAAGTTGTATATACGTACGAGCGTTTTTGACATAAGATACCTATTTATATTGATAGAATCTTTTCGTTTATTGTACTTTTCATCATTTATACACGCCAAATAAATATTTACAGTTTATGAAGAGGGATACAGCAACCGTCGAAACGTTAATTCCAAAGAAATGTATACCTTGCTTTACTCTTTTCTTTCAAAACTGCTACTACTTATCCTACTGCAGTAGAATGCTTTCTAAAAAAAGAGTTATTTCAGAATTTATTGAAAATTAGCACAGTATATGTACACGCACACCCACTTACACATACACACACACATACATACGTACATACATACAAACCAGCATTTTTTTGAAATCTATTTATTCTGATTCAGCATACTCAGAAACATCGAAATATATCGAAAGCTCTCATATCCAAATTACCACCGTTACAAAGCTTTCTCTTCGAGAAAGCAAAAGCGCTTTTCGCGTAGATCGATAGCTTCCGGAATTTCAATTTTCATCATTTGCAAGAACACTCGAAAATTCACGACACCCTCCGAACCAACAATTCCACCACCGAAGCCTCGCGGCCCGGCCACGCTCATCATTTCCGCAACCAGCCTACGCGCACGTTTCAAGCAAACGTCACCCTTCCACATACCCATACGTCGAACCATTCCAACACACATCACAGCAGCAGCAGTAGCAGAGCAGCCACAGACGAGGGACTCCCCCATACGAAAGTTATGGACTAATGAAAGCAATTCTCTGGTCCGCTCGTAGTAGTAGATGTGTAGCGGGCGCGCTCGGCAGCAGATTGCACACGTGCTCATTGGCCATTAAAGTGGCTGAGGCGAGGAGCATCGGCGCGTGACCATTATCATACGAACGTACGGGGGCGGTTGGGGGGTGGACGCGCACGAACAAACACACGCGGGGCAGCGTTAATTTCCATGCGCTCGCAGAGCCGTGCCTTAACGCCTTGGCGCATGCGCTCGCGTGCTAATTAGCGCTGCGCGCTCGCTCTGTGTCCTCTTCGGCTTCCTCGCTGATGCAGCGGCTGCAGCCGCCCGCGGGGCGAGCCGCGCTTGCAGTGCAGCCGGGTTGCGTGTGCGCTCGATCGAGCTGAATAAATATGTGGGAGGCGTACGTGTGTGAGTGTATGTGCGCATGTCTGTGTGCGTGTGTTTGTGTGGGTGCGCGCGTGTGTGTGTGTTTGTGTATAAGGAGGTGGCTGATGACTCGTGACTACTCGCGAATGCGGTGTGTAAGAAGCACCCGCTGGATTATTCTGGATTGTTAGTGTAAGGGCGTGCGGCGTAGACTCGAGAGTCGTGATATTGTCGTTTGGAATTCTGCGGATTGAACTTTGAACTTTTGAAGTAAATTCAAATTTGGTTATTTCTATCCTGAATATTAACAATCTTTCAACTGAATTGATACATTTTTCTTCCAGCCGGTGTTCTTAATTGTATCAAAGCAAAAGCCTGTCACAATATTAAAGCTATCTTATAATTTATATTAACTTTTTTTTATAAAGAATGTTTAAGAATATTTTATATTACTTGTTATTTAATAGTATAATATATCATTATATAGTACTTTATCATACAAATTTTTAATAATTCATAGTCCATTATTATCAATATCCTAATTTAATTTACTTACACATAATTCAATATTTTTTATACCCAGAAATTATGATTAATTTCCATCAACTAAACAATTAACAGCACAATAGAACCTGATTAAACTTATAAATATTATTCCCGATGCAATATCAGTAAAAGCCACCAACTGTAAAAGATACCGCAAAAAAGATCTTCAAACTTCATCATAAAACAAGCCAAACTATATCTCAAAAGAAACCCGCAATGTTTGCCTGGAACTCCCCATCCTCTTGCAACCCCGAAACTTGGAGAAACCTTAAGTGCCATTTACGACGCATCATCCGTTGCATTCGAGGCGCGTCCCGGCTTCCAATCATCCGACCTCGCGCCGCCACCGCCCTATACAAGTTCATCCCACAAGTTTCGATCATACTTCGCGAACTCGAGAGCACACGGCAAAAACGGCCTACACACGAGCGACCGACTACTTCGTTCATCCGTCGAATGACTTTCAAGTCTGCGCGGCGATCGACGCAGCGCAAAAAAAAACGTAGAGTAGCTACGAGCGAGCGAGTTCCAGCTCAAGGTACATAAGCGGATTCGCTCGCTCGCTCTGTCTGTCTCTCTCTCTCTCTCTCTTTCTCTCTCTCTCTCTCTCTCTCTCTCTCTCTCTCTCTCTCTCTCTCTCTCTCGCCGCGAGGCAACGAAAATGGACACTCCCGTCTTCCGCCCTATAAGCCACTTCGTCCGCGTCATCCGTAAGGGGATTTCGAGGATATATCTCGTGGTGGCCGCTGCACACCACTATCTCTCTCTCTCTCTCTCCCTCTATCTCCCTCGCTCCCCCCCCGCTCTCTCTCTCTCTCTCTCTCTCTCTCTCCCTGTCTCTCTCTCTCCGGCGTGGGTGCGTCGGAGACCGACAGGTCTTGCGGCTGGAAAATCGCCTCTTTGTCTTCCTCTTCTTCTGCACTTTTCTTCGTGGTGGTTCAGCGTGTGTGTAGAGGAAAAGGGATAAATATGTGAGGGCTGGCTAGGTCTGCATGACCTACATAGGGTTTGTTAAGACAAGGATGTCTGAGTACAGATATTTATTAGATGCATCATGGTTATAGCAATGTTATAAAGTGCATGTTCTAAACTATTTTTAGTGGATCACTTTAGGTATAATATAAGAACAATACTAGGATTGTGGGTCGTTGATTCTGATGAAACTTAAAGGATAATTTACAGATATTCAGGAATGAAGAAATGAAGCCCAGCAGTGGATATTTGATTGAATAGGCCTTAAGTTACACGATACATATAATAAATTAAAAAATCTGTGTCACTATGATAATGTTTCAAACTTCTTTAAATAATTATGACTTCGAAAGTATATATCTTAGATATAAGTTTTTAAATTCAAATGAATGTAGATGTTACGAGATTCAATTTGAGGGGTTAAAAGTATAAAAATCGTTATTTCGTTCAAAGCTACATTAAATTGAAAATGATGGTTAAACAGCATAGAAATTAGCGAGTGTTTTATAGATTTCCAAGTTCATCAATTTCCATGCTATTTTCAGCACTATTTTAATTTAATGTAACTTTAGACTAAGAAAAGATTATTACACTTTCTTATTTAACTTGTTACAGTTACGTCTATAATATACACATGTGAAGTTATGATTATTAAAAGAGGTTTCCATTTTTATCCTAGTAATGCAGATTTCTTATATTAGTGCATACATCTTGATTTAGGAAATGGTTAATCAAATAACAAGTACTGCACTTCATTTGTTGATATCAGTAAATAATTCTTAGAGTTTCATCAGAAATTAGGACTCGTAATCCTGATACTCTTTATGTCAGAGAAATATTTTATTGAACCAAGAAGAATAATCTTAAATAAGTTACTGACAAGGGGAGTACACGGAGTGTACTCGTAATTTTATCCAATAGGTTTTAATACCTCAAAATAAAATATGTGTAAATATACTATGCAGGATATTGTTAGTACGCGTTATTTACTGTACAAAGGCCCATTTTATAATACTACGGGCAATAAACATAATTTTTAGATACCAGAAGACGATCTCCAAAAGTTTTAACAAAATCTGTGATCCGGACTCTGTGTATTTCCCTCGTAGGAAAATGGTTAAGAACCAAAACTGTTTTTACTGGTTTGAAAGAAATCTTTTTAATTTGCAGAACTCTCTAAAAATGAATCTTTGTTGGACATAGCGAGATGAAGATTTTACTTGAATCAAAATAATGTATTTTGAACCAGTAGGAAAAGTTTTGGTTTGCAGCTAAAAATTAGTCTTCTTGATTCAAGAAACCAATTTGTTGAACGCAGAATCTCAATTTCGTTAAAAGATCCTGCATTATAGTCAAAATTTATCATTATAATTAATTTAATATAATTAATTATTATAATTAATTATTAACTAATCAACCATTATCATATTCAAATATCGATGCACACCAATTTTTAATTTTACCTAGAATGAGTAACCACATATTACTTTTACTTCTTATTTACTTTAAAATATTATTATAAACAAATAATTGTCATGTTTATGTATTCAAAATATGAAGTATAGTTTATACATTTCATAATGAAGCGGGCAAGTTTATTAACGCTGCATAGTAGAGCAAATATACTCAGCTAAGTGCATTCTCGCTTAATCAATAATTTCAGAACCCAAGTGTACTCGGATCAAATTAAACGACAAAATAAGCTTTGTTATTACGACCTTATTGATCTTATTTACCTTATTCACTGTGAATAAAAATATACATCGCATTTATTTAATAGAAATTAGGTATATATAAAAAAAAATATATCATAATTAGTTACATATTTTTCATGTATGCAATTTGTTAACTTTTAAGTAAGTTATAACGGGTTATGGATTCGGCTAGTCGGCTCAATTATAGAGTAATGCATTATCGGTATCATCGCTGTTGATCATGTTCAGGACGAGAGCGAGCGGTCAATGCGACGGACGCGATGGTAGTCCTGTGGTTTAGGCACTCTATTGTAGTCCGGACGGCAAGAGTTCAATTTCCGGTCTCCGCTTTATTTTTCTCTTCTCTACAAATCCAAAACCCCGTTACATGGCGCCCAACGTAGGGTGCCAATTATGTACTGCAGATAAGTAAACGGCAGAAATTCCGTTACAAATTTCTGAACGAGCAGTACTAGTCAGAATCAGTCAAACATGAATATATATAAAGTATTTACAGTAGAGGTTAAAATAACTTGTGAATAAAAACGATTTCTCAAATATTTTTCTTCTCAAAGTGTTCAGTTTATTTCCTCAAAATTATTTTTGTTATTTTTACATGTAAGACATATTAATAATGTACATATTAATGTATGTTTTATATACACGCAATTTATACTATAAATAAAATTTCTTAACCCAACTTCAGCAACAAACTTTTCAAATCCTCTCAAGAAAGCATCGCACAACCCGAGCGCTTAACGCACTGGTTCCGCCTCGTTTCTCGCGCGCTCGCACGCCCTGCTCCTGCACAATGTCCTTGCTCTCCGTCTTCGCCTTTTGTCGTCGCGCCACGGCCAGTCCCATCTGCGACGGAAAAAGCGGCAGCGGTCCAGCGTAAACACCCGGTCGTGCTCCGACATCCCGCGATGCCGCGCTTCTCTGCAGTCCGCCTATTGTCTCTTTGGGAGGCGCCTCTCTCGTGTCTTTGGCGCTCCGTATTTCAACCCTCGTCCGACTATTCCCAAGCGTCCTCTAATCGGGAACAGGTATATATAGAGTCGGCGAATCCTCCGCTTTTTTGCCCTACACGAGTACACATACACACGTACACGCTTTGTTATCGCGCTATTTTTAACCTCTGTAGTATCCATTGGGGGCGCTTCCGGTGTTGTTCTACAAGGTCTTGTGCCTAGTAGTCGCTCGTCCCTCTCGACTTCTCAACAAACTGACTTTCGTCGTACTAGTCGTTACCCTCTACGCGTGTTTTGGTATCGAGATACTTTGTTTATCTATCACCGCACCTATTTTTTTGCCGTGTACGCTTCCTCCCTTCGACAAACGTTGAGCAAAATTCCTGCCTCATGGGTTTCTAGCTTGTTTTTATCGCACAGTTGGCTTTCCTTTTGTTTTACGTGCGCGCATTCTCAGTATAATATCTCATTTTATCTACCGTGCACGCGTTCTCGGTGGCGTTTTCCATTATCCACACATTTCCCGTTAGCGTAAACTGGCGAGAATTGAGTATAAAATCATAATTTGGCAACTATTTCGTACTGAAAACCATTATTTTATATTTGTGTATTATATACAAGCTATTTACCGAGTTTTAATTTGAAACTTTCAAACTAAAATATGAATCTCATTTATAAATGTAATAGTTTGAAAATTGTACTTGGGTAGTACTCTAAATAACAAAAAACACAAATTCGTATAACTAAAACTTCAAATATTAAAATAACTAAAAATTAAAACAACGAATTACAAGAATACAGACGAACAAAATTCTGAAACTTAAAGAACAAAAAATTTTATTCACGAGAAACAAAATTATGAATAATAAAACAACGAAAAACCGAAAATTCGAATAGCAAAATTAGGACGAAAAATAAAAATCGAATTTAATTATAAATTGTTAAAGAGTAAGTATACGAAATTTTTATTTATCTTATTCCCATCCTAATTTCTTTGCTAGTGGAATTATTTATAGAACATTGGTCATTATATTTATGTCTAGTCTTATGATTTTAGAAACATTCTTTCTTATAAATAAGAAACACAATAAAATACGCAATAAGATTTATGATCACAGCATTTATTAAATAATTAATTAATATTTTTAAGGGTTTAAAAATATTAAGAAACTAATATAAAGTAAATAGTACACCAATATGTAACTTTGATATTGAATTTGATAGAAACTTATAACATACTTTATGGGTTACTGTGTTATAATACATACATACATTGTTTATATTATGTTAAATAATATTATTGCGTATATAAAGATATTTTTCTATAAAATTCAAATTCTTTGTTATTCATGATGTATATTATATATCATTAAAATATGCAACATAAACTAGAAATCAAAATGTCGGCACTAAGAAATATATGTAATGTATTTCCATAATGAAAATATCAAGTGCAACAAAATCCTTAAACTGAACAATTTAACAAATTTATTTTACAGAGCTACGTATAAAGGTTTTACAACAGCTTACATTACTTTATTCCGAATTCGATGTCTGTGATGCATTCCTATAATAACAAAGACAAAGTTTAGCACTGCACCTTATGTCTTATCGAAACTAGACATCGATGACCCTTACATAGACTAGCACGTTCCGGAATTCACGAAAAATACGATCGAAAACTTCTTTCCAGAAGCTTCCTAAAAAAAGGCACTTTTCAGATACTCCGAGAAAATTTATCACATTTTTAGAGGTTCTAAAAAAGCCTTAACTTTATCAGAGAATATAAAGAGGGCTAGTTCTTATAAGAAGCCTATGAAATGAACTAGTATTTTTTGAGAAATCTGAAACGTGCTAGTCTTCATAAGGATTGCATTGATATTGCCATACACTTAAGTAATATTAAGCAATGATAATTATAAATGATGTCATGAGGACTATCGAGACTTTATATGAATGTAACTAATTGGACATATTCTGTTTAGTTTCTCTATTTTAAACAATTTTAAACAAAAATTCCTTAAATCAATTTCTAGTTCATTCATCTCCGCCCCTTCCCTCATTCCACGGGATCTCTTCTCAGCCCTATCGTCGACCACTCAATGCTTCTCTTTCTCTCACTACGCGCTGTATTTTCACCCCACTCGCCCGTATTTTTTTATCATCTCTACGCGCACACATAAGAGCTGCGGAGAAGCGCAGCTTCTCATCGGCTATCCGAGCGCGTGTTTCGTGCCAGGCCCAGCCTATATCCTCGTATTCCCGCGGCGCGCGCGCTACATACTCGCGAGTAATTGTTCGGTCGGTGGCTGGGCGCAGCGGCGCACGCGATTAAAACGCCCGCGCGCCCGCTTTTATCTGTCTTTCGAGTTGCGTTCGCTGTGTGCACCGCAGCCAGCAGCCGGAATTATCATTGCACACCACCGCACAGGTGCATTTGGCTTTGTGCCGATGAATGCGCACACTCGTCGAGAGCTCGAGTTTTTTTTATCCAGCTCTCTTTCTCTCTTTCTCTGTCCGTCGGTTGGTCGCTTCATTTTTTTTTGCTGTGATGGATGCGCAGGAGGCGGGAGCTATCGGAGTTTGCTCGTTACGAAATCGCTTCTGCTTTTTTTTTCGTTATTTGCGCTAAAACGTTTAAAGAGCTGCCCAGGGATGTATGACATTTTTTGTTTTAGAACTGGGGCGCGGAGTGTGAAAGTAGGAAATACAGCAATAAGGCAGCTGTTACATAGTTTGCGAAATATGAATTAGTTTTTAACCGACTTCGAAAAAGGAGGAGGTTCTCAATTCGACATGGCTTGTTTTTTTCTTCTGTTTTTATGTTTGTACAGCGATTATTCAGAAACTACTCGACCGATTCGGATGAAATTTTTTTATTCTCCAATGTTCCCATTCAAATTTTGTGATTATTGGTCCAGTATCTCGCCAGTAATTTAGTATTTTATGAATATATTTTCTGTACATTTCGGCCTCTGCCGACTCTGTCCGCCGATTATTCGGAAACTATTGAACCGATTTGGATAATATTTTTTTTTAATGAAAGAGAATGATCTCATGTTGGTCCCATTGTATTACTGGGTCAGTATTGAGCCAGTACTACGTCAATACTGGTAAGTTATTACGTTTTTCCGCCGATTATTCGGAAACTACTGAACCGATTTTGATAATATTTTTTTAATGAAAGAGAATGACCCCATTGTGGTCTCATTATATTACTGGGCCAGTATGGAGCCAGTACTACGTAAGTACTGATAAATTTTAATATTCTTCCGCCGATTATTCGGAAACTACTGAACCGATTTTGATAATATTTTTTTAATAAAAGAGAATTATCCCATGGTGGTTCCATTATATAACTGGGCCAGTATGGAGCCTGTACTACGTCAGTACTGGCGTTTTCATTTTATGTTTGACAAAGGATGTTTTTTCTAGGATTACAAAGCTTCCTGCAGGAGGAAGCAATATTAAATAAATTAATATTGATTTAAGGTGGTCCTATAGTAAAATTAGACGAAAAACTCGATTTTTTTTATTTCATTTTCTGATACTTTGTACACTTTTAGAACAGAAATTTTTTTTCAGAAGCATCCTTTGTTGGTCGATCCATATTACAATATAAATTGAATGAAACTCAGCCCTTACAACTAAAAAATCTGAAATAAAAAAATTTTATGTAAAAAAAGAACCAACCTCGAAAAATGCACTAAAAGTGTGAAATAATTCACAAAAATGTTCTCGAAGTCGGCGCCGAATTACAAATTGACATATACCGTTACAGACCCTATTGTGGATCAGTGCCTCTATTGTGAATCATTTACTTCTAAATAGACATTATAAAAGTTTTGCATTACTTCTTTAATTATTTTGATACATCAGAATAAGTGCTTTCAAAATAATAATAAAAGTAACGCAAAACTTTCACAATATAGTTTTAATATAAACTGATTCACAATAGAGGCACTGATCCACAATAGGATCCGTGACGGTAGTATCTTGCTGAAAAATATAATTTATAAATAATATTGAAATGGGTGCAATTTCGTAAACCTAGAACGAAATATGTGTCCCACTATCATATTTCCCACTTAAAGTTAATAACTCGTAATCGAAAGCATTGGTTTGAGAGAAAATGCTTTTAAAAAGAACTTCCAATGCAACAATCTTCTTCAAATGATAGTCATCGGCTGAACTATTACATATAATTCAAATAATACTGTTACAATTGTAACTGCTGGCGCGAGCTTTTATGTATTATCCCCGGGATAATCTTAATGTGCTTAGACCATCGCAACCTAACGGCGGTACACAAACTACGCTATCAAACAATTAGTCAAGAATAAGATTCCGAAAGAAACAAAAAGAGGTGACGGTATATGTCAACTTGTAATTCGGCGTCGACTTCGAGAACGTTTTTGTGAATTATTTCACACTTTTTAGTGTATTTTACGAAGTCGGTTCTTTTTTTTTTTCAAAATTTTTTTTTATAATTTAACTACATACTTGACTTTTAACCATGTACTTTACTTAACATAAGTTGTTAATTTAAATTTATTCTTTTTGTTACAGGTGAGTTACAGAATTTTTCACACTGCTAAAAGATATGTACCGTGTAAGTAAACGTATAATAATTATGCACAATCGTATGCAATCACATATAACTTTATCATAAAAATAAGGAAAATACAGATGTAGATAGAACTGAAATTAAAGTTGTAAATTGTATAGTTGTAATTGGTCTCTTCAAATGACACAAGTAAGAGTACCGTGAGTAAGAAAGAACAAATAAAATATTGCTAATGGAAGTTCAATTCATCGTATTCTACTATTTTCTGTTCACAACTGACCAATACAGTTCTATTTGGCATTGAGTCGATGGATGTACTCGAATCCTTTTTTTCAGAGGCGAAAGAGCCCTACTAGAGCTAGCTCGTTGCAAGCTCTTTTCATTCACGTTAAAACATTTCAAGTGCAATGAAGACAGGAGGCTTTTTGTTGATTGGGTTTTTTTGTTCAGTCTTTTTTCTAAATTAATAGGTGCGGAATCCATTATATACTTTTTACGATTCAAATGTACCGTTAATAATGAGCAAATTGCAGGAAATGAAAATTCGCTTCAAAGTCGTAATTTAAAGGGCATATTCCATCACTTAAAGCATTATATTTTAGTCAATATTTTTTGCCCAACCTTACATAGTGGATGTAAAATAATATTCATTCAATTCAGTTTTGTTCGTCAAAAGTCGCATGGAATTACTTAAAATTTTAAGTAGAGATTTTTAAAAATACTTCGTAGTATCTAAAAAAGATTTTATGTTTTAAACTCATAAATAAAGCTTTTAAAGAATCTACTGTACTTGCTTCTTCATTCTAAATTTTTTTTTAATTTGAGGAAAAACGTATTTCGAGTGTTTTGAAATATGTTAAATAACCTCTGCATAAAATTTCAACCAATTCTGTGGCTTCCCGGAATCATTAAAGTCTACTTTTGTGAAAATAGAGTTTTAGGTAAGTTTGGTACTTATGCCATGTATATACATGGTATACTTTCATGTAAACAGTCGAAAGTTGCAAAAGTTCATCTATTATTATTCTATTTTCATAATCTACGCATTTCCGTTGCGTAGGTTTAAATGACAAATAGAAAATTAAAACTTCAATATCTCGATATTTTACGAAATGGACTTAGTTGGTTACCTATATGCCTGTAAGTCACATAATTATTTTCATATTTACAAGAGAAAGAAAGGTTTGAAATGTTTTAACATATTATCTTACGGATGTTAGTACTATCAGATCCTCTAAGATATAACAATTTAAATATGATAAACTCCATGATAGTAAAAATAGACCTATTTAAAAATATATTTATCTAATGCAGCAAAAGTACTTAGTAAAGGTACTGCGCATACTCGTAAAATTGGCATACGAAGCTTTCTATATTAAACATCCATAAACTCGTATAAATATCTTATCACAAGTGCGCAACCCGCAGATCAATATTTCACTCGTAATCCAAAAGGCAATCCCGTCGCCATTAATTAAACTAATCCAGCCTCAAAATTAACCCCGTTACCTATAAAAAAAATAACCCTATACCTCCTCCTCACCGTGATACCATCGCGTCTGCGGCTGCGGCCCTCCGCGCGTGCGCGCGATCTAAAAAATTAATAAACCACCGCAGGGATGAAAATTAATAGACCATTCGACTCGCGTTTACGATCCGCCTCCCTATCCCTTGGTCCTCCAGCAGCGGCGCGAAGACACTCACATCCCCGGCTATATAACCACCTTCCCCCGAGGATCGGCGCGCAGCTCGCGACTTCGATTCGCGGCTGCCGCTGCAGCTCCAGCTCCAGAGAGAAAAGAGCGAGCGAAGACGTCGCTCTGCTCTCTTATACGAGCTTTCATAAAAGTATTCCCACGCTTCGTTTCGCAGCCGCTGCCAGCGTCGCGGGAGCGTCGTAAACGCGCGAGCTGGAACGCGCCTAGAGAGAGAGAGAGCGCCAGCAGCCTCAAAGCTCTTAATGTCCTCTCGTAATTTTGATGCCCGGCCATGAAAGGAGAAGGAGCGGAAGCCAGCCAGTGGCTGAAACGAGCAGCGGAAAGAGCCGCGAGGAATCCTTATCGATTCCACGCGTGAATTCAGCCGCGCCTGCTCGATGTGCACCGGGGGCGAGGTTAGCTCCGGTGCGTGAGGAGGAGACACGCCGAAGGGCTGACGGAGCCGCGATGGAGCTGGAGGAGGAGATTCTTCGTCTTTCGACGCTCCTACTGCCGCTGCTTCTAGGGAGATTTTTTTATGAAGGCTCGGAATGGGTCGCGAGATTGTGCATGGATTCTCGGGGAGAGAGGGCAGGTACGCGGGTGTGAGTTGCGATTGTCTTATGCGGCTGTACAAGGGGAGAAGTGGGTTTGTGGTTGTCTTTTTTTTCTCGCGCGGTTTTTCTGCGCTGAGCGGATTTTATCGGTTCGTCGGATTTATGATGCGATACTTTAGCATTTGTATGAAAAAGTAGATTTTCTAAGAAATGGAGTATTATTATTGTATATAGTATTATTCTGAAAATTTACTATTTTAATGGAAGAGCTCTACCTTAAATGCAAAATTTTTTTTTCCGTTTTATATAATCTCTGTATTTCTTTATTATACCTACTCCTAATATTATTTCAGTGGAGATCTTCGAAATAGTCTGTATAAAATAAATCTGCATTAGCTATAGGATCACCAAAATCATTTATCAAAAAGATAATGGGGATTTATTCCGTCTTTATCGTTTTGTAGGGTGTTCTTTTTTCGTACTTTGAAGAGTAGTTTGGTATTTTGACTTCCCCTCTGTAGAACAAGTCGATTTTCAATTACAAATGCTGTCTTGTTTGCTTCGGCCTTAAAGAGCTCTTACCAGAATATAAGCGCAGCATATGTAAGTTACGGTCTCGTAAAAAATGCAATGTAATTATCTCTAGTTTCTTCTCCTGTGCCTTCCTATAACTCTTCTGCATTACGATTTTTCACATTGCGTCTCTAACTATCCTATGCAAATCAATTTCTTATCTAATATTTCTTACAAATATTTGATCTTATCAGTAGTGGTCAATCTGTCGGGTTAGACGTAAACTGTACTATCTGAAGTTTTCATTCAAACCGATATTATCTGAGAGCTCACTTGGAAACGATACTATCTGAAGATTTCGTTCAAAGCTGTACTATCTGAGATTTCGCCTGGAAAAGGTGTTATCCATTCAGATGGCTCTGCGCGTATCATATTGAACTTAAAATTTCTTAGGCCCCCCTAATTTTGAGATATCATACAGATAGTATCCCATTGTAGATTCTTCCATGTATTTGCGAGATGAGAAAAGATTTTCACCCATATTGCCTTTTCTACACCAGGGGACTATTATAGTCTCTGATTAACTTTTAACACGGAATAATTTTAATATCGACGATTTTATCGGAAAATAACCTGTACCCACCAATGAATAAAGGATATTTTTCTACGTTTTGTTATGTCAATCATATTTTGTTTAGATCTTTTAGATAAATGTTATTCGTTTTCGAAAGTTACTCAAAGACGATGATGCTTATTCAAAATTCAAAATCATAATTCTTTAGCGGATAAAAACTTTAAAGTAATTGTATAATACATTAAGGAGGCCAATCTGAATTAAACTCGAAAAAATAAATTTTTAATTACGAGCTGATCAAAAATTTTCTTCTAACAGCAACCATTCTAAAAAAATTTTCACTAGAAATACTTGGTAATATCCGTAATTTTACCATTGCTAAACTACAAAAACTTGCTCCTACATGACGTAATATATTAATATCATTGTCAATACTATATGTATTGGGAAAACTAGGCGGCATGCCCGTTTCTAAGTTACACGATCAACAAAAAATTGTCTTCGTTGGTAATTGTACTTTTTTTGGTATATACTACAACATTACTGGATTAATTTTATGTTAAAAATTTTTTTGCACACTATTTTTAAAAGAACAAACTAATTAGATAAAAAATTATTTAGTTATTTAAAAAAGTTATTAAATCTCTGAAAAACAATAAAAAAAAATTTTTAACGAAAAAGTAATTCAGAAAAGTTTTGGTATATATCAAAAGTGTAACCTAGAAACGTGCCCGCCGCAAAGTTTTCCTAATAAATATAGTATTGATATCGTTTAAATTGAATAAAGAAATCGAATTTTCTCAAAATTTCATAGTGGCATTCCTTATTAATGGTTCAAAAAGCGCAAACCGTGGTTACCGTTTCTACCAGGGCCTTTAAACTAATAAATAGTTACTCTTCATTTGACTGTAAAAATTTTAATAATATTTTAATGAAGTAACTTATGCAGGGATAAGCTACTTTTAAGTAAGCCATTACCTCGCCTGAAGCTGCATAACGTCTTCATCTTGAATGAAGACTAATGCAAACTTATGATAGACTAGTGGAGGTGGTTCAAAGTTGCCAAGTATTTGAATGCGCTGACAACTGAATATTGTTCATAATGAGTTTACTTACCCCAGATGAAAAATGACTGTTGCATTAAGATTATATGCGCTAATGATTCATCAATTAGCATCAATTACAGTTACTATAGATTATAAGAAAAAGAGAATAATTGAATGGCTTTATTAAGTAAAAAAATAATCTTATTGACCATTAATAACAGTTCTATCAGAATTGCTTCGAATAATTAATATTTTATCAAATCTCATAAACATTTTACATTTCAAACATATCCAATCGTTACTTAAGTAATTCGAATAAAGTAATCAATTAGTAGCGTAATAAATTATTAATGTCAATAATTAAAATAATTAAATTGTCATATAATATGTCATGCATTATAAATAATGTTTGCATTTACTAAATTTTAAAATAAATTAATTACACTACAGCTTTAAACAATCCAATTAATAATACTCATTTATACGAGACAACTACAACAACTATTCATTCGAAAATAAGCTACTAAATTTTAACTAACTACAAAATTCAAGATTTAGTATTTTAAACCAAAATTTCCAAGAGTTGCTCTTTCGCGTGCCTGCAGCCATTATACTAAATTATCAGTTAGCAATCAATGACAAATCCAAAATGTCCGCATTAACCATAGAAGCAATAATACCGAATCGCATTGTGGGATTTGTAAAATGTTGATGAATCTCCACTCAACGCCCATTCCCAGAAGCAACAGACGGAATCCCTCCGAGCGCATCGCGCAACTCAACCTCCACCACGTGCTCTCTCTCTCTCTCTCCGGCGCGCACCCCGACAAAATTGCAGGCTGATTGCATGTCTATTATTCAGTCATCACTCTGACCTCCCCCTCCCCCTCACTTTCCTCTCCTCACTCGCATCTCTTCTCTCCAAGCGCCAATCAAGCAGTACAGCCTTTATGACGTGAAATTATGAAGGCCAATCCGACAGTGGCTGTTCCGCGGGCCGAATCGATTGTCCGCGTGCAACGGAATCTCTATCGCTCTCCCACTCTCTCTCACTCGCGAGGTGCAGAGCGCGCGACGATATGCCCTGCCAACGCGGTGGCTGTCGTGACAATGACGTGTAATCGAGCTGCAACTGACGTTCGCCGACCGCAACGTGTCGCAAAATTGTAGAATTGCGCCGCGGAGAGAGGCTATAGATGGAGCAGCGGCGCCGCCACTGCTGGTAGTGGGCTACGCGTTGTATAGTATAGTAGTTCGATCGAGGCGAGCCGCGCGCGAGTGTACATTTTGTCGGACGCGCGTTTTACGTAAATACGGGAATGTGTTTTGGACAGCTTGACGGCTATATGGCTTTGGGGGGGTGGGTGAGGGAGGGAAGGTAATAGTAGTCGATTGTTTGGGGGGAATGAGGGGAGGGCGGATTATGGGGAATGTTGTGCAAGAGCCCAGGCAAATTGGACGATAAAGAAGAAGGCGATATAGCTGTCTTACATGAGCGGTCTGTTACTACTGCGGGGTATAGATGCAGAAAATTGAATAACCATTTAAGCATTTATTTTTGTATTTCATTTAAATTATGAAAATTCTTTACATTGGAATACTTTAAATAGTAAGAACTTTAATTTGAAGAGTATTAATAAAGTTTACTTCGAGGTTTATTTTAAGGTAAGCCTATACTCAAATTTGGTAAAAAAAATGTATTATTTGGTCATTATAAAAGCCCATAAAATATTTCAAATATTTTTTAAGTATAGTTATTATGCTAAAGTTTGATGATAAGGATATTATTAAGTTTATTATTATAAAATCGATAAATATTTAAATTATGGAGGAAATTTTAAATCAATTACTTTTTTTTACGGCATTTTTCTACTATTTGTTTACTTATTCATTAAAACAAATTAATTACAAATAATTAAAAGAATATTATCAAACTCTTAATTAAAATAAAAAGTGTGTTACACAATTAATTAATGTTTTCGCGGTTTATTAGCTTATTGTTAAATTTAAAATATTCGAAATTTTGGAAAAAGTGTTGCCAATTTAGGTCTCGATCATAATTTGTCATTCTCGAGATGGTACTTTTTTCATCGCGCATCTGAGACGGTACGTTCTTCATTGCACACCCGAGATAGTATGTTCTTTACCGCTCGACTGAGATGGTATTGTTTGCCCCCCAACTGACGATACGTACACACACATACACACACACACACACACACACACACACACACACACACATACACAAAACACACACGGACATTTTCTAAAAATAGCGTATTTTGATTCCCAATGGCCCAAAACATACTTCTAACACGTTTTTAAGAAAACTTTTTTTTACTATTACAAAGCTTCCTTTAGGAGGAAGTAAAAAAACTTAAAGCTTACTTCAAATCAAGTAAAAATAGTCGAACTAGAAATCGTGGGTTGGTTTCGACATCTCGTTTTATTTTAGTGTTATTTTATAACATGGCTAGTTTATATGTCCCGTATTGAAAAATTGATTTTCAATAAACGGTCAAAATTGAATGCTGCTTCAGCATATTATTCATATAGTTATTGGTATATTTTTAATTATACAGAAATATCCGATAATAATAAAATTTGATATTTACTCGGTATTAGTATTTAAATGCATGTGTACAATAATAAATATAAAATAAAAGGACTTTTATATCGACTAAATTTGTTGAGTCTTGAGCAAGAGCGATTAAAAAACCATACATTTTTTATAGGCAGCGGTTACAGACACTAATGACTATATAATTAATTTTAATATTGAAGGTTACAAGCGTAAAACATAACGATGGACATCGAATTCATCTATTTCCTTTTTAGAGTAAGGTCAGTATTCTTTACTTCTTATCTTTTCTTTAAAATGGTTAAGAAGTATTATAAAATATAAAATAAATACAATTTTAATATGGCAATACAGAAATACTGACATTCGCAAACATGGAATTTTCTGCTTTTTTGAATTTATTATAATATATGTAAATGTAGTATATCTTTCATTCAAATTTTATGCATTTTGTCTCTGCGTGCGTGCGTGCGTGCATGTGGGTGCGTGTGTGTGCGTGTATGTATGTGTGCGTGCGTGCGGACTAGCGTGCACGTGTGTTCGTGTGCGTGAGTTCGTGCGTATGATCACGCGCGTGTGTATTTCAGCGAATATGGTCGGATCGTTTTGATTTTGTAGCCGTTACTCATAAAATCCTTTATTTTGAGACTGGAAATAATATGAATTATGTCATTATTGATTTGTTATACTGTTTGTTTAATAATTTTCAAAATATCTTTTATATCAATTAACTATCGGATATCATTCAATAAAACTTTAACTGAATATCAGTTACATATAGAAATATATTCCTATCAATTTTCAAGTAAGAAAATTTATTCCTTTCTGAGAAAACGAACAAAATGTCAAAACAACACATTTAAGGTGATGCTATACCCCCTGTGACAGTCAAATGCGGGGAACCACTTATTTCATTCAATTTTCAATTTTGAGAAAATATCTCTCTGGAAAGTTGTTGTTTTTGATTAGGACAATAACGTTTCATAAAGATATTTGCTAAAAATTGAAAATTAAATGAGAAAAGTGGTTCCTCGTATTTGTCAGTGGCAGGTGGCTTTAGCATCACCTTAAAGTATTCTGCTATTCATTTTATATAAAAAGAGCAAACCTGAAAAGATAATTTGATTCGAATACGTATATTTTAAAAAACAGCATTTTCGAATATATTTATCGAAGAACAAAGTAGGTTTGAAAAAACAAAATATTATTTGGAAACCTTCGAAGCTTCCAAAAACTGCACTCGTCCATGCAAGAATCACATAAATTTCACATAATTCATTAAAGTTCATATCACATGAACTGAGAAAAAAAAACATTTTACCGTAAATCTCGCGTCATATATATACAACGTCTCCCAAAAAAGTTCACTTCACCGCACTTCTCTAATTCAAACCCAATAACAACACCGACATTTCCATAATGTTCCGTGTAATCGCTCTCCAAAAAGAAACCAAAACAGAATCCCCGGCAAACTTCCACATCTTCCCAACCACAAAACAAAATCCAAAACATAAAAAAAGAAACAACCCTCGCGCCGAAGCTTCAGCGGCAGCATTGACAGTCCAAGCAAAAGTTCGGCTTTCCCAACGCCGCGACGACGGAAGCTATACGCGCGCGCGCGCTCGAGTCGTGCATCATTTCGCGCGGAGTAGAGTAGAGGGAGGAGGGGAGGGGGCGAAAAGGTAAATAATGCAGGGATGACAAGTACTCCGAGCGCGCAAGAAGAGCAGCAGCAGCAGCAGCCTTATTATGCGCCCGGAGCTCGGTGACGCTTGTGCTTACCCGCGAAAACTTCGACGAGACTTCGCGCATGCACACGCATTAGCATAAAATGAGCATCTCTCTCTCTCTCTCTCTCTAAGCGAGTGTACAGTGCAGCAGTGTTGGCGGAAGACTCGTTCGCGCTAATGCATATTAATTAATAAAGCGCGAGCGGCGGTTTTGCGATGCGCTGAGCGCGGGCTTGGCGAGTTATACTGGAATTTTGGAGATTTGCCTTTGGGTTTGTATTTGTACGCAGGGTAAAAAGGATTACTTAGTTTTATTGCATCTTTACATTTTTTGGTCTTAAAATAAGCAACGAAAATACCAATTTTACTTATTATAAGAAATTAGTACTCAATATAATAACTAAGTCACGTACTTTAAGAAACGTTTGCAATGGAAACAAAAAAAAACAACCTACTTATTTTTACAGGATCACGTGACCTTTTGAACATATGCTTTGACAATTAAAAACAAGAAAAAAAAATTATAGAATTTTTTGTTGTTAAAGGAACTGTGGGCAGTCCATCGGTTTTGCTTTAAAAATTATTGAAATCTATTCCTAAATTCGAAATTGTGTATACAACTTACTAATTGATTAATTAAAAATTATCTAGGTTAAACTTTAGCTTCAAAGGTAGAGGCCCCCCTTAATACTGTCTATTGAGCCATGTGCGCGAAAGTTTTAGAACGAGTTCATTAATTTATATTTTATGTATATACTGTCGATCACGCGATAGCTGCTTATATAGAGAGAGTTTATAATATATAGTCGAAATTTGATGCTATGTAATCATTAATTGAGAGACTAATGAGTTTTGAAGGGATATAAATTTGTATATGATACAAGTACTTTCAGCTACAAGCACAGATGGGTTTGTAAAATTTCGGAGATCGAAGTAGAAGTTTGTTAAACATATTTCGACACAGAATAAACCGATCAATACGTTACTTCAAAGCCAATCTATACATAATAATAATAATAATAATAATAATAATAATAATAATAATAATAATAATAATAATAATAATCATTCAAATTTTGATACGAATTTTTATTAATTTCGCCGAAGTCATATTTTGTGAAATAATATTATCGTATATGATAATTTATAAGTAGGTCGTATCAAATATGAACAGTTATTTCTGAAAATATTTTCATTAATATTAAAATCGATTTACAGCCGACTTTAATATAAAAAAATCCCACTTTTTCATTCAATTTGTTTATTAACAATTATATAATAAGTATGATATTCAACACAGATACCTAGGAGTACAAAAAATATTATTGCATGCGTAATAAGACCAAAATATTCGCTGAGAAAACCGAGAGGAAAAAGGTGGGACGTATACGTCCCACTACCCCTGAAAGGGTTCATTTAATATCTAAAATATACACCTTATTAAGTATTGAATTAAAAATAATTATAATTATGAATTATGTTATAATCAGAATTATGTTATAATGAATTCGTTATAATCAGAATAAGTCAGTCAAAGCTTTCTTTAAAATAGAAAATAATTCAGCTTTAGTAATGGATATTTTATTATATTGTACTATTATTATAATTAAAATAAATAAACGACTAATATGTTATTTATATTAAAATATTAGGATATTGAATATTTAGTGTACTCGAATTATTTAACTCACAAGTGAATTTAGATTACTCCTTTTGTTAAATTGTATGCTAAAATAATCAAGCCGATAAACAGTTTGCATTTACTAAATAATTATAAACGCCGGTGTTATAACTTACGTTCTAACCTATCGAACAATCAAAACTACTCATTGAACAATAAACAAACTAAAATAAATAATCGTGCAAACACCCACATATCACATATCGCGCGCGCCACAACCTTGAAGAGCGCGGAAATCATTCCTCTAATACATTTTTAACCAAGCCCATAAAATACGGTTTTCCGGAAGCATCAGCGGTAGCACAAAAAGAAACAGGAGGATCGCCGGCAGAAAATCGCATTTATCTCCATCAGCGCCACGATAAAGTCCTCGGGAGGTTTCCGCGCGCTCTCGAGCTCCCGGTGCCTGCGCCCAGTCCCTCCCCGCCCCCCGAAACGCGCGTCCGTCCGGCAAAGCTCCCGCGCCAATAGATAAATCCTTCTTCGCTTTTGGCACTCGGATCGCGCGGGCGGAGAGAGAAGAAACCTCTGCTGCACCACTTGAGGCCGCGCGCGTGCAGAAGGAAGAGAGCGGGGGTAGGGACGAACGGACAACGGGAGAATTTTAAGAAGGTTTTGGCGCATCTTGATAGAAGGCGCGGGCATTTCGATTTATATCTGAATTCGGAGGCTGATGATATTATAGGGTGTATTAGTGGTTGACGTGACAATGCCGAGGATAGATTTGATATTCGTAAGTTTTGAAGTAATGTGTTTGGGGGATAATGAAATTTTGAGTAAATTGAAATGTTAATTTTAAAGTAATGCATTTTGCGGTGGTGAAATTTTGACTGGAATTGGAGTGCTTAAATGGTAATTTTAGAATAATTTTATCCAATTATTTTCTGATATTAATAGCCGAATTTGAGACTGTTTAATTGGCGTTACAAATTTATTATGGACAAAACGTATTATAAACATATCAAATATTTTAGTTTAATTCTTTATTTACGTACTTTTTATGTACACCTTACTGATTTTCTTCGTTCTGTGATGAATCGTAGTGCAAAATTTAAAAAAATTGATATTTCTTGTTTGTGTGCTAATTCGGATTTTGAAAGGTAGAATGTTACCCAATAACCGTTTTTTTAAGATACTTTGTAAGAACAATTTGTTAGTAAAACTAAATAGACATTTTTCGTATACACAATTCTTTCACAGTGCCTTTAAGATTACATTTCTAATTTGTTAGAAGGAGAGAAAGGTAAAAAAATTATTTTTAACTTTATAAAAAGAAAGTTTGTTCTTAGCAGACAGTAAAATAAGGGATATGTTAGAAGTAATAAGGCATATGATAGGAATAATCCAGAACACCATAAAACAATTTAATATCATAGTCATAGAGTAACAGTCCAGTACATTCCAAATAATTTAACATAGTCATAGAGAAATTCCAAAACATTTTTTGACGCTAAACTTTAGGGGTAGCTTTCAGCGTTTTGACGTTCTGATCAGTGCATAAAAAATATCTGTCTAATGTTTGCCAATACACCACATTAACTCACAGTAAAATAAACCTTGGTATGGTGAACCTCGACTATTTTTCTGCCAAGTCTCTGAATATCTTATATCTTAAAAGTAACTTAATTATTGTGTATAGAATAATTAGGATCGGTCATCCCTCTTACCTTACTGGACATTTCTAGGGGTGAGATAATTAGAGATATCTCAGTTCCAAGGTGGCGGACTGACCTAGGCTTGTACTCTTTCAGAGCTCGTGGTTCGCGTCTTTGGAACCCCCACCCCTTAATATTAAATACTTGCCGTCGCTGTCCAAATTCAAGACGGCGATACGCCGGTATTTACGCGCACAAAGCATCATTCAAAATTGTAGGTATATAAATTTAGGTTAAATCGTGTACTGTCTCGTATTAATATATTCATTAATTTGATTCTTTTTATTGTACGGAGTATGCCCGTAATTTATTAGTGTGTTTGTGTGAGAGCCTGCCTGAGTGCGTGTAATTTATGCGAGTGTCTGATAATTTTAATTACTGAAGAAACGAACATTTTATAACTGTGATTCTAAGTAACTGACGAGCATATTTATTTTCAAATTATGTGAAGTGTGGGTGTAATTTTTTATGAGTATGACTGTGTGAAGTATGCATACGCAACGTGTAAATGATTATAAAAATGACGATTCTAATAAAATAACGCTATACGTATTTTATACAACGTAATTATGTACTTTCAATCAGTGATAATACGTACTTAACAAACATACCTCGAAGTTATGCAATTATATAAAATACTGACATTGTACTATTTTCTAAGCAAATAAATACATATCTATAGCTATATCAATTATATATCTATATCTCAGGTGATTTTCCTCAACCTAAGCAACCCATCAAAAAGCAAAAAAAAATTGAATGCCCCTTTTTTTTACCTCTAAAGACCGGCGAGATTGCACTCGCTTTATCGCATTCGCATCCAGCGAGCCACTTCTCATCCAGAGCAACGCTCTCTTGCATCGGTCGTCGTCCGGCAGCTTGAATTCCCCCGAAGCGCATCTCCCACCTCCGAATATAGCTCAGCAGGGAGAAGGGGTGGAGCGGGGCGCTAAAATAAACGACTCGCTCCTGCACTCCACTCCGGTCCGCGCGCACCCAGTGCAGCCGGGAAATTCCCCGGCGGCATTTGGCTCGTTTGCAGCTACATCTCTCTCTCTCTCTCTCTCTCTCCCTCCCTCCCTCTCGATTTCTCGGCCTGCGTTAAACGACACCCGACGCCTATACCAGATGCAAATCCGCGCGAGCGCCCATAGCCTTTTCCAAGAGCGAGGGAATATAGAAGGCTGTAAGGCGGCCGCGAGAGCTGTACCCGTGCTATAGCGGACGTGTATATACTTTTGGGCGAGCCGAGCACCTGCGGCCTCTAGGAGCTTTCTCCACCGGGGCAAACAAGGTAGGGGGAGAGGGCACACCGTGGTTGTGTGCCTTGATAGTGTAAACTATCGCTCTTGGTAAAACAGAGAGAGAGGGAGGGGGGTTGGAGCATCCGCAAACTCTGAGGAGCACGGAGAGGGTGATTCGCCCTCCGGGCCGCTTTCCTTTAGAATGTGGTGGTGCTTCGCCGTCGTTTATACTGGGTATACAGTGCATGTGCGCGTGTATACGTATAATGCCTTTTCAAAGTCTCTTCGCAGATGTGCGGGCTCTTCTTCGCTCTGGGTGCACGCATTGTGCCTCGTGTTTTCTTGGTCGGTCGCAGCCCTTTTGTTTCTCATTCACGCGTTTGTTTGCGCAAGCTCTCGCATATTTATGCATATTTTGTACTTTCATGGCTGCGTGGCGGAAAATTATTCAGTTTTCCAGTGTAAGCATGCGAGTGGGATGTCTTCATATGCAAATTTTTAATTGCTGTAGTTGATAGCTGGTCAGTACGATGCTAATAAAGTACGACTAAAGATGTTTAAGTACAAATGTTATTTGAATCAGTGATAATATTAATGTATACTTATATTTATCTTTGTTTATAATTACTTAAAGACAAAATTAAAGTTCTATTTTTTTATTTACAAATACTACTGTATTAGATGAATTCAAAGTTAATCCTTTAACGACCTCGGAAAATGCAGCAGGAGTATAGAGAAAATGTTACGACCATATTGTTTCTCCGATCTTAAAATGTTTACTGAAGATTTTTTACTAAAGAAAAGTTTGTTGATAAAGTGATTGTTCATAAAATTTTGTTTAAGGAGGTCCGAGCGGCATACTAGTCAAAACAGTAACTTATGAAAAAACGTTATTCAATAGAGAAGTTTATGACAATGTATCATGTTAACAAATTAAATATTTAAAAAACTTTGAATATTCATATTTATATCAAACGCATATTTATCTTATTTCTTTCTGAAAAGATCAATATAGACCTTGATTTGACTCTAACCTCTAAGGTGTTTCTCTGTTTTCAGTACTTTTTTGCGTTATTCTATAAATATCTCTCTAAAACGCCAGGCAACCCATTTTTGTATTGTATGCACATAAAATTGGAAAGCTAAAGATTAATTTGATACTTTAATAATCTAGAAAAGTTTCCTACAAATGCATGAATTTTTTATTTCAAACGCGAAAAATGCGTTTTCTGCATATTAAACGGGCTAAACGGGCGAACTTTAGAATTAAATATCTTTTCGAAATGCAAGGCAACCTATACTGAAAATTTGTCTCTGGTTTCAAATAATCTTTATTGATAATTACAAAATAGATTTGGGTCTTCAAGTTTAAAATTACTTTTCGCTCATACCCCCTTAAGCATCGCATAAACATTTAATTTCCACTGAATTTGATAGCGACCATTTAATTGTACAAGAAATAGTACATTGTGCAACTAGGGGGGAAAATTGGTATTTTCTAAGCGAGGATGCTGATTGAGGACGAATGTAACACGAATTATCAAATCATCATCTGAGTTTGAAAGAGCCCCCCTCACCTGTTACACACCGTAATTTTTTTAATTAGTATATGAATAGGCTCATTTTTATGCATGCAAAGTGGATTAGGACTTGCAGCTGTAGCGGAAGGAAACATTTCTTCCATAGGGAGGAAATGGGCTAATTTCCACACACTTACAGTTTTTCCCAACCACCCTCGAAATGCACAAATTCTCGTTCACTTTATATGCACAAAAAAGAGCCTATTTCATGGACGTGTTGAAAAAAATTATAAATGTTTCTTATTTGATGCGTGAATAAATTTTTTCATTTTGTTATAAAATATTTGAATATGTGTACCTAACCAGTTCTTCATGGTACCAGAAAATTTAGTATACTTAAAATAGAGAAACAATTATAGTAAAACGTATGGAACAGTTAAACTGAAATTGATTTTCAATTATTAATATTAACAGCCAAAGCTGTACAGTAACGCTTTTCATTTATTTTTACAATCACATTAGACGTACACTCGACGGAACAAACATCTGATCGAATTTGTTTGAATTTTTTTAAATCCTCCAATGAGGTTAGCAAACACGAGCTTTCAATTCAACAAAGTTGCTGGATTTAAAAAAAATTCAAAAAAATTCGATCAGATCTTTGTTTTGTCGAGTATATACTGAACGGTGTGTCAAGTCAGCAAACAGTGAACAAAAAGATAACTTCAGTTGCGATTTTGTTTCTTACGCCTTTGAAAAAGTTATTATTTAGGGGCACGTTCGGAAAAATGGTTTTACCGTTGGGTGTACCTATAAAAATCGAACCTCGTAAATCTTCTAGTAGATATTTAAATCTGAAGCAATTCACTTATTCAGTTACTATTAAACGAGGGTATTTATTTATTTAAAAAGACATATTATGTAAATCCGGAAATTGGTACTTTTCTTAACCTTGTTACGAATTTATATAATATACCTTTTTAAATAAATAAATAACCTCGTTTAATAATAACTAAATAAATGAATTCCTTCAGATTCAAATATCTACTGGAAGATTTACGAGGTTCAATTTGTATACGTACGTCTAATGTGATTGTAAAAATAGAAAAATAGCGTTACGATGCAGCTTTAGCTGTTAATGATAATCGCAAATCAGAATCATTTTAACCTTAGTAGCATAAATACATCGTGGTAATTTTATCGATTAATTTTTTTATGGTTAGTCTAATAAAGTTATAATAGAAGTGAAAATTAATTAATTTCCTGCCCATAACATTTTTTGGGTTATTGGATTTTAGAAAAATAACGCAAATACGGAACAATTTGGAAAAGGGAATAAAGTGAGGCTGAGGGAAAAATATATTTATAACCAAAAAATTCGTTTTTTCATTCACTTTTCATCTATTCCGCACATAATATTTTTCTTATTTAAGCAGGCGTAGACTGTCTCTTTACCTTCTTCATGTATTTTAATTTCAACATTTAGCAAAAATACAAAAGATATACTAACACGTAAGTTCAAAACTTTCCAAATTCAATTACATGTGCCAACTGCACATTTGTAAAATCAAACAGTTCTCTTACCTCTCACATACACACATATGCAGGCAGATAGTCACGCGTATCTATATCTACCAATTCTCGTACTCGCTATCTTTCCGTAGATCTCTCTCTCTCTCTCACTCTCTCTCTCTCTCTTTCACTCTCTCTCTCTCTTTCTTTCTCTCTCTTTCCATCTCATCTTCCCATCTCCCTTCCCCCTGCCTTTCCCCGCTAACCGCCTTTGCCTTTCTCTTATACTCGTCGCTCTCGCCGCCCGCGCGACGCACTTATTCGCGCTCCACCGGGAATTCTCAAACGACAGTTTCCCGCGCTCACGGTGATTCTTACGGAATGGAATCGTTTTAAACCAACGCTGCGGAGCGCCGAAGGCAGAGCGAGAGACCGAGAAGGGATTAACTCGCGATTCAGGTGCAGGGTAAAGTGTTTAAATTGGATCTCCGCGCTGAAGTATTTCTCTATCGCGTGCCGCCCCGCGTGCACATATATATATATATATATATATATATATATATATATATATATATATATATATATATATATATATATATATATATATATATATATATATATATATATATATATATATATATATATATATATATATATATATATATATATATATATATATATATATATATATATATATATATATATATAGATATATAGAGTGAGAGAGAGAGAGACAGAGAGAGAGAGACAGAGAGAGAGAGAGAGACAGAGAGAGAGACAGAGAGAGAGAGAGAGAGAGAGAGCGCGGATTGATGCGACTTCAGCCGCTCGTTTGATCTCAATTATCGTGGCGATTTCCGGCGAAGCGCGAAATTTTTGTTTGCCCGAGTTTAATTAACTGCCGCGATCAGCCCGCACCGCGAGGAATGATCGCACTCACGCGTGAAGAGTTTTGCGTGTATGCGTATCTCCATTGTTCGTGTGTCAATATTGGTGCAGATCACCGCTGATCGTTCGTTCGTAGGGAAAAGTTGCGCGCGTACGTGCGTTTTTGATTGAATAAGAGCTCTTTTTAATCAATCTTATTTTGACTGCGGGCAGTTCTATTTATTTTTATTCTAGGGAAATTGGATTTTCAACGATGGAATGATGATGAAAATTAATGATTTGCTTAAAACATTGTTCAAACAATATTGTAACTACGTTGTGTATAAAATTATTCATGTCTTTTACTTCCTGAAGAAAATGGACCTAATTCATTAGGATAAGTGAAAAAATAAAAATGTTATCAGGCATTCAGTCGCAAAACTTTTAAAAATCATTTTTTTTTCATATTAGTCACTATTTATTAAAAAAAAATAGTTTAAACGATTGACATTTTATGGATTCTAAAGGCTCATATCAGTTTCATTTATACGTCCGCAGTTTTAACTGGAGCTGTGTGGACATACATATGGGCACCCTCCTTTTTAAATAACAAAATGTTTCTTATTGTTAGTTTTAAAAATTAAATTTAAATGAAAAAATGTTTAAGAAATGGCAGCTTATATTAATATTAGAAGAATGAATTTCATATAAGAATCATATTATCATTTCATATTAGCATCAGAAAGCTATGTGGCGAAAAATTGGCATTGATTCTTACGTAATGGTATTGAATGTTGGTTCATCGTATCTCTGCAAACAGCACTTCAATTATGTATAAAAATATTTGTGAAGTAATAATAAAATTTTCTTATGCATTTCATTGAATGCATAATAATGAAAATTTTCATTCATTATTCGTTTTTACAAATATTAGATCAATTTATGTAAGAATTTTAAAATAAAATATAATGATATTACTTTTCCAAAAAAAGATTCGTCAGAATGAAAATGTACCAATACAACATTTGATGAACAGCGACATTTTCGAAAATATAATATAATTAATATTATTAAGATTATTTTAAAAATTAGAAACTTATTATTTTTATTAAAATTATTACTCAGGTGTTTTACATAATCAGGAAATACACGAGTTATACAGCAAGCCAAACATTACTAGAGTGGTAAAATCTGGAATGTTAGCGTAGGCTGGGTCTGTAGCTAGAATGAGAAACGAAAGAACAGCACTTAGAGTAATGGTAGGAAAATTAGAGGACATAAGGCCTTCATCTGCAAGAAATAGGATGCTATGAGGGGGACTGGATAGAGTTTGCAAAGAATACAGAGAAATGGTGTGATTGTGTGAACAATGCTATGAACTACATAATCCTAATAACTAATAATGGTAGCTACGGTGATGATGCGAACGTAATTATAGCGGATTCGAGTATGATACCTGCGGTCATTTAAGCACTATTACTGCTAATCGTTTCTATCTGTCCAATATAATAATAATAATAATAATAATAATAATAATACTTTTTTTCCGAGGGTATGTAGGTAATGCCATCTAAGTCACACCCGACCGGGTCCTCACAGCCGGATAGTGTGGAGTAGGTACATCCGCCGCGAGTGTGATGTAGGACGAAAAATAAAATAATCAAAAACGCGAGACTACACGACAGATGCAGCGCAAACCGACCCACTAAAACCTACCACCCATTCTTCTTCTGGCAGAACCCACCTCAGACCTGTTCATCACAATACTCAAGGATGGTGCCACTCTTGCATATACAGCCGCTTCTTTCTTGATCTTAAACAAATTGATGTTCGTTTGATCTATCTCGACACATTTACACGCGTATTCGAACAGGCGCTTCTTCATCTCTGTTCGGAAAGGAGAAGTTTCCTCGTCCCTCCCCGCGACATTCGTAAAAGCGGGAGACGTACGTCATCCGGTAACGAAGACGTTTCCTCATCTCCCACCCCAACTATTTCTACGGGGTCGTCCGGCATCCCTCGGTTATGATGGGGTGTCGGACCGATTCTCGGCGCTACATTCAAACCTTCTTCGATTGCTCTATCCAGGTATCTCTTCTTTTCTCGTAAAACCGACTCGGCGTGAATTGTCCGACCCAGTCGAGAAGAGCTGTCCTTTTTTCGTTCCACTGCTCGCAGACGAAAAACGTGTGGAACGCATCGTCGCAATCAGCGGAACAAAAAATACACTTCGGGCTCTGAACCTTCCCCATACGTTTGAAGTAAGCGCAGAAGTACCCGTGGTCACTCAGGAATTGGGTAAGGTAGTATCCTACCTCCCCGTGGTCTCTGTTTATCCAAGGGGACAGTTGGTCTATCAGCCTGGCTGTTCATTTACCCTTGGTTTTGTTTGTCCAGTATTGTTGCCACGTTGCCATGGTACGCTCCCGTTCCTCCCTGTGGATGGTTGTTTTGTCCTCTGCTGGTTCTTCCTTCTTCCGTAAGTAGATTCATTTGTACCTGTGGGTCCCGTTGCTCCCGCCTTGCTCTTACCCTTTGGACCTTTCTATTGACTGTAATCCACTCCTTTCGGCCTGTTTTTTTCTTTTTCTCTTGCATATCCTGAAGAGAGGGCAGGCTGTTGGCGGTACGCTTTTTACCACCCGGAGTGCCCCTCGTATCCACCGCTGCATAGGCTGGGTTAGGAGTTGCCGGTTTCGATGGACCGACTTCTGTCCAATCCGATAACTTCTGTCGAGCTGCTGTGTGAATTCGATGGTGTTCGTCCAATTTGTCCAGTATCTCATGTAGCACTGGCAGATTAAACTTCACATCTGTTTTCATGTTCGGCTGTGATACAGCAGCATCTCTCATGAACTTGACGAGGGCTTTCATCTTCTCTATAATCATTCCCATGCTATCATCTGCAAGTTTGATCGTCGTGCTGGTAGAATTTTCCTCGGTGCGCCCTAGAGCCGAGGAGTATATGTTTTGTAGCTGGATGGAGAACTCAGTCGACTTCGTCCGTGCCCCAGCCGCTTGTCTTCTGTCTTCTGCATCAGAAGTTTCCATTTCGGAATCTGAGGTTAACTCACCCCTACATGCTCCTTTGGAAAATGCTCTGCATAATGGTGTATGCGGAAGAGTCTTCTCCGAGCTCATCTCTTCTTCTTTTACATTTTTTGGTGTTAGATTTGACATTCTGTAATAAAAAGTGGATTAAGACGGTTCGCCCATTATAGGAGCCCCACCGCGGTGAGGCTACTATCCCCGCCTGAAGATATTCCCTAGTTACGGATGCCGAAACCGAGAAGCGGCTTGTCGGGAGGTCAGTCCTATCGTCATCAGTGACTCTACTAAAAAAGGTTACGGGATAGGCCCGCGCCATATTGAAGCAAAAGGATTTACGTCATCCCTATCGAGTGGGCGATGACGGTACCGATCCAACACCTGACCCAAACCTCAGGCTAGACATTGTGCGATTTACCCTACGCCCCTTGGGTATAAGAAAATATTGACCAGATAATCCTTCATGCCTGCGCCCAGACCATACTGGTATCAACCCTGTCTTAGGCTCCAGTCAGCGATGCCAGAGCGGTCCTCCGACTTTGAACATACGGTTGCACGGCACTGGAAAGAACGTGCCCTTCCCCCGCAGAGGTAAGGTACGCACCTCCCCGGTCAGGAGGCTACTACTCCTCCCTTGATTAGTCTAACGGGAATATCCACCAGCCGCCGGCCGCAGCCCATTCATCCATCGTCATGTTTATCTATATGCGTGTATTTTTTGTATATGTTTGTATAATGGGTGTGAAGCTCCTCGATCGGTAAAGTTCACCAGAGTCAAGCTTATCGGCGGTTCGATTGACTTCTGCAGCTAATGGTCGACATCTTCCAGAGAAAAGCCCGTTCATGTGACCCTCGGGAAGAAGTCGTCCTCTGTTCCCCCCAGTCGAAACTCGTTTATAGAGCCACTGGGCGAAAGAAATATCATTTGATTCGATTCGCTCGCGTGACTTGTCGGACGATGCCCTCTTATAGAGCCTCCGACCAATCATTTAAAAAATTGTGTCGTTCGTCTTTGCCCTGCTCATCTGGGTAACCTAATCGATCGAAGAGGACGTATTTGTAAGGGTAGTGCGTGTTGGCGTAGTACCGTGTCATGATTGTGTCTTATGTTTGTGGTTGTGTGTGTTCGATGTGGAGAGGATATTACTCAGCTATTTACCTCTATTAATTGACAGAGGTTTTGGTCCACGATTGATTATTCATCACTTCATAGTGCTTATTTCACAACCAGCCAGCGTCTCATAAGCTGGCCGTCCCCCTATCCGCCACCTGGGGACGCGTCGGGTAGCAGAGGTCTCAGCCTCCGACTAATAATAATAATAATAATAATAATAATAATAATACTAATAGTAACAGTAATAGTAATAGTAATAATAATAATAACAAATAAAATTATTTAAAATTCAATTTTTAAAAAGAAATGCAATTTACAATGTGCAAAATTCTTATAAAAAGATCCTAAATGTACTCCTTATTGAGAAAGTATTTTACTGAGACCGTTAGCAACCGTTAGCATTTATTTTATAATTTCAGTAATTTACCTATACTCAACTCAATCAACAATTAACTTACCGAGCAGCGTGTACCCAGTCTCGTAAAAAAAGATTCACTTCATTTAATCGCAAGATACTCTTCCGCGCTACACAGTCGCAATACCGCAAATTCAATTATCATTTTTACAAACAAAGCCAGAGCTAAGTAGCTCGCCCCAGCCCAGGCATGCAAACTCACTTACTCCAAACTTATTAAACCCACTTACAGCAAAAATAACGAGCTCCCGTTCCGGTCCGAGAGGGGATAGCGCCCATAGTCGAAGAAGGGAGCATCGATTCCCGCGTTATACACCCGCGCCAGTGTAACGCCGCTCGTTCCTTATTTACGTACAGCATTCTCCGCGGAAGTTGGCGAAATTCGGATTAAACGACTCGAGCGGCGCTGAGCCGCGAGTTTCCTTAAATTTCTTAAGAACTTCTATTCACGGCGCGCGCGCTCGCTCGTCCCTCGGCTTGTCGATACGATTCGACCCAATTAAAGGGAGCGAACGATCCGTATCTAACTCCTTCGGAAACTTTTGCCCCTGCTGCTGCTGCAGACTGTTTCACTTGCGTCAGGTATTTCCGCCCCCCCCCCCCACTCTCTCTCTCTCTCTCGCTTCGTTTCGTGCTCTAATTTTTCATGCTACAGCTTGTTCGTCTTTTTATTCCTTTTTTTTGTTTAGCTTTTTTTGCTGTTTTAACTACGCGCGTATATCTTATACAGGCTAATTTCGCCCCAAGTTCTCTATTTCTCAGCTTAGTGGAAGAGAAAATTTCCGTTATAATATGAGAAATTTGATATTGTTGAGCACAGTGCGAGAATTTTGCACTGAGAAGTGAAAACCTAGCGACAGCAGTTGGAGTTATTAGTTTGTTTCAGATTTGTTTTTGTTAAAGAACATTTATATTCGAGTATTAGAAAAGCAATATACTCATTTTTTATTTGATTGTACTATACTATTAATTTTATTTCTTCATTTATTGGCAAACTACATTGTAATAAATTGTATGAAAATGCAAATACGGCGTAAATTATAGAATTTCTTATTCTTTGTGGATGTTAAAAATATTATGATTCATGGTAATCCTTTCACAAGACTTTATACTAGATAACCACATTAAATTTGTAAATGTTATTCATGAATCATAATACTATTATCAATATTAGAGTTGGATAATGAAAATTTTAAAAAGGCCATTAATATATGAATATGCAGGTTTTGATTACTATACTAGATTATTTTCAGATTATATTCGTGCACTAAAGAGTGTGCAAAATAAAGAACAAATATTCTAAATACTATTTATTTAACAACATATTAGTGTCATCTATAGATAACAAGGGTATATATACTGTTTGAAATGTGAATTAATAATTAAATACAGCAAAAACATCTAAAACTGTAAAGTAATGTGTAAAATTAGAGTCAAATCAGTAACAAAAAAGAAACTTAGTAGTTATACGAAATATAAAGAGTATTAAGGTCCAAAAGCTCATAAAGAGGTCGATATGATTGATTCAAAATGTTCCTAGCTTGAAGTGTGAATTATTATTAATTGTTTAATGCACTTCCAGCTCTGGCTAATCGACATTGCGATGCTGTGCCCGGAAAATCCGAGAATTTCTGCTTTTTTGGAAAATCTACACGTTTGAGAGTTACCGTGCAGTATCGAGAAAACTATAGGGTTGGGTTTTCAAAAGCTGTAATCTCGTGAGTGTCGTTCTTTAGCGGAAAATCTGCGGATTTTCGAAAGAAGCAGTCATCCCAAAATGAAGCCGGATAAAGGCTTTGGGAGAAAGCTAGAGCTTGAAGTGGGATCACACATCAACATTAATGAGAAAATTTGGTTGATAATGTTTAAAAATGTAAGCATGAGAAAAATATGGCTCAGTCGTTATTAGTTTCATTTTAAGTTGTAACATTACTTAGTTTGCATACAATTTAGGGTACAAAAGAAGTTTTTTACGGGTGAAGGGGAGAGAAATTTACCGACAGAGGCAATATTAATTATTGTAAAATAAAAATGGCCACGCGTAAAGGTTGAGCATATCTATTAGTTGTCTCAAGAACGATTCCCGAAAATAACTAATAAAAAGAAGGCCAGTATTAGTGCTACAATGGCAAAAGGGCCGTCAGTACAGCTTTGACTCTTGAAAGGTTCACATCGTGTGACTTGCATGAACAGCATCGACTTTCAGCGTAAATGCGTCACAAGAATATATCGGTTAGGCAATTGAATAAATATAATTTTTTTAAAGTTCAAACTGTCATTGAATTATAGGGTTATAATTATTTCTCCTCGCAAATCCTGCTTTGTACCAGTACTGCCGGTACACAAAGACCATTTTAGATAAAATGGGGCAGAAAAATTGGACAGATTAGACATTACTTTCTTCCTTTTCTCTCAGTTCATTGAATCCATATTCTTCCTCTCTCATCTGTACGAAATTTCCACAATTTCCCGAAAAATTCTTCATTACAATAAACCCTCAACACCACTCTGCCTGCGTCCATTCGAAAAATCCAATCCCCCTTTCAAAACGTAAAATCCCAGAGATTTCGCAACCATCCGAGATAACCAGGTCCCTCGCCGTCAGCACGCTCCTCCCTGCCTCCTCGAAATTTCCACTGTCGGGCCATCCACTCCCTCTCTTTCTATCCCTCTCTCTCCCCGTATTCCACACACCGACTTGGACAGCCCCCGCGCCGGGAATTAAAATTCCAAGTGCTGCCGCAGAGAGTAGGAGAAGGTGCACCGAACGAGTCGATCGGGTATGCGCGACGTCGCAGCGGCCGCTGCTGGCGCTCTGCTTCCCCCTGTCTATATACATATATATACTCGCCGGGGTAGCGACGAGTTGAAAGCACGAAACGAAAAGCTTCGGCCCTCTCTCTCTCTCTCTCCTCTCTGGCGTGGCGAGAGGCTCGATCGTTTTAAGCGGATCCCCGCTGCATACGTAAGGGCTCATAAGACCGGGCGAGCGACGCCCAGACATACCGAACAAAGAGTATAAAATGCACGAGCAATTAAAGATCGCTGCTATATATATATATATAGCGGAATCTCATTGGGCGATTCGGAGAGGGACACGGAGTATGGAAAACAAACGCTGATATATCCCGCTTATATGCGGAATTGGCCCGCGCCGTTGCATTATCCGTCAAGATTAAGAAGCTCGCGCGCGTCTGCATTTCAAGCGCTCTCTCCGCGCGTGCGGTTTGAATATTTATGAATAGGAGCAAGGCTAAAAGGCTGCGCGCTGCGAAAAACAGTTTTCCCCCTGCGCGCGCGCGCGCCGACGCTCCAATTAAGATAACTTAACGTCGCTCGGACGCTTTGCATTTAACGTTTATTTGCGTTTCGAGAGCGCGGTTATTCTCTCTGACTTCGTTTTTTCGACGGTGTGTGGGCGGGGTGCGTTGGCGGTGTTTTTCGTTTTTTTTTTTGCGTCGTTGAGAAGAGAGGAGAGCGAGCGCGCGATATTCACCCGACGCGGTTTAGAAAACCCTTTCTGCTAATAGCGAGGTTGGGGTATGAATGGCCGTGCTCTCGTTGACTCGACCGCTTTCGGGGTAGGAGATCTTTATTCACGTGGTAGCGAAGAATGCAAGCGTGCGGTTGCTTCGTGAGTATAATCTTTTTGGAAAGTGGATTATCGGTGGTGGCTAGAGAGAATATTAATTCGTAGTGCAGTAATTGCAAAGTCGTTTTGTTTTGGGAAACTTCTTTTTCTATCTTAACTATTTACCGAATATAATAACTGAAGCGATAAAACGTAAAGTTTATGACTTTTATACAAAAAGTTTAATGTGGTAAGTGTCAGAAATGTCTCTAACTGTCCCTTTGCAGATGGATAATATTTTAAAATCGCAAGTTTACAATTATTGCACAATATAACAAAGTACTCTAACATGAATAATGTTTCGTGTAAGGAAGACTTGCAAGGGTGAGTTTATTTATTCAAAGTAAGTGATTCATAAGTAATGTATTATAAATTAAATTTTCTGAATATTGTATGAATATTTATTAACAGACAAAGTGATGAAATTACTGAGTGCTTTATTTTCATATAATAATCCTTTAAGTCCCAAGGTCCTTTTTCGTATGAAAAAAAATATGGAAAACGGATTATTAACTCAGAAATGGTCTAAAAGGAGTTTACGAATGGTTTTGAAAAGAAAAAATGCTCTTATTATGGTTTATTGAGATTGATATAAAAAACTATTATGTCCTATTTATACTCGTTTATTATAGTATGCTACTATACAAGTATACTATAGAGTTTTATTATATAAGTATATATCAACAGGATTAAAAAGAAATGTTTTTCTTCGAGTTTTTAAGAAAATATCTATTGCGCCATACGCATTGCTTTCTTCCATACGCATTACTTTATTGTTATGGCATCACTATTTACGTTACCATTTTAAAGAAATGCCGTTTTTTGGACTTTAATATACACTGGCTTCTTCGTTTAACCCCCTAGAACTGAATTTGTGACCCCAGATACTTTTTTGATAAAATAAAATTTTTTATAGTAATTCAAACCGCTTGTGCTTGCAAGCACACTTATAATAACGTACGGACATAAAGGGTTAAGGGGAGATCGGAACCGATTACAGATTTCTGCATTGAATTTTACATTATTCTAATTTAATTGTTCATAAAAGTTAAAAACTTTAGTTGTTCGGTGTTCTCAATCTACTAAGGAACACCGGACAACTGCGATAATTGAAAACAATTAAAATTGAATGAGAATACTGAAAATACGAAATTGTCGGTAACTACGTAACTGCATGTAAGATCTGACCTCCCCTTAAGAAAGGAATGCAATTTTTAGAGTGCATTACTGTTTTAGATTAACATCTATATTCTATAGTGCATAATTATTTCAATAATAGTTTAAAGCTTTGATGGACCTCACTCTTTCTGGTCTGCAACAGGTAAAGCTATAGCTGTTCTTCGATGATATAATTATATTTGCAACAGCACGGTAGGAAATGTAAACGTCTAATAAAAAGATTTGATTCCCTCATAGAGAGCCAGCTTTCTCGATTACCAGTTTCCTATAATACTATTATTAATATCATTGCATTATTTATAGTTTGCCACATTCATAGTACACAATGGACAAACATGCAAATAATTAATTCTATGGAGCTTATTCAGTTGGTGTAATATAGTAGTTCGTATCATTTGCTTCCTATGAATTTACTTGGTGATAAATTCTATATCTAACGAATCTCGATTATTACTAAGCCTTTGAAAATATTCTACCCATTGTATCTCAATATCCTTCACCCGTGTAATCCAGTAAATTCAAATCTCTCTAAAATAGTATTCCTATTTCATTTACAAAACCCTATCGTAAAGCGAAAGCACCCAATATTCAATGAAAGCGCGCGTTCGCTCGCCATTACTGCATCGGCTCCGCATAACGCACGCGGAGCATGCTCCCATCGAAAATTCGAAACTTTAACAGCGAAAAACCCGAAATATTCAACAATTTCGCTAAAAGACCGCTCTCGAGCTCCGACGAAATCGCGAATCCACAAGACCAATCCAGAAAAAAAAAAGAAAGAATCTCCAGCAGTTTGTACAGAATCGAATTCGGTGAATTCTCTCCTAAGTTATGCCGCGGACATATCTCTCTCTAGCCTCGCCTCACCTACACACGCATACACCCACCCACGCGTATACACACATCCACACAGTAGAGCAGCAGCAGCGGCAGCAGTAGTTCGCATCGCGCGAGGGTTTGATTTATCCGCGTATTTGAATAACATGAGAGCCATGTTTTTCGATAATGGCTCGATATTGTATCGGCACCGCTGGCGCTGCTGCTCCCGATAACGCTCGTACCTGTATATACATAGACTTGTACGCGCGGCTGCTGCTGCTGCTATCGTCGTCGTTCTCGAGCTTACGTATCGTAGGCTCGCTTCTGCTCGAGCGAGCTGCAGACAATACGTCTCTCGGAAATAATTTCACCGACTTTTATATTCCCCTCGGAGAGGAACGGCTGCTCGCGCGCGAAGTGTATTCCCCGGGCGGATTTTATTCCGCAAGCCTCGCGGGTCGCGTTATACAGCTTCATCCGCGGGTGTATAATGTGGGCTGCCTCGAGGAATCGAGTTTTTCAATTAGGGAAAATGCGCGAGGGAGAGGAGTCCGATAATATTACGGGGGCGCGGCAACGGAGGCTCGGGGATATAAGAAAAAAAAACAGTCGGCGGTTTAGCGGAATTGCGTTTTTTAAATTAGTTGACTCGCCCGCTCTCTTCTGCTAGAGCTACACGTCTATATATACGGTGTATGCTGCGTGCGTTCTTGGTCAGGGGAGTAAGTGTGGGAGAGGAGCTTGCTTTTAGAAGCGGTGTGTAGATTACGGCTTCTTTATGAATATTCAAAGGATGGAAGGCTAGATGAGTTTATTTTTCGTTTCGCATTTTAATGAAACGGAGTATCGTAGCGCGGCATTTATTATTACGGGATAAGCTTTTAAATTTGTGGAGTGCTTTGATTTTTAGAGGTTGTTTAGGCAGTTTTTGAATTGTTTTGGTACGTATTGGTTGCGAATTTTGGGCATCACCAGTTACGGATAAATTTATTTTGTTTTCTTTTACGAAAAAAAAACTATTAATATACACACACAGACACTATGATTCACATCAACACACACACAGACACATATATATATATACACACGCACATATACACACGCACATATACACACGCGCACATATACACACGCTCATATACTCTGTTCTGTCTAGATCTCTATATATTTACATGTTCAAATCCTAATTACATATACCCACTCATGACTTTGTATTGTGTAAAATTAAATAGACTAAACTATATTTACTAAAAATTTATGAATACTAATATATTTATAAATTTCATATTTTTATTATTATATAAATCACAAAAGTTATAAACTAGATACGAAGTAATCACACGCATTTCCTGTACAAGCGCTTTATAACGTTATGATATTCATATATTGAACTCGCAAATTATTTCCACACATTTAAATTATTCTGTAATCGTAGCCAGAGTACAAATTTCATGACTAGTTATTGTAAATCATATAACTGCTTATATTGAGCATCAGATACCACCGACTTAACTTTAACAAGAATTAAAGAATTAACAAAAACAATCACTACACTTCCATCATATAAAATAAAGAAACGCCTCTTTGCAATCCCCGCACAAAAAGCCCATTAGCATTCATGAAAATTCAATCATCCCCGTAATAAGAAGAAAAAAAATTAATCACACTCTCTCCCGGCGCATACTAACGATCCTCTCCTCCGTGTCCTGACCCAAATACGGCATTATATAGCCCCATTGTTGTTCCTTTCCCCGAAGCACTTATACCCGCGTAAATTCACGACAGTCAGAGCAGGTGACTGACAGCCAACGCGGCAAACGAGTCAAAGTCGGCGTTGCGCGCGTGCCCCGAATATTATACTAACCCACGCGTATACATACGCACGCTGGCACATCCATACATACACACATACACACTCATACATAAAACGCAGCGCGGCGAGTCCACTGGACTTCTACCGATCGTTCCGCGGCGCATATTAATAATTGTCTAGCTAGCTCCCACTTCTCTCTCTCCCTCTCTCTTTTCACGGCTAGCCTAGAGCAGCTACAGCTAGCTACAGCAGCCAGCCCTACATGATTTATCGTCATTAAGGTGGATTTATCGTCGCGTACCGCGGGGCGCAGGGACCGAGCGCAATCGGCGCTGCCCGATAAATCACGCGCGGCGCGCTGGTGGTGGCCCCGCAGGTTTTCAAGGATTTACGGGTCAGTAGAAAAGCTCGGCCCCGATGAGAAGATGAGGAGGACGCACGTATATTTCGCGGATCGCAGTGTGTGTGTACCGCGCTCTAGCCGCCGCGGGAAATTCCGCGACGAAAGCTGCTGTTGGTGTTGCTTTTTTTGCACTCCTCGACCACTCGTTCGTTCGCGCCCACGGCGCGCTCGCGATCGCTCGGAGGGGCGCTTGACGTTTCGCGCGATATCGAGGAAATAGAATAATCTCCTGTGGATTTCGCGGTGGTCGCAGTGATTTGCACGAGGCGCGCGGGAGGAGATTTCGTTGGTTTTTTTGTTTTGTTTGGATTGTGAATATGCATAGGTAGACGGTTGCTTGAGAAATTATGTAAGCTGGATGAAAGTGATAATTTGTTGTGGAAAGTTTGATGTGGAGAGTAAATGGAGAGTATTGACGATCATTGGCTGCGTCAATATCGTGAATGAATTATTCCAACTGGAATTTTATTCTTTCAAAATTATAATTCATTAGATGATTTCAATGTTGACGTTAATGAAAATTTCAATATATATATATATATAAGGTACCTTAAACAGCATACGACACATGAAATCCAACTGTTTTGACAATCATCCATATGAGTCCTACGTGAAACCGCGAGCAAAATGTACACATTTTTTAATATAAAGAAAATGACTTTACACGCATAATGGAGTCTCATTTAGGGAGTATCGTCGAGATCGTAGGCTTCTATTGTGTGTATATAGTCATGATTTCTATTTTAAATTCTTATAAATGTTTTTTTTACGGTCTTACATGAGAGTTACGTAGGAACCATGTGGCATTCCTCATACGACCCATATAAGTAAGTTTTAAATCTTTAGCTTTCACATGGATCCCACATGGATCCTACACGGTTCCCGTGTGGTTAATCAGCAGGAATACATATAGGAACTCTTCCTAAAATTTACATAGGATCCATATGAATTCCTCATAACTCTCACATAAAAAACATATGGATACCATATTTAAGAAACATATAGAACAACCGATGTAGAATCCCATATTATTCCTATCTGAGCATTTGATAGGAATTACTGTAATATAATATAAACATCCAAATTTTTAGTAAAAAAAGTTTTTCGAAATATAAGTACCCAATTGACGTAAATTGAACCTACATTAATAATATACAAAATGTAACAATTGTGAATATATATTATAAATTGAAACGTATCATGCCTGACAAAATTAGGTATAGCTTTGCAATAAAAGAAAAAAATATGTATTTTTTTTAATTATTTCGGAATTTTCATTAATAATTGACCAGGTATGAAAGGGTTACTCGCTATTTAAGAATATGTTATATGAATTAAAATTATTTTGCTGTATAATAAAACGTTAATTTCAATTATGTTCTAAAACTTAAATTAAAAGGAAAAAAGAATTTCATAATATTTTTAAATTAACTTATGACGCCAGTATACCTGGATTCAGCCTGCACTTTAAACAGCATGTAAATAAAACACTTAAATAAGGTCTAATAAAATGTAATTATACAACATAACACTTTAAAGAATAATACCAAATTTTATTCGAATGCGAAAATTAATACTACATTAATTTTAATTACGTTAACTTTAAAAATTGTGAAACCTTCGATAGCACTGTAAAATAAACATTAATGGTAGAAATTGTGCATTATTATTAAACGTAGCAATAACCATACCTGAACTTTCACTGCGCTTCAAACAGTATGCAAATGTGATACTAAATAAAGTCAAACAAAATCTAGTTATACAGCATAATACATCACAAAATAACAGAAAATTTCTCTTGTCAGGCAACGTTCGCGAACAAAGCAACATTCCAAAAACAAAAAAAAATAACAAATAAAATGCAGCGTTAATCAAGCCGTAATTTTACGACCCGCGCGGCAAACACAACGCGAATCCGCGACGAATTGAATGCGTGCAAATTTCGTTGCGCAAGCCCTTTCATAGGAATTTCGCCCGCGAGCCTTTCTCCCAAGTTGAACACACGCGTGGAATTCAAATTCAACCGCGCACGCCGCGCCACGTACAACGTGTGTGTATATGCGTGCGTGTGTGTGTGTGTATGTTCATGCACCGGGCCGCGCGCTGCAGTATGTAAAGTTCCGGTAATTTTATGCGACGCGCCTCGTCATATAATGTGCACAAAATCGCATTGATTTACGTTTGACGTGCTGCAAATGTTGGGAGGGGTCCGCCCGCGAAACGATGTTTAAACGTCATTTGCCCCGGTGACGATTATTACTGCCCATCAAACGAAAGCTGATTAACGATTTTAATAAAGGAAAATGGATGAGCGAGCTTTCTGTGGGATTTGGGAGCCGGCAGCTTCGCCCCAGAAACGAACCGACAGAATTTTGCTTGCACGGCTCGGTACACTGGTAAGCGTTATTTTTTACTGGGGAAGTTGTGCTAAGTATTAAAAAAATAAAGAGGAAATTGTGCGATGTTGTAATAAACCATGAAATACTGTTATTAATTTGTATTTACTATTTATGTAAAAGCACTGAAATTCACTTACGTATTTTATCAATGACATGTATTGATAGTATTCGAAAGTGAGGTCTTGTGTACTGGGAAAACAGGCATTTATTAATTAAAAATTTTGGATTTCAATTCCGATACCATATATTTTGCATTAATTTCTGAGTATGTACATAAAATACTTTAAAATAAAACTTTAAAAGTATGTATTATTAACATAATATCATCCTTTCACCCTCCTGCGCATTAAATTATTTTCTGATATTTGAATCATGGATATTGCAATCACCTGTACTCTTTTAGATTAAAGCTGTACTATTTAGCTTTCATTCGAGTGGTCAAAGGCGATCATTTATCGAAGGGTTTTGTATTAGCCATACAAAATATATACAATATTGATGAGTATTTTGGACGAGTATACTCGTCCCAATTCACAGGAGTATATAAGTGCTATAAATTATATTAGCTAATAAAGATTTCCAAACTCGATAGATTAATTAAGTGCTCGTAAATTTCGTATATTGTAGCTATTTTTGTTCCACTTCATTACTTCCCTAATTCTTTTAAAATTCGTTGAAATGCTCACGTCATCCTCTATTGATCATTTCAATCACAATTGTTTAATTTAGAAGACTATCCGTAGTATAAATTTAAACTATTTTTAGACTAGAAACCGGGCAATTGGCAGCAGTACTACTCTAAAACTGTCCTATCTCTAGTAGAAATGAATACTATGATTTTTAAATCAGTACATGGCTAATCCAAAATCAAAATACTAAATAATGGTCCAGTTTTTCGGCCGCGATAAAACGCTTTTTACACATTATTAGAGAAGACATTATGCATTCATCATGCTTTTTACATATTATTAGAGAAGACATTATGCATTTAATGCAATAGAAAAATCAATTTCTTTATCTCGACCGATTTATTACGCACTCTCGAGCTTATAAAAATAATTAAGCTTAAAACGAAAGTTAAGCTATTTCCTGACCAGGAAATAAGTAGTAAGCAAGCTCACTTATATGTGAGAGATATATGTTGAAATAAAAGCCTTCTGGATATCCACGCGACCATACTTCTAATACCAATATTTTATGCTTGTAACTTTGTTAATATAAGCATTTTAATCTGATTCTTCAAGTTATAATTTAATTATGTATTCATAAAGCAACAAAATTTATTTTAATATGTTAAGGTCAGGTAATCCGTTTGCTTACCCCATTTAACCAATAATACTTAAAAAATGGGTGAATAACCGTTTCATTGCAATAAAAGCAACTAGCCATTTATCATAGTCATTAATTAGATTTCAGCCGGTATTTAATGCACGAATTTCTACCAGGTTCCATTCAAATTAATATAAAATTACTTATGTAAACCGCCTAAAAGCTTGAGCAATTATATTCGAAGGATCAGCGCTACAAACAAAGAGCTATACTTTCGTACTCTTCTTTATACCAGTACACTAGAGTCTCCACACGTCTACAACGGCGAGTATTTATCGATTTTCCTCTCTCTTTTACTTTCTCTCTCTCTCTCTCTCTCTCTCACTTCCTTCATCCCTTCGAGTGCCATTATCTCCAAGCCCTCACCTATATACAGCTTTTCTTCATCCTCCTTCCTCGCGAGAAACGCCGCGTCCACGTTGACTTTGCCTCAAGCCAGTGCAGCGGCGCATCGCTATCGCCGAGTTGCAGCGAACAAATAAGTCTCCAGTGTTTCGCTGCTACGCCGTCTCAATTAATTGCCGGGAGAAAAGGGTCAGGACGTCGCACCCGAGAATGAAGAAACAAGGCGCGCAGCCTAGCGCGTCGCGATTCCCCTTTGATCTCGGCAATTTCATAACCGTGAGGAACGACAGGTATTTCTTTCCTCGTTCCTTCGGTAATCAATGCTCGCTCGTATAGCTCTCGACTTTACTCCTTGCGCTCTCCTCTATTTTGTTTTTACGTCTCGTTTTATAGACGAGACGTTCGATACGAGGCAAAAGGAAAATGGAAGTTTGTAAACAAGTTGCCTTTATGTAGAAAAATAAAGCGATAGGAGGATTCTTTGAGCTCGCGATATTGTGACTTGCGCGCTCGGATCCGCTGGCATAGAAGAAAAGAGTATTGGATGTATAGCGCTCGCGCGCCCGTATAACTCGCTGGATGTAAGTTATTTATTTGTTGACTGGCTGAAAAGAGATATTGTTTCGGTTTTTGCTTCCAGAATTGCATCGCTGCATTGTCATTAGCGGTAAATGATTCTACGATTCGTCCCGCGATATAACGCAGACGATTCTGGGATTATCGGAGAATTAAAAAAATAATTGAAATGCGAGAGGTGTAAGAGGAAAATCCGATTGGTTGAAGCACTGTTCGTTAATGTTTTATTGTTTTTGTGAAAAATGAATAGCCTATCCACTCTGCAATATCCAATTTTTTCTTTTTTATTTTTCCGTCGTTTTATTGAAGTGTCATTTACATCACCATGGAATGATACTTTTAAACTCCACGACTATTTGCTAAATAAATTGAAATGAAATTGAAAAATGGAGTTACTCCGATAAAAACAATCAATTTAATTTTACTCAAATGGCCAAATCAACGGTAACTCACTGATTTTTCGATCAATTTACTTATTTATTGAGTCTATAAATTATTTATTTGCATACTTGCAGTTTAAAAGCAAATTCAAAGGGAATCACTGAGAGGAAGCTTTATAATTGAGGAAGCAATTACCGGTAAAACGAGTTAAATTTTTTCTGGAATAGAAACTGCATTGTGCATCAGTATTAATCAAAGCTACTATCGATCTTTTTATCACTAGCAATTAGATAATTTTCAGTAATTATATTTAGCAATGATACAGTTTATCTGCTATTAAACTTAGACAAGAAAATCATCATGAGAAGAACTTTCAGCTTATTTGAAAAAGTACTTTAAATCAACAGTTTCGCACTGGCTTGATTCAGAAAATAATCATGAATGTGGTAAATTTGTTTACATTTCGTGTAATTCTAAAAATCAATGAAACTATTTATGTTAGTATTATTAACTGCAAGATTGTGCCTCAAAAAGTGAAAGTATAAAGTCTCGTAATCTCTCACTGTATTTATCTGGTAAATATATTGTGTAGAATGTGTCATATAGATTATGAGAAAATTTTTGTTTTTGATGAATAACCTTTTTCATCATAATAAATCTGCATTAAATATCCATTTAAGTACTTTATAAATATTTATAATTAAATCCTTAATTTGTGTACATTTTTTCTGATTGTGTAGATAGAAACTGTAAAATTTTATTTTAAGGAATTAAAAATACAAATAAATCATGAAGATTTTTAACATTCTTGTTTATTGAAATAGTATCAATTATACGTAGTATAATTATTACTATAATAATCGAGCATTTTCAGACTTTGTTTTGTTTTTAATTTTAATGTCTGTGATATTTTTTTATTATTTTCACTTATTCATTAATTAGCACAACAATTTAAGCTTATTAAGAAGTGCGGCAGCGCCCGATTGCAAGTATCAGTTAAATGGGCCAATGCTGAGGGGCGCACCGACGCCCTTATATACGTCTAAATCCGCTTTTCTAACCTGTTTAAAAATTTTGAACTTTAATATCTAATGCTCATTTGACTTAAATAATCTATTAGCATTTATTTAAGAGATATTTTATACATTCAGACAGATTTACATATAAAAATAATTTTAAAAATATTTCATTTTAATATAATCAATTTATACTATAAATGAGTATTAATAAGCATTTAGTAATTAATTAATACGTTTCAGAAAATATCATTTTCAATATTATTTACAAAATGTATTATATGCATTACTATACTTATTTTTCTTCATGTATAATGCATAAATGTGCAATTCATAAAAACAATATTTTCTCATTGAGAAAGCCATGTCACTATGAATATAAGTAACCTTGCATTTTTTATATTTCACAACCACCATTGTTTAAAATCACAATTAGCTTACACACTGACGTTTATATCGCAACCTTTCAATATCTTTTGTGTACATTCTAATCGTCACTGGCATTAAAATAAAACACCGACATTTCTTTTATTCATCACTCACTTCTTAGGCATATAGAAACATCTTCCGTGTACAATGGACAAACTTACAGATTCATGTGCTACGTATGCGCGCAGCAATAAGTGGAAAATCTTGAGCTCGCTTGGCGTCAAAAAGTTATATAAAAAGCTCTTTTGTGAATCAAAATTCATTTTCTTCGCAATTTTTGCACATTAACTTTTGAAAATTGAACTTACAATGAATCTATTGTTCAGATTTTTAATGAAAGCATAATGTGTGAAGTTATTAGATAAAGAGAAAAATAGAATCGTTGAAATAATTTTCTTTCCGGTTTAATTAATGACAATAGTTGAGGGCCAAAAAATGTATTGGACTCTGCGTTTTCGTTATTACAAATCAATTAACTAAGCTGCACAAATTCATTAAGTAACATTAGTCATCCTATAACCCGAAATTTTTAACATTCTCATAATCGTTAAATACTTTATTCGAAACTCAATAATTCAAGGTCAGAGTTCAGTCTCTTAAATTCCAAAAAATTAATCAATAAGCCAACCGTACATCAAAATCTGTTGCACGCATTCTAATGGTCACTCAGGTCAAAATTAAACACCGTCAAACCTCCCACTCCTTTACTTCCTCACAACACACACACCCACAAACATCTCCCATCCACAACCAACATCCGCACTCCACAGTTCGCTTGCAACGCGCACCTATACACTGCACTCGGCTTTAGCACGCAGTAGCCGGAAAATCTCGAGCTCGGTGACAAAAGGCCCACTACGTGCATCTCTCACACCCACACACTTGCCTACCTAATGGCTTCCTAACGAGCAAGCCCGCGCACTCGCGCGCTCGCGTAAGTACGTATGAATGTCCGCTGGGCGCGGCTTATTATGCTGATTACCGGGCTGCGCGCGAGCGCGCGATGCGATACGCGTCCAGGTAGACACAAGAGAGAGAGAGAAAGAGAGAGAGGACGGGCCCGGAATACATCCATGCCGGGCGCGTCAATGCTTCATTAAGCCGGCGAGGCCACGGGAACTTTCCTATACACACTGCTTGCCGCCTGGGTAGGCGCGTGCGAGTGTCATTGGGCCCAGACGAACGCAGTGTTCTGTTGATCTCCGACGGACGAGTGCTATAACCTGGTGCGGGGATTCGGTTGCGCAGTGATGGTGCAGTTTGTTACGGACTGAGAGAAGTGTTTCTTTGATACGGAGACGTGCGTGCTTTTGGATTAGTGTATTGATATCATTCGGATAGAATACGAGTTTTGTGATTGTTGGGAAATATTTGTTAGGTTGCTGGAGTAAGATTAGAAAACAAACACGTGGCAATTAATATAGGATTTGTATCGTATCACTGTATTAAATAAGTTAGATAGTATGTGATACATTGAATCAGAGAAACTTTGTTCCTAAGTATTGGTAAAAGCTTCCGTAATCTGGCTTCAATGTTGCTACAATATTGTATGCATTTTCTATAAAGAATATACTATATTAAAATATAATAGAATAGTAGAAATGTGGTATTTGCCAAAATTGTCTACATGATCCATCACGGTTAAATAAGGCATATGTAATATTGAATCTTTAAAAATAAGCTTGTGGTAAAATTGTGCAAAAATTAGGTGCTAAACGGAAAGATTTTATTCGTTGTTTACTCCAGCAACCCATCTCACTAATCTAATTTGTCATGTATATTAACTTTAAAGAAATATTCATTTGTCTATATTTAAAGACCTGAACATGGACAATAATTGCACGGAACTTCTATTAAAGAAATATGCCTCTCAGTAATAGTTACGGGCTTATCTTGGCACACTTGACAAGTGTGCAAGTGCATCTTTGGATATTGAGTAGTTTTATCATAGTGGCTTTGTTTGACTTAGGATTGTTAAGGTAATTGAAGGTCGTGCTTTTGGGACGTTAAATGGAAAGTGCGATTGGAGCTATAGCTATAAAAGATGGAGGATAATGAAGTAAAAGGTTCGTAGTTAAAATTTATCACTACCCTGGTAGAAATTTATCCCGTCCACTTTATAGATCTATGTGAATAATCTCGCACTGTGTAGATCTATGTAGGCAAACTAGATAGTTACTATAAAGGCGTGTAACGGTCGACCCTTCTAGTTTCCCATATTATTTGCCCCGATAAAACTAGATAAGCAAAATTATGACAATAACAACCACTTAAAGGTTATGTTTTAAGAAACAGAAGCATAATCTATTATGCTTATTATGTATTATTTTGATTTAAAGGTATTTACTTTTTATTGTTCACCTATTACCAATGTAAATAATTGTAAATAACCTCTAAAGTGTAAGGTTATCTAATTTTAGATACATCGATTTTTTGTATTTAAGAACTGAATAACAATATTATGTTACACATATATATTAAACAATCAAAATAAGAAAATAATCTGAATATCCAAATAACTAAGTATATGAAGTATTAGTGCATATATTTATTTTGTTTATGTAAAATTATTTTCTTTACATTTGATTATGTTCCATCCTAAATACAGGCTTGGTTTCCAAACCTGTATGGTTTATGTAAGGAAAACTATTTTCACACACATTTATTATCAACTGATTAATTTTCTATTTTTATAAAGAAATAATGTATTTGAGTTATTATATATATATATATATATATATATATATATATATATATATATATATATATATATATATATATATATATATATATATATATATATATATATATATATATATATGTTCTATTTTTGTATTTCCTACTGTGATTAATTTATAATCAAACACTTTCATTTGACATCTATGGCCAGTTAATACATAGTAATTTGTTACTTATAAAGAAAATTATCGTCTACATGTGTTCGACTAATGTGTTTGTCTTTGAAAATGTTGTCACGGATGAGCAGTTTATGTATTATAAAAACTCGCAGATGGATACAAAATTATTTGTAGTTCTGAAATTAAAATTCTAGTTTTTAAATAAAGCATGTCATAAAGTACATATTTGTACATATGATATTATTATTATTTATACATTACTTTTCAAGAAACAACTACATTAATCAATAACATTATTTTGTGATCACTGTTTTTCATATGCAAGGAACATTGTTTCTAAATTTTCATTTCTTAGGTTAGATATGCTTTCTGACTACTTTTATATGTAAATAGTATGGATATAACTGTAGATCTTATTATTATAATTGAAAACTTGCATGTTAAACTTTATTTAACATTAATTTTTACAATAAAACTTCTGTTCAATAAATAATATATAACCTCACAGATTTTATACGTACATATTATTATTGAGAAAACTATATAGATCTGTGTGGATTTATCGAGTTTTGTACACTCTTGTACTATCTAGTTTGCCTATAAAGGCCGTTATAGCGAATGTGGCCGCCACGATAAGATTTCTACCAGGGTAATAGAAAATTTTAAGGAGCTTTGATCTTTGCAAATGCCCAAATTTGCAACATATACCTTATGTGGCTGCGCTTTAATTTATAATACGAATATTTGAAAATATTTTACAACTTATACCACTCTTTACAACTAATGCCACATATTTTTTATAAATAATTGAGCAAATATTTTAAACTGGAGAATGCAAAAGATATAGTTCTGTACCTGAAGTGTCGAATGTCCTGGAGAAGAGCAAGTAGATAAACTTTATCTATCTAGACTTATTCAAGCAATGCAATCATGTATTCAATTATAAAAAGTTTTAAATGAAGCTTGAAATCTAAAGATATAATCTTTTTAAATTAACAGAGAATACAAAGTAACGTATACTATACGAAGGGGGCACAATAATAATTTTTATAGTTTTTCGGATTTCTCTTTTGGGTTTTAGAGGTTTTTTGATTTTTGGCTTTGGAGTCGAACAAAATTACGAAAGAAATTTATTTTTAAAAGTAGAATGCTTATTTATACTATATTTATAAATAAAATTTAATCAACAATAAATTATTGTTGCAAAATTTATTATTGTGAATTGGAAAATAAATTAATTTGATATGCAAAACTTTTTAAGTTGCTTTTTAAATGCTGTACTTTGACATAGGATTATTTATAGGTGAAAAATTTTCTTGAATTTTATAGAATATATTTTGTATAATAGGTGTGCGTAAAAGTTTTTTTTACTACTCTTGTTTTTATCACAAAAATATACTTTTACTTGAATAAGTTGTAAAAAAAAATTTTGTATTGAATAGTTTCAAAATAAAAGAAGACTGTGGAGCATTTTTTAGTCAATCAATATATTTTTGATGTACCAATGCAATTTGTTAGGAATAAAATTTAATAGAGTTGGGTTCACAGTTAATAGTATATTATGACACTGTTGTGGGAGATGGTTTTCTACCTTGCTCGAGGGTTTTCGCACGAGCGAAGCGAGTGAGAAAATCGAGCAAGGTAGAAAAACACCTCCCACAACAGTCTCATACGATATTTTATAGCACAACAACCTCAAAATCGACAATAAAGTTGGCATTTTGAGGTTAGTGTGCTATAAAATGAGTTTGAATAAACTATTTTGAATAATTAACTCGAATAATTACAGTTAATGAACATTTTTAAGATTTTCTTAGTTACATATTATTTTATCTTAAACTTATTTGTGAAAATGGTATGTATTATATATCTTAAAATATATTTTATTCAACAATACTTTTTCATAATTTATGCTAATTTTAAATCACTAAATTACTAAATTACTAAATATAAGTGTATATATATATATATATATATATATATTATATACACATTATACACCCAGTGAATTTTAATTAATAATTAAAATTAAAATTCAATATCTCCATCTCCCGAGCAACATTTGAATAAAAGAAACGCTTTTATTTATTCATCTCTCTTATTAAAATATGACTCACAAAGATCAATATTCTGTATTCTTATTGTTAAATAAATAATTATTGAGATTTTTAATGAAATAGAAAATCTGCATTATCATAATTCCACTTAAATTAAAATACACTTCGATTAATTAAACTGTAGCGAATAAGTAATGTGTTTAAATTGAGTATTTTAGCTCAATACATTAACTGACATTATGTGTGGGCCTCGATAAAGTAATGTACGTTTATTAAGCTAAAAGCTCTCTTGACTAATATAATTATTTTCGAAGTAAAATTTATTTATATCCAACTGATTCTACATTTCGAAGTTTTAAATGGCCAACCAGTAATGAAACTAATGTACTCGAATTCTCTCTGAAAATAACCCATTATAACTCGTGCCACACTCTCGAACTTCAAAAATTTCCCAGAAACCCGCTAAAAACGCCAAAAATGCCTTAACGAGAATAGTTCTGGAAACTCGTCTCGTCGGGCGAGATTAAACCATCGTCGCGCTCGCGCTTCATTAAAAGCACGCAGTCGAAAGTTATACACCTGCAGGTTTCCCCGAAGATTCCTCTCTCAACCCGATTTAAGTAAACGCCTTCTACACCCCATTCCATACACACATGCACACGTGCACAAATCTCAAAGTCCTTGCAATTTTCACGTTCCCATTGTGTATTATTCTTTAAAATATTTTAAACATTTTGCGACCAAAATGTAAAATTTGATCAGTAAATAGAATTGTAATTTACTCAGAAAATATTAACACAAAATCATGTTATTTGTAAAATGCAATTATAAGTTAAAAAATTACAAAATTGTTTCCGAAAGAGTTTGTTATTTTCGATAACATTTATTCGAAATGTCAATTAAATTTGTCTGCAAATATAAACATTTTCTTTTACTTTAAAAACCGAGGAAATAAATTTGACCAATCTATTATTTTTGACAATATTCTCATTTTACTAAATTTTAAATATCAATATATTATGAAAAAACTATAAGTTTATTTATACATTTTAATTTTTTACGTTACAAAATTTTCTCATAATAAAAAATTGTTTTTTTAACTACGAAAAATTTAACTTTTTAGATTGAAGATAGTCGAGGTTTGTCGTATAGTGACTCTTTATAGAATATAATTTTATATGAACCTACATTATAAGAAATATACCTATGTAATGTTGCAATTTAATTCCATACCTGGTTTTCATTTAATATGTTTCCTGCACATACTAAATAAATCAGCCTTGTTGAAAGTGAACTGAAAAACCTTATTTTAACTCCTGACTGTATTTGTCCAATATATTGGACACCGACATTATTATAGTGTTTAAATAACAATAAACATATGCTTATATTATTGACTGTAATCACGTGAATCATTTGAATGATGTCTAAACAAATGAAAAACAATATAAACATGGCTTAGATTGAAATACAAGCTGGATATTCGTAAAAGAAAATTCTTACATTTTTTAATGAAATTTGTGGTTATATTTGATATAACCAGTTATACTTTCATTTTATACCTTAGCATCATATTTAATACATTGTTACACTTACAGTTGCAGTTTGTGTAATTAAAATATTCACAAGCAACATTTACTAAATGTCCAATATATTGGACAAATTCAGTGTACGACCTCAATGCAAAATGTAATTAATATTTATAATGCGACAAATTGAGAAGCTTAAAAATAAAAAAAACATACTATAAATGTTTTATTATTTTATAAAGAATCATTAAATAGTTCTTTTTTGCTAGTATGAAATTGAATCAAGTATTAAGATGGAATAGGTGATTGATATGAGTTGGAATTTGAAGATTTGGATTGAAGCATTTGTATACATAATTGGAACAGCAATTGCTTTTAAGATTATCATGCTAGTAAATCAGAATTAATGTTTTCTTTATTACGTTTTTTACCACAATTTTATTATTAATATAAACTTACTAACTGGAGATCGTTCACTGCATTTGTCCAATATATTGGACACTAAAGTTTTATTATTTAATCATACCCAAACTTCCTGTAACTTAATATGTCCTAATTCACTAAATTCTTTCGAACAATATGGATTCAATGTGGGTATGAAACTTTACATGCACAGGGAACATTTTAATTAAAAGCAGGTATTCTATGAAATAATCTACCCAACAATAATTTTGACACTTCCACCGCATCAGGCATATTACTCATCCTCTAGAAACTCAAATCCCGCTACGATTTCCAAAACCCAATCCAAATCACAAAAACGGGACATCAATTAAAACAACAAGCCAAAAGCAACCAAAACCTCCCCCTAAAATCACGCTTGCCTTGAATGCATCGGCTTATACGCGAATCGATGCCCCCCTTTACCTCCGCGGAATACCATTGCGAGCCCACCCTTGCGCAATTAACGAGGTCAGAGGGCCGCCGGAGCAGACATCGGAAAAGTGATCTCCCCCTCCCCCCCCCGTCTCTTCGGCCCTTGTTTTCGTCGTCCGCTCATCACGGCGGATGTGCTTCAATTATGCAGGCGAACGGCGCTGCGCACGCTCGCTGGAAATTCATTCAGGAAGACAAATGCCGTCGATTCGCCCCCTCTTCCCCCCTCGCTCGGCGTCGAACTGCTCCGCAGCATAGGTACCCGGGAAACAGCACAGCGCGTTTTCCTTCTCTCTCTCTCTCTCTCTCTCTCTCTCTCTCTCTCTCTCTCTCTCTCTCTCGTTCGACCAATAATTCAAGCACGGGCCCGAATTCTATTCTCTCTCCCTCGCTAGCTCACGACGGCGCGAAAACACGAGCTTGGAACAAAGACCTACGTAGGGTATTGGGAGGTGGGAGTGAGGGCGCAAGGGGCTGCCGAGCGCAAAAAGGTCAGGAGGAGTACTGACCCGGATAGAGAGAGGGAGAGAGTGAGAGAGAGAGGGGGGAGAGGGTTAGCAAGTTCAGCGGTTGAGTGTCCCCTCGCTCATTTGTTCTCATTGTGATATGCATGCACTGCCAGCCCGTGTCTCGCGCTGTAGCTTCAGCTCTATAGCCTACATTTGTGCAGGGATATAGCGGCAATCAGAGAGTAAGAGAGTATACGAACCGGTGGCGGAACTCTATTTTGCGCTTGTTGTTGGTTTGTTCATGAGAGCTTCCTGTCAATTTTTCAAATATCACCAGGAGGATGTAGGGTTTTTTGAATGAGAGAAATAAAACTGATAAAAAAGAAAAAAGAAATTTATTGGGATTTCAAATAAGAAAGACTAAAATGACTTTGAAAAATAACGTTACCAATTCATTGGATATTGCTTTCTTAACAAACAATTTAGTTAATTATTTCAATGTGAAATTCATTGTTAATTTAGACTGCTATTTATTTTATGATTTGTTACATTGATTCATTAATCACGTTCAAAGGAAAAAACGCATCCATACGGACAACTCATGAAAATAATGCATTTTAATTTCAAGAACCTCAACAAATAATTCTTACATGTTATCACTCATTTTCTTTCACTACCATGAAGCTTTTCCTACAAGGAAGTAAAAAATCCTTCAACAGATTTATGTTATTAAGTTTCTTGAAAAATTTATTAAAAATAATGTAGCTTGTATTTACAAGCCTTTTTATTTAGTTCGTCATTTACTACTGTTACTACAGATGTTAAAGCAGCGCGTTTTATTTTAATGAACAATCGTTTTAAATCTCTTTAATTACCAGAATATCAATGATGATAGTAATAAAAAGTATCCACTGCAAAAGGTATATATTTATGAATAAAATTATAAACCTTTGCATTCAAGTGGCTTTTCAGAAAATCCAATTTGGTGTCATTGTAATATGCATGGAATTTGAAAATGATCCGTGGCAGAGATGTCAAAATAATATAAATCATAAGTACTCTGCAAATATCCAATGATATCCTATCAACTTTGTAATCCTTGCTTATATTTACGTTCATGCACTCGGAGTATATATGGTATGCATGTCAGCGATTTAATGCGTTAGCTCGCATTTCTCGTACATAAATAAATTTCATATAAAATATTATAGTTCTATTACAACTGACCAGAATTCATGCAATCGTGATACGTGTATCGGTGTATTTTTTTTTCATCTTGCTAAATAATATAATACATAATAAATCGAAGATAGATACCTTCGAGAGAACGCAAAGAATGTATTTCGATGGTTGAGGGAAAGAAGAGGCTATCCTTAATTTTGCTTGAAGAAAGGTATTTTAACGTATAATTTCTCGCTTTTAATTTGGTTTTGGATTTATTTTGCAAAAAACTTAATTTTCCTTTGTTTTTTATTTATTTTTCCACTACAAAATTAAAACTTCTGGGTTAGCCCGTTCTTTAAGCGTAAACTGATTTTCGTGAATCTTAGTTTCTGGAGGCTTTTAGCGATACTGATAAAAAACGAAAGTCGAAATTTAAAAATGTATAATGTCTGACCCAGTATTTATTTTTATCCTTGTGTTTTTAATAGATTGTTCAAAAATAATTTTTTTCTTAAAAGAAAATGAGTTTCTTACTATGTTTCTTTCATAACAATTTCAAAAGATAGATAATATATTTTATAGCACACTTTGTAAATTCTAAACAAGAACTGCTAACTGCTTTAGCACAATGCTTTCTCAAAGAGATTTAATGCACAATCATTTATTGAATATTTACATTGATACAAGTGACTTTATTGACTTACGATACACTAATTGAAAGGAAAGTCCGCGATCTTTACAGATATACGCATATTTTAGACATATCAAACATAAAAACTGACAAAACTATTTTTTGGTAATTTTACAAATATTAATAATTAAAAATTGTAATTCTTTAACTAAAACCAACTTTGAAGTAATTGTAAAATAGGTCAATAGATAGAAAATTACATGAACTATAAGAATACATGCATGTTTTTGACATATCCGAGGTATAAAAATAATTTATTTCAATTTTCACAAATTTTAAAATTTTTAAATCACAATGCTTTAACAAACACAAACTTTAAAGATATTGTAAGATACACCAATTTAAAGGAAATTACATATACTCTACGAATTTATGCACATTTTTGACATATCTAGCTCATAAAATAACAAAGAAATTTTTTTTTAGTTTTTTGACAATTTTTACAAATTAATAATTTTTAAAAATAAGCAGTAAGTTTTGACCATTTAGATAAAAAATCTAAAATCATATCTGATGTACCTGCAAAATTTCAGCCCGAAATGCAGTGGTCGTCGAAAGTTCACACACACACACACACACACACACACACACACACACACACACACACACACACTCACACACACACACACACACACTCACACACACCCACACACACACACACACACACACACACACACACACACACACACACACACACACACACACACACACACACACACTCACACACACATACACTCATACACATATACACACACACACACACACACACACACACACACACACACACACACACTCACACACACTCGCACACACATACATACTTACAGATAGACATTTTGAAAATCTACGTATTCTGATTCAGCCTCCTCAGAAACATCGAATTTCATAAAATAAACATCGAATTTGAGAAAGCAAAAATTGAGGAACTAAAAATAGTAATTAAAGTTGTTGCTGTGTTTGAAAAAGTAAACATCTTCACACCGAACATTTCTTAAACAAAGTATTCCAATGACGTTCAAGCAAGCATCAAAGTTTCAATAGATAAATTTCGTCTAACACTGGCAATTCTCTTTTGTGTTGCAGGTGCCATGATGGACGTTGAGGCAGCCCTGCTCGAGGGCTCCCCGACGATGTCGACGATCTCCTCGGACTACACCGACCAGACGTACGTGGACTCCGGCACGCCGGACTCGCCCACGATGACGATCTCGCCCATGTTCTCGGGCAAGGGCCTCGACGGCGAAGAGGAGGAGCTGACGCCGAAGTTCGTGCTTGGTCGTCCGGTGCCCCGGAAGCCCAAGCTAAGGATAAGACCGCCCTATCTCATGATCTGCATCAGCATCATTGAGGTGAGCTTATTACGACCTAGATTATTGATATGGTACAGGGAAGAAGTTGAAATTCCTCGCTCGTTGACGTTCTCTCGGACAGATAACCATGTAGTTTTGAATTTTATTTTTATTATTTGCTTATGTTACTTTAATGAAAAATTATTCCAGGTATATTTTGGATCACTTTTTGTAAGCTACAGGTTGCTTGCGGTTTATTGCTGAATCACAATATCAGGTTAGGATAGAGGGTAACGAAATGTGTGTGTATACGTCCATGTATGTGTCTGTGTGTACGTGTGGAGTGTGTCTATGTGCGTGTGTATGTATGTACGTATATGTGTGCATGTGTGAGTATGTGTGTGTAAAGTAATGTAAATGGAAAGAGCTGCAGTGGATCATGGGTAGCGGAAGATCCCGGGTTCGAATCTCGGCTGGGTACTTTTGACTTTTTTTTCGCAAGATAAATTGTTTAAGTAACTTTTACCGCGGTTCTGATGAGACCCATTTAAAATGTTAGTAAAGCGATGCATTACACAGACTGCTATAACTTCCATCTATTAATATCCTATGATGTGTCAATTTTTTTGTTGATACTATTTGGAACAATGATTCAAAATAATTTTGGTTTTTGAATAATCATCAAAGATTGAGGTTATTAAAAATGTCCAAAAATAGCCTGTTTCAAGTAAAAATTTTGACTTGTACTACTTTTATCTTGAAGAAAATGTTTTTTTGTCGGTTAGGACGAAACTGATTTTCAATTCTAGTAGTGTACTCAATTGCCAAAACATTTTTTTTGTAACACAAGCACGATTTTCGCGTTTTTCTGTACCTATTAAGCGGGACTAAAGGATAATTTTTTAGACCGGCGGGCGCAAAAGTAAATAAGAGGACGCATAAGTAAATAAGCGGGCGCAAAAGTTACTTTTGCGCCCGCTAAAATTTTTCGGAAAATTGTTACTATATATATATATATATATACATAGCCCCGCTTAATATGCTAGAAAAACGCAAAAATAAATACATGCGTTACAAAAAATATGGTGTGCACCAAGGGCAAAGTGGGCTATAAAAGCTCACTTTACGCCCTAGGTACACAATATACTATTAGCATGAATAATTAAGTTTTAGTTATTTAATTTGCGATTTTACGGAAAAATTGTACAAGTGCTCTTTAAAACACCTTAAATTCGAGGTAGCCAACTTTAAATGTTAACATAAAGCACCCAGCTTGTAGGAAACTTATTTTTTTGACAAATACCAACTTTTTCAAGGCTAGCTTTTGATATTTGTAAACTTTGGAAATTTTGAACCACCCTACCCACACTTTCTCTAAGAGTATGAGGAGTGGATGCATGAGAACTATAGGGACACACACATACATTTAATACTCGCTTCACCGTGAGCATATACACTTGGATTATGGCAACTCGGGATTTAATGTATATGTATATACATGAGAGCCATGGCCAAGAATAAAATAGAAACAAAAAAATGAAAATGGAAAGTTTGAAGCAATACAGCTAACCATATCACCGATAACAATCAAAATTCAAAATATTACATACATCTTAAAATCTGGTAAATTAAATAATAATATTATTATTACTAATAGTTGAAAAATATAATAAAATAAACTTAGAAGAGCTTTTTTTACAATTTTCTATATAATATGTATTTAATTACAATGGCCGCTACCATTTTTATAATATAGTACAATTTTGTACACTTTTTAATCTATTTTCAAAGTGTATCTTTTTAATGCATGTACGTATTATATTATTATCATTTAGTAATGTAAATTTAATGTAAGACACTCAATTTCACTAAACGATGTATATTATTTGAAAAGACTCATCTATACGGAAGAAATAGTACTTGAAATACATATTATAGATAAAGATAAAAATGTATAATGTAACAAGGCGTATCAATGTAGCCATAAAATCTGATTAATATCTTAGAAAATATTAGTATAAAAACTATAAACTATAACAGAAATAAATATAAATACTCAAATCTCAATTATAAAGGAATTGTACAACCTCACCACGGTAGATCCCTGTTTCTCCGCTAACTTGATTCACGAGGAAAGCGAGCAAACGAGCCAGCTTACGCAACAAATGCCTCGTCGCGGAAAAAGAAACTTCCAGCGATACTCATAACTCCGCTCCTTCGCAATCAGATTCTCGGCATAAAGAACAACAAAAGCAAAACGTCACAACAACCGACGACGACGCGACCGAGCGCACGTCCGTCCGCGCGTTAAATCTCCGCGCTAAAAGTTGAGAAGCGGCAGTCGGAGCCCCCCGGCGGCAACTTTTCCCGCGGAGCTGGCCGCGAGCAAATTGCAAGAAAAACTATTGAGTTATTTCGCGAGCGAGCGAGCGCGCGATCCAGCTGCCTTGTGCACTCGAGCGACTCGCGGGCCCACCGATGCTGACCTCTCGCGGTCGATAATAATTCGACGTTGCCCTCTCTCTCTCTCTCTCTGTCCTTACTCAACCACCCTGTATGCCAACTCCTTCGCAATAGCTGCCTCTTATTTCTGGAACAGTTTACCTAACAATATTACCTCCCTCCCTTATGCCACCACATCCCTTCAAACCGTAAAGTCCCTCCTACTCAATCACCTCACAAACCGTGATGTCGAGTCTGACCCTTCGCAAAATTTGTGATAAGCCATTGTTATTATTATTGTTCCGTATAAAGTGTCATAGCACAAATCGACCTATTTCTTATATTATACCTTAGTTTAAGTTACTCTTTGTATTACTTTTGTTATCTTTGTTACTCTTCTGATTGTTATGTCTGCACTATATTATTAGCCAAAGAGCCATATATATATTATATATATTTACATACGTATAAGTGTTTATACAATTCGTTACAAGCGATTATAGATATATATGGAATGTTATTCTACGTGCACTTACTTATGTATTTTATTTTTGTATAATTATCTATTTTGATCCATATGCCCCATGGGATTAATTATTCCCAGGGCGGAAATAAATTATAAAATCTAAAAAATCTCTCTTTCTGTCTCTCGCTTGCGACTTACTTCCCTCCGTCAGCTACAGCTACACCAGTTCCGGAGAACTTAGGAAGCGGGGGAGGGTGGGTGGGTTGTGTTAGCAGCCGTGGACAAAATGCATAAACTTAAAACCGCAAAGTTAAATGCACTCCTAATTTGCTTGTGGGTGTGCGTGCGAGTGTGTGCAAGGGAAACTTGGGAGGCGGGCAGCTGCAACGAGCTGCACGGTGGCGGCGTGAGGCGCATGCATGCGCGAAATTTTATCGGTGCAGCAGGGCGAGATGCAGAGTATCGATTAGAGGAGGCTACGGGTTTACGGTTGTTAGGATTGGTCGGCTGGCTGAGGTATTCTGCGCACGGAACGAACGGTTTCTGACTAAAATGCAGTGTTGTAAAAAATATATGGGTTTTTAATTGTTGGTAGTTAAATTGAGTTTTAATTGGTTGAGCTGGTTGATCAATCATTCCGTATACCTTGCACTTGTTATAATAACAATTATAATTACATTTTGATGTTTTAGCCAGCATGGCTAACCTACACTGTAAAAAAGCAAATGTAATTTATTTATTTGATTTGATAATACGCAAGCTCAAATAATTGAAATTAGAGCTCGTAAGCACTCGTTTTCAATTCCATTATACTATAAATTTAATTTATTGGAAAATCTCTAATTAATTAAGCGTACAAATGCCCAAATAACTGACTATTGCATGAGTTTCATAAATGTTGCAGGTCTTCCAATGTCTAGTATAATTCATGTCGAAGCTGTAATTTTACATAAATAAATTGAATTCTACTACACTGAAAGCTGTATTTTTGTGTACTTTTACACAATCTGGGAATGTGAAAATCCCTAACTCAGCAGTGGCCGCTTTATTTCCAACATTCAGCAGTTGAAATTTACATTTTTCTGTTGAATTATCGATTGAATGCCCTTTCTTAAAAAATGTACAGTGATGGGTTATGTAAAATTAGACTATGCATTGAAAATGACATTACTGAATTAATAACTTTGCATATATCCAGTAATGTTTATTTTTTACACGATTTTTGTTATTTTAAATTGCCACGTAATTTTTACATGGGCTTTTTTACAGTCTATACTTTGCGTATGCAGCGCACTTTTGATTAAGCAGGTGTAAACAATGCTTCAAAAATTGATGTTAATGGTATATATTTCTGCTTTCGTCGAACTGAACTAAACACAGTTTAACAAATTAACTTTAATAATTGAGAAACCAAGAACAGATAAAATATTACTTTGCAATACCGGTCAGTAGAACGAGTCGGGTATAATCAGACACATACATAATTATGTGCAAATGTCTTTTTCATCCAATCTGTATATCCTCCGCTAATTAAGTTATTGATACGTAGTCATAGCTAATGTAGCATTTTTTAGTTACTCAGCTGTTTGGTGTTTGCCTATCTTATACATAATATTTGTTTTGCGAGTATCAATTCATGTGTTCGGGAGAAAATGCACGGGAATATTTGATTATATTCGAACTGACAAAGCAAAACATCCAAAACCGATCAAACACTGTAAATAAATTAATAATCAGTTTCTTTGAAGAGTATTATTCAATCAAACAACATACTTAAAATACCATAACAGTATGTAAACGTATTCGCACTACTTTGTTCATAGTAACAGTATGCGCTGGTCGGATATGCGAGTCTTAAACTTAGAGAAGAACACGCATCTGTGCTTATACCGAGTTTACAGCGAAATAAGGTTGATTGAAAAAGAGCAAATAAATATAAGTTATTAAAATGGTCTACATTCACATTTAGATTACCGTACCTCTTCACATAAACCATACCAACTCCAGTAAGATCCATTAAATTAATGAAAAAAGCTCCATGCATATTAAAATAATAACGAAAAGCGAATTGAGCAGCCAAGACGTTAATCAAGAAAACTTTTAATCTAATTTCCTTATGCAAAAGGCCGGTGTAACATCTGACGTCGCGGAGAAATGAACGAAAATAAAAGAGAGCAAGAGCCGTGCACCGTAGTGGTTTGCACAACGAGTACAAGGAGTGAGCAAGCCAGCGCAGAGAGAAAGAGAAGGGATAAAGGGATTTAACGTTAATGAGCGTAAAGGAGATGTGGCAAATGAGAGAGAAAAGGATCGTGTACGCGCTCTACTCACGCTATATACTTTAGAGAGAGAAAGAGAGAGAGAGTGAGTTCAAGAGGATGGGAGGCAGGACGCAAAGAGCACAATGCCGCTCTCGTGTCTTCTCTCCACGGCGAGCAGCGGAAATAGATGTTGCACCCCGCGCCGCGAGCTCATAACGTAATAAGCGCCGCCGAGGATTACGAGATGCGGCTCTCTGTTGCCTCCTCCTCCTCACGAGAGTACGAGAGAAAGAGAGAGAGAGAGAGAAAGAGTGCCCTCTCAACTCGGCTATTATATGCACGCTGTTTTTTCCGCGCGGCTCGGCGTTTACGCAGACGTTATACCTCCTACGCGCGACGACGGATTTTCATGGAAAGTGGGTGTGGGTTCGTTTCCTTTTTCGAGATGGCAGCTTTGAAGAGGTGCGATTAAGAATGTTGATTTGAGGATAAGCTTTGTAGAAGTAGGTGCTCGCGAAAATGGAAGAGGAGATGGTGCTGTGCGGATGTCTTTTGTTTTTGAGGATTTGCAGGGGTTTCAGGGATTGTATGAAGAGGGATGGTTGCCTGATTTTACAGGGATTTTTATTTTTCTAGTTTATACTTTTATTGCTACATGTTTATGCCGAGGACTTCAAATGAAAAGTTTTGTTTATTAAAGTAATGTACGTGATTAATTATTATTATTCAAATTTCACGTGTGTCTGTTACACTCAAAGTCGTCCAGAATATTTTTGTATTAGTAATATTTCGTATTTACCATATGGTATTAGATCACTGATCATGCTTATGTATCATAATATTAGACCGAAACGTATGCAGGTATTAATCAGAAGGTTTTCAAAATTAAGCCGTAAGTGATTCTTTTTAGGTTAAAATTTCAAAATATGAAATTTTGAATATCTGTTTCACTAAAATTGTCTCGAAATTTTTTTTCAACACATTATTTTTAACTTGCATCATAAAGTATGAACATGAACGTATGTGAGATAATTGTGGACTGAAAACTTCGTGACTGTGAATCGGAAGTTTCTCGAAAACAACTCCGATATCACATTTTTGTCTGTTGAAACTTGAAAACGCAAAATTTTGGATATCTGTTAAACTCAAACTCAACCGAAGCCTATTTTCATTACATTAATTTCTTAACTTGTATACCATAAAAACAGGATCATTGACCGTATGTATCAGAAGTTTCTCAAAATCAACTCTAAAGTCAATTTTTTGTGTGTTAAAACTTGAAAACGTGGAATTTTGGATGTTTGTTTCATTTGTGGTCGACCAAAACTTTATATTTGTATAAGTTCGTTAATATTTTTTTTAATTTTCAAAACACTTATAGATTAAGATATTATGAAAATAAATGTAGGAAATAAAATATCATTTTTTGCCAGACTACACTCTTCAAAATCAAAATTTTAGCACACCAAAAAATTAATGATTAAGGACTTTTACCGGCTAATCAATGTATTATATATTGGCTTTAAACTTTGACAGAATGTTATTAATAGTATCATCTATGCACCTGCAAAACTATAAGAACCGTGCCGGTACAAAAATGGAAATATTCAATGTCAAAGTTACGAGTCTTAAGGTGATGCTAAAGCCACCGGTCACCGACAAATACGAGGAACCACTTTTCTCATTTTATTTTCAATTTCGAGTAAATAGCTCTATGAATCGTTATTGTCCCTATAAAAAACAACAACTCTTCAGAGAGATATTTTATGAAAATTGAAAATTGAAAGAAAATAGTGGTTCCCCGTATTTGACGACAATAGGGGGTTTAGCATCACCTTAATACGTAAGGTATAGGTTAAGCGTATGTTAAAGAGACATTTTAACTTATAGCCGCAGAATAGGGAAGAATACTTATTACTTAACAATATATTCTTGTAGATCATGGTATAGTTTCTTTGTAAACCTTTGGAATATCTTCAAAATTGAGGAAGATACAGGTAAAACTTTAAAAACGTTGTGATGTCACTATGGCCGGCATCTTTTGATGTTTTAACGGTAAGACGTCACTGAAAGGACATTTAATAAGCTAAAATTTTCGCAAATTGAATTATTTTTTAAAAATTCAAAAAGCAATACACGTTGGCTTAGGTTCTTTACCATTTGAGCAAGTGACGATAAAAAAAATTGTATTCTTCCCCATTGAATTATATATTTCCCTGGAAAATTAATACATTGTAAATAATTACTACCTATATTACGTAAAATAAGAAAAACAATAATTAGCGGTCCCCTTCCAAAGACATGGATAAGTAAACATTGTTGCCTTCGTTGTTAGTATATCTAGTTAGTATATTGTGGCCGTACAATCTGTAGAAAAATTTATACCGCATTTTAGTTTCCTGCCTAATTTCAAAACACTAGGGTTGCTTTTAATATTATAACATTTTAATTTATGAATTCAAGACATGAAGTTATAAGTCATGCCGTTTAACGATGATTTGAAATATAAATTAACTTTCTAACCTTATTGTCACCGGTGAACTATCGTAACTGAATATCAAGTATAATTTATTTTACTTTTAAAAATAATTAGTATAAAATAGTATTTTTTTCTTTAATAATAATAATTATAATATAATACAATATTATAATATTAATTATAATAATTAGTATTTATTAATTAATAGGACAGGAAATATCAGTATCTGATTTAAAATAAACAATAGTGTTCGATGCAAAGTACAATAAGTCACTTTTCGCAGAAAAGCATATTACATCATTACATAAGACATCATATTCAAATATTATTAGTTATTTGACATTACATGCATCAATAAAGCTAGAATACCATTTTAAATTCATTCATGCCATTCCATAATTTCACCTTGAAATCTATCTTCAAAGATCCATAAAATACACCGTGACAGCAACGAATGGCCCACACCGCATACTCAACTTCCACAATCCATATTAATCAAACCAATAATCCCCTCCCCCCAGTCCCACAAAACAATGAACAGCAATCCCCCACCACTTGAAAAATTAATCATCCAACGTTCGATAATCAACTTTCCGCAGCAATACAACTCACGACAAAAAGAAAGTCGCTGCTGCTGCGTGCCCCGAATCCTCGAAAAACTTCCGCGCGCAGTGGTGAGTCGTAACCTACCGCGTACACACGTGCCGCCGCTTCGAAATTAAAAAGAACACCGCGCAACAGCGCCACCAGCTTCACACATATATACATGTACACGTATTTCCGGGAGGTTCGGCGTAAAACAAAAATTCATCGCGCGTCGATCCTCCAAAAATGAAATATCGAGGCCGCGCGCTGACGAGGCCCGCTCGTTAATATATTAATATCCCTCAACAGGCGCTCGAAAACGGGAGAGAGGGAGAGAGAGAGAGAGAGAGCGCGCGCGCGAGAGAGACAGAAAGACTATACTACCTGCTCGCAGTATAATAATTATTTACAGCCGGTGCTAGCGCTGCGCTCGCGCACACTCTTCAATCTTCATTAAAGCGGGGAGGCGGAATGCGCCCCACTGCAGCGCCCGTCCACGTCCAGAGCGACGATGATGGAACTCTGCCGCGCGTTCCCCGTTTTAATGCATTTACCGTCTCTCTCTCTCACTCTCTCTCCCTCTCTCTCTCTCTCTCTGTCTCTCTCTCTCTCTCTCTCTCTCTCTGTCGGGCGAATGCGAGCGCGTAGATTTTGGAGGGAGGCTGAGGCTGACGCGTGCAGGTGTCACAAAGTGACGTTACGCGTCGTTGTGTTTGGGTTAAGAGGCGCTTTCCGGGGGTAGCTCTTGAGGGGTCGAATTTCTATCTCTCCGTGGGTCTGTAGCTGAGCGTGTAGCTTCTGATAAATTAGTATACGGGAAATTGGCATTGTTGCGAGACGGTAGAAATTGCGTGTATAATGCGAGATGCATGCCCGGGTAATGTCGAAATTCGTTGTAATCAGGCGTTGAGCTGAATGAGATACTGCCTGCAATTTACTCGCTGTGTATATTACGTGTTACGTGTGTGTGTGTTTGTGTGTGTGTGTGTTTGTGTGTGTGTATATGTGTGTGTGTGTGTGTGTGTGTGAGTGTGTATATGTGTGTATGTGTGTGTGTGTGTGTGTGTGTGTGTGTGTGTGTGTGTGTGTGTGTGTGTGTGTGTGTTTGTGTGTGTGTGTGTGTTTGTGTGTGTGTGTGTGTGTGTGTGTGTGTGTGTGTGTGTGTGTGTGTGTGTGTGTGTGTGTGTGTGTGTGTGTGTGTGTGTGTGTGTGTGTGTGTGTGTGTGTGTGTGTGTGTGTGTGTGTGTGTGTGTGTGTGTGTGTGTGTGTGTGTGTGTGTGTGTGTGTGTGTGTGTGTGTGTGTGTGTGTGTGTGTGTGTGTGGAATTACCGCTCGCCGCTAGCATTCGTGTGCTTTCATTTTGGAAAGAGAGAAAGAGAGAGAGAGAGAAAGAGAGAGAGAGGGGTGGGAGCGAACGAGTTCAGTGAGCTCAGTCGCAATTCTTTTTCGTGATAAAGCGGTTCTTTTGTTATTCATGTTCGTGTATAGCCCTGACGGGCCGCACGGTGTATGAAATTTTCAAGTTGTAATTCTGGGTAATATATGGTGGTAAAATTTCCTTGATATATATGAGTGTGAAACAAATTTTTGAGGGGAATTTCAGCGCGGAATTTATTTTGATGAGTTATGCTGCATTTGACAGGTCATTTGGAATATGAAAGGACTTCATTAACTTGATAAGGTATAAACCCAAATAGCCTTCACAATTCAGTTACTTTATTGCTAAATTGACAAAGTTTCGGTTATTAAGTTGTCCAACGATTAAGAACACTTATCACGGTATATTATTAATTATATTACATAAATAAGCGATTAATTTATATAATAAATTTACATATTTTATATAACAATAAGTACTTATTTACTTACACTACAAATGTTACCCAAAACTTGTAACTTCGGAGACACTTTTCTTTTGCTTCAAATTCATCTTGCGTGTGAACTAGACAGCAAATAACTATATAAGTTAAATAAATAGATTACCAGGCACGAGATGTTAACCTACAAATTCGTAGACATTGGTGTTTTACAATAAAGTAACTGAACTGTAAAGACCATTTCATTTTAATCATTTCAACAAACTACCATAATCGTGAGAACTATAAAAAATATAACTTTTTTTACATCGCTGAATAATATATAATATGTAAGATACAGTAAGATATAAGTAGATATTCAAGTTATACATTTGTATAACAGAAATTGAGTCATAAATTAAGATCTTACAGTATATGATCATTTTATTCAGTAGAACGAGTCAAGCGTAGTTAGACGAGATAAATATCCTCAACTATTTATTTTATATTATTTGAGTCTGTTTCTAAACCTTTTGTAATTATAATAAATATGCAAACTGAATTCTTTTAAATTATTTATCAAATTGAAAATCTACTATTTTTGCCTACTTATTTATGTAGCTATCCTATCATATATCCACCTTATTTTTGCCTCAAGCCCATATACACTCCGCCTCTACTTCCAAAGTCCAGTATTTCAGCTTTAAGAGTAAGATAATAATGAAAGTTGGTCACTTCTGGTACTAGTATACTGCTCTTTATCAAGTTAAGCAAAATGAAAAAGCGGAAAAAGCTCGCAAAAAATACCCAGAAGAAGCGGGAGCCAAAGGAAGTGTAGGGATGAGAGAGAGAGAGAGCGACGGCGAAGTAAGGCCAAAAAGAGGGAGAAAGAAAGAAAGAGAAAGAGAGGAAGAAAAGAAGAAGAAAAAAGAGCAGAGAAAAATAAAAGGCCTCGTTCTTTCAGATAACAGTTCACTGCCTCGGCGACGAGACGACGCTGCGCGAGTGGCTGGTCTACGATCCCCGACAGCGGGTTCAAGGCTGGAGGTTTATTTCCTACATGCTTTTGCACTCAAACGCCCTGCACCTCACGCTCAACGTGGTCATTCAGCTGGTGCTGGCCACTCCGCTCGAGGTAAGGCCAATTAGGCCAATTCAATAAGGTCAACAATGGCCAGCTTTTCCCTCCACGTTTCTCTCCCCCCATATTCCGTCGACGCTCGTTCTCGCACTCGCTGTCATCCTTTTTCCTTTTTCGGAGCTGCAGCTACAGCAGCTCTGCTGCGCAGGGTAAAACATTTCAAGTCCGTCGCTGCTGCAAGAAGAGGGAGAAAGGAGAGGCAGAGAGAGAGAGAGAGAGAGAGAAAGAGAGTGTGCGAAAGCGGAAAAAGCGCAGAAATGATTCGCTCGGGGCCGTGTGTGTGCACAGTGCTGATGAAAAAGTGCTGATCAAGTTTTGTCGGTTTATGGATGGACATTGTTAGATTCTTATTGTTTTAGTTTTCGAGTTGTAACACGTATAGGTATTCTTGATGGAACGGTAAATTGTAAATTCAGTTATGGATCAGCAATTTTTAGTGCCGATCATTTTACTTAAAGTAGAAATCAAGTAAAAAATTTACTTTTGTGGTTTATAAACTCAGAAATATATGTGATTCTATTTACGTTATTATTTTATATACATTACTTAAATAAGACTTTTAAGTAGTCATAAAAAATAAAAGAAAATTAATTTTTCTGTCTTAAGTGTTACTGTAGAAATCCATTATAAGGTTGATTTTTACATAACTGTTATATTCTTCTTATAAAATTGAATATAACGAGCATATATATTTTTGAAACTTCAAGTCAGTCCAAGCCAAATTTATAACATTTTTATATAGGCACTGACCATTATACCGTCAAATAAGATTTCATTATCGTGTATAAAAATATTTAATATATAGGTTAGAACGGAGTCAGAGTCAGAATCGGAGTCATATTGTTCATATAGCGAGTAACGTATATATCTTGTACATGTAGTGGTCTTAAAAAATGTAACATCCGTACCATGTAAATATTGTAAGTATTTATGTTAACAACAAATTTCATATAAAATCACATATAAATATATTTTTTTTTACAATACTTTTTAATAATGGTGTAATATGAAATATTTAAATAATGGTATAGCCTAATGAGGGCAGTCAAATGCTGCCGAAACGTCGCTGACAAATAAAATTGTCTGTTTGGTTTGCAAAAATCATTTATTAAACCTCACCATATAATACTAATATATTATACAATATTATTATAATACAATAAAATCGTAGATATTTTATGTTTAATTTTTGTTCCTTAAATAATTTTTTACCCGGCTCTATGAGTTTCAAGCAAAATGATGTAAATTAAAACACGCTACCTTGTAACTGACATTTCCTATACTTTAATCCTTTATTGTTCCAAGCCATTGATAATGTGACTCCTTTTCATTTATCATGGTTTTAGAAAATTGTACAATATACGAATCTATTATACAATCCTCTCATACATAAAAACAAGATATTTTTACTTACAAGCTTTATAAAATACTTGCATTCAAAACATAACAGTTACGTAAAAATCTCCTACCCCTCTAACGAAGGTTTAACTAGAAAAAAATAGTCCCTTCCACCTCAACGCTCTTACTAAAACAATAAGCCTATTAAAGCTTGGCAGCGACATTAGCGCGATGCTTAAGCCATCGTTGAATTTTGCTGCGGCTGCGCCCCATTAGCCCTCCCCAAACATCCCCCCTCCCCTCCCCCTCCTGGTACATTCAATAATGTGGACACCGAGACGTGGAAATTCCGGTGCGAATTCGCAGGTGGAGCAGGGCCGGCTCGCGGTCGGGACGATTTATCTCGGCGGCGGAGTTTGCGGCGCGCTGGGTGCCTCGCTGCTGCAGCCGAACCTCTATCTCGTCGGCGCTTCCGCCGGAGTCTACGCGCTGCTCACCAGCCACCTTGCTCATCTTTATCTGGTGAGTCGTTTTTTTTTGCTCTGTCTCTCTCTCTTTCTCTCTGCTTTTTATCTTTTTCTCTCGGTGTGTGCTTTGCTCTTTTCTTTACGTGGCCCTCTCGTAAAATTTTATTCAACGACCCCGCGGGAGCTGGAGTTCCTCGTTTTTTTTCTTCTTTTTGTTATCTGGCTTGTTTTTTCGGGGGGGTTAGGTGTATACTGAAATGGGCAAGGAGCGCGCGATATTATGTGTACGCTTTTCGACTTAATATAATGTTCGGATGCTTTCGTGCTTGGGGTTTTGAAAGGTGTTGCATTGGCTTATGTGGTGATTGAAATATTTGTGGTGATGAGAGAGAAATTAAATTCATGAGTAGTTTTTGGGAATATATCGATTGTTACTGTATTGGGCTTTGTGAAAAATCAATTGAATAATTATTATTAGATACAACTGTAGTTATTAATTGCAATATTGTATATGTAAATAAATAACATTGGATTAATATCTGTACTTTCGTAACTTTAATCAGTAATGACTAACAATTATTTTGAATAATAAAAGTAATTGTTTTTTATAAGAAATATAACAAATAGCTGATTTTTAAATTGCTAACTATGTTTGTAAGAATATTATACAATCTCAAATAAAGCTTTGTAGCAACTCCTGTAGCCAACCAGCATGAATTAAATATCATTTTCGCTTTTTAAAAAATAACCTTAGTCCATTTGTTTCATAAAACCCTTATTCTCTGCACTTTATTTCGCTACTTGCCAACCACTCACATAAATACATGTGCCTGCGCTTTCAACGTCACAATCATCATAGCATATTATTTTATTTTCGTTTTTTTTTTAAATAACCTTAGCTCATTTGTTTTAATTAAAATATGCCAAAAACCACGAATTTCCTAATTAAATGCATATTATTTATTTTCTTTTGTGTTTATTCCCTATTTTGCTACGTAAAAGAAATCTGTCAAATTTATAAGATAAAATTGTATTGAATTCATTTAGTGCCTCGTCAACTTTTTAATATTTATTATATTAAGATAATTCTGAATTACTATAATTAATTCTAAATAAAAGATACTACATTTTTTTTCATAAAAAAATTACATTTCACATTATAGTAAGTATATAAATAGTAAGTATAAATATAAATAGTAAGTATCCTCATATTTCTACTCACGCTCATATTTCTACTTACTTTGTATATTTTTTATTTTATTACGAATATTATATGTACTTCTGGGCTAACACAAAACTCGAAGGAATGTTCAAAAAATTGAAAATTATATTTCTTATGATCATTAGATAAGTCTAATATCTATTACAGCACAAATACTAATATGGAGAGTATCAGGAATGCGGGTAAAACTTTGAAATGTGTATTTTTATAAAAACCCTTATTCTTATGATATCAGCTGTTCTATCTCAAGTGCATTAGGTCAATGAAAAATACACTTCCGCTTCTGACCATAATTCTGCAACTTTTTGTGAAAAAAAATTATCTAATTAATAATAAAAGTATGCGAGAAGAGCTTTAATTGCTTGAATATTCGTATATATTTAGTCCCCATCATTAATTTTTAATAACTTTAAAATAGATTAATATTTTTATACACTAAATAAGATTAAACTAAAGCTCTATCTTCCTAATTTTATTATCTTTTAGGTTATTATTTCCAACACAGAAACTTGCAGACTTATCGTCAGATGTAAAGCTGTCATTTTTACCGAAATAGTGCATACTTGAAATACAATAGCTTCTAACTTAAAAATAAGAACCCATTCACAAAAATGCTGAAACCCATACCTCGTCTTTTGCCATACTTAAAGAAACATCTTCCGTATTTTCAGAATATTTCAGAACTCGCATTCCTGCCACTCTCCTCGTAAACGCGAGTATCTATTTACCAAGTTGTACCTTAAAAAGAAACCACTCGTATCTAGCATCAAGTATCTCAAAAGCTTCAGCATCTTTCTTAAAAAAATAAAAATCCCCCCCGTAACTTCTATCAACCCCAGCATCCTCCTAACCGGCCCTGCATTCTGCTCTCTGTCCCCAGTGTCACGGCGAGCTGCGCTACGCGGGCTGGCGGCTGGGCGCCGTGCTCCTGCTCGCCGGTGCCGACGTCGCCTCCCTCCCCGTGCCCGCGCTCCTGGGCTGCGGCCGAGTCGGCTGGGCGGCCCACGTGGCCGGGGCCCTGGCCGGTCCACTCCTCGGCCTGGCCATCTTCCCGAATCAGAGCAAGAAGGACGCGCGGGGCCGCAGCTTCGTGCGCTTCGTGCGCCTGGTCTCGGCGGTGAGCGTGACCCTGCTGATCGTCGGGGCGATCCTCGGCAACGTCTACCTGATCGCTCTGCCCCAGCTGAGGAGGCCCTCCTGACAGAGGATCGAGATGCTCGTGCAGTTCTGCAAGAGGTCCTTCCTCATAGTCAAGATACGCGAGGCCGTGGACGCGGTGTTCGAGTGATTCGGAGAGAGGGGAGAGAATTCGAGGTTGGAAGGTGGCTGGGGGCTGTGGAGGGTAGCCACGTGGTGCGTTTTGTACGGCGGGTGAGGGGGATTTTTAAGAGAAGGCTGTTCGCGAGAGGAACGTTCGAGGGGTGTAGGAGTTTCGCGTCGGGGTTTCGGGATTGCAGCGAGGGTTTGATGATTTGCGGTTGATGTTGTAGGGTGGGGGTGTGACTTGCTCGGGTGAAGTGAAAGCTTTGGTAATGGTAAGGCTGAAAACTGATGATGGCCCGTTTAGACATGTATTTTATTAGAGTATCGCGTTAATTTTTATGATCGATTAGTATTGATCCTAGTTATGTAAGTAAATATTGCGCGGTATAAAAATGTTCTCTTATACATTTTACGTTAAAAAATTTATTTAACTCTGTATTATTTTTATTACAATTTAAAAGTTAATGTGAAACTCTATTAAAGTATATCAGCGGACGCGGTGTAATTGAATAGAAGAATACGCTTTTTTATAATTTCTTAAAAATTTACACTATCATCAATTGTTATAAACATGCAGTTCATATGGGACATACATGAAATTCATTTTATGCGAGAGACGATGAAAGCGTGATTATGAATGGGGTCGAGAAATCTGGGAATGTGCAAAACATAGCTTCTTTTCACTGTATACATAAATTACGATTGCTAAACCAAAAATAACAAAGTGGCACAGTAGTCTGGTTTATATAGGTACTGTGAAACTTGATTTGAAAATTGCATTAAAATGCGAGGAGGTCTTTGTAAATAAGTAACGATACAGACACGATCATTATCAGTCTCTAGTGAATCGTGATAAAGATACGAAGAATTATTTATTTACAACTACTTTTATATTCTTGAAAATATTTGTTATTTAGCTTCGGGATTATTATTTAATTAAAATTGGATAATTATAAAATTTGAGTAGAAGAGTGATCTTTATAAATTTGATTCTGTTAAGTAAATGAATATTATACAATTGAAGTCTAATAATCTCTATAAAATAAAACTATAGAAAGCTTGTTTTGTAAATGTTAAATTATTATCTGAATTATATTATGCAAAATACGTAATAATTTGATAAACGAAACTGATCTTGAATCAATTACAAACAAATGAAAATCTATGTGCACTTTATCGACATGCATAAAAAACGGTAATTCGTGAAAATTGTGTTATCGATAATTCTTTAACTGGTCTTCTATTACGTATAAGTCACCTTGAATAAGCAAATTTTAAATTCTACATTTAAAACCCACTGCCAAAATATATATCTACGCCACTTAAGTTTACGAAGTATAGTAATATTTTTATTAACATCTATGCCATTGTTTGAGCTTGCATGCAAAGTAGATTCCACTTACGATGCCTAGATTGCTATACACGTGTCTTACTTTTGGCGCACGTGTAAAATCCATTTCGCGAACACTTTGGAATGGTAAAATCGCGGCTAACCCGAAATAAGAGCCGACGTAGGCGTCAATCGAAATCCAGCTTTGGCAACAGGTTCTCTTCAAAGCTATAATCGCGGCAGGCAATTCGCTTTGAGGCTCTCCCGTGATTTACTGCGAAGTTGGTACTATTTGAGCTTGCGAGTAATTATATGTGAGGGCATTGCGGATTCGAATATCCACGATGTACGATTAGTGTTATATGAGGCTCAATTTGCCAAATTGCAAAGTAATTTACAGTTTTCGCGAATGTAAGAGTATTATTTGCATAATTTTATATCTGTTATATTGATTATTGATATACTGATAAAATTAATAATTGAATAAATTATAATATATAAATGGTATCTTTTTACAAAACTTTAAAATTTCATTGAAGTGCTTGCTTATGTTATACCAAAGTAGAACACATCAGTTTTTAATTTCATCATAAATTAAATTAATTCATCTTCTTATGTTAAAAAAAATATTTTTAATGTTACACTAATGTAGAGTATTTTTAAATATAACATATTTAAAGTAAAATTACATGTTGCACCGAAGGTAAAAGAAATTTCTCAAATATTGAAAACAAATTATATTAGTATTCAATCTAATGAGTTTTCGCACATTTCAAATACCAAAGCCATTCCATGCTTGCACATTCAATCAGTGAAAATTTGATTACCTTATCAAGTGAGAAAATATTTATGTATGTAAATGATTCACCAAACAGTGTTAGCATTTATTTCTAGTAGGAAAATACGTTGCAATATCTTTAACCAAATCGTAGAGTTTCTTGAATTCGAAAAAGACGAGGTGAGTCATTTTAAAAGTTTAGATAATAGCGAAAAAACATAGAATTATAGGAGATATTTAAGAAAGTGTAATGAAGAAAAATATTTCTCGTACATTACATATGTTAGTATTGAAAAAACTGTGTTCGCATAGTTTTTTCGGGGAAAAGAAACGTTATTTGCGCTGGAAGAAAATTTTATTATAGGATACAAAGACATTTATTATAGTGTGTAAAATAGCGAAAATACTAATTATAGCTAATATCGTGTAAAAAAGTACATGAAAAATTATTGCAAGACGAAGCTTTCCAATGTTCATTGTGACAATTTCGTCGGTGTGGACTTTGACGAATATAACGAAGCTGCACCGAAAACCATAACTTAAAGTAAAAAAAACTGCCAGCGAAAAAAATCGTGCAGAGACTTTGTATACTAAATTAATCCGTTAGAAATTTTATATCGCACGTTGCGTCGCAATTTGCATTTGTAAGACAATTTATAAATTATACAACTTAACGCTGCGAGTTTCTCGCTATGTACAAGAGATAAAAGAAATTCTTTACTGTTAACTGCAAGAAAGAAAACAGAAAAAAATGCAAATCCTTTAATGTCTTACGATAAGTACCTTTTTAGCGATAGTTACACGCGACTATTCGAAATGTTTCTTCCTTGGGCGAGGAAAACTCAACATTAAAAGAAAGATTTTTAGATGAAAACCGTATATGATCTTATTGACGTAAATACCAAGCGTTGAAAATATGTAAAATAAAAGTATCGCGTCCCTTAATGTAATAATGTACTGCCAAAAAATGGAGTATCGCATGTGCGTTTGTATGTACGTGTGTTTACGTACATATGTGTATATGAATGTACGAGTGAGAATATAAAAATAGCGATATAGCGTGCGAGGGCAGAATGACTTCTAATGTTTATTTTTCATTTTTCACCAATGATATTTTTTACTTGTGTTCTAATACGAAATAAACGTTTTCATAAAAAAAAAACAATTTTTACAAACATACAAGAGTACCATTTGTTTATGAATCGCATGAATTTTTACCTAGTTATTAATGCATAGTACTATTACAAAAGACTCTCCACAAACACAATAACAAAATGTGTTTTCTCTTAATACTAACCGTAGCCATTAACACCGTTATTACTCGTTTATCAATTCATATTAAATGAAATAAACTGGCTGTGATTATTTTAGTGTTAATGTATACATATGTACCGTCGATATATATATATAAATATAAATACGCATAGCATACGCCATGATGTACATATAAACACCTCCATTAACGTTGTAATCGCGTGCGCAGGCGAGAGCCGTTATTTCCCATTGTACGGCGTCGGCGATTGACGCTCCAAAAGAAAAAGAAAACAATAAAAAAAATTAAATAAATGAACAACGATTGGGTACGTGCAATAAATAATTGGATCACGTGATATCTTCACCGATTCATTTTTTTTCCTTCGCTATCACATACATGTAGTACAATTTACGCATACAAATATTCGAACCAATTTCCCCCCTCGAATAAAGAGGATTGGGTGGGAGTGGGAGCTGGGAGTAAATGGGTGTGAGAGGAAGCGAGTACATAGGGTTCCAAAGTGAATTTACCGTCAATGATGTGTACGCATATATATGCATGCAGGCGGACTATGTGCCAATAAACGCAAATGCCGAGGCTCGTAATGCGAGGATTAGGTCAAGCGATGGTTTATAACCAAATGGAAAGCGTGATAAAGTGACGTAACGCTAATTTTAGCTTCTAATTATATTATTATTATTATCGATATTAATGGATTTGGTGTGATTTTGAAAAGTTTTTTAGTGCGAGAAATCCATTTGAAAGTTTTTCGCTATTGAAAATACATTCGACTGAAAGCAAATGCATGTTTGAGTTCGATCGGTAGTTTGCATAATACTCGGATTTTAAAAATATATATTACAAAAGCTCTTACCGTGAAGCTGACGATGCAAGGCCTTTTTTCATAAAACAATATGAATTTTATTTTCAAATAACATTTGTAGTTATTTCAATTTTACCTTAAACAACGTAAAAGAATATTTTCAATAATTTTATTTAAGTTATTTAAATATTTTTATTTAAATTAAATTAAATTACATTTATGCAGTTTAAAGGTGAGTTTAAAATATTATTTTATTTACGTAATGCATGATAAATAAGTTGAAAATAAAGAATATAATATCATATTTTATTTTATAATATTCATTGTTATAAATTATTGTTTATTTATGTTATTAATTCTGTGTTAATTTAATAAATAATTGAAATATAAAATAAAGAAATACGAATATTCTCTTTTATATATGTAAAATTAATATTACATTTTATACACCTATCACTTGCATATAACTCATTATAGGCTTCTTTGTAAAAACAATAATAATAATGTCTATATGCTATATATAAAACGTCTATAACAGCTCATAACTGTCTACCATCCAGTCAAGGAGAGTAAAGCACTCTCTGTAGATTTTGATTGACAATGTCGTAAAATTCCTTTCGTCCGTCGGAGGCGGGAACGAGAATTTCGTAAGTTTCAACAGTTCGCGAACACACTGAAGCTTACAAGCAAATCCGTTCAAAGCAATTATTCGAAATCAAGTGAAATCCATCCCTTTAGCTTGAAATCCGGCTGAAATCTCATTATACCAGAATTCCTTTTTCGCCTTTGAAGCCTCGCCGAGCGTAAAACAAAGCCGTAAGCACGCAGAACGCGCGGCCCCGGGCGAAGCAAGCGTAGGAGTAAGTCTCTCAATTATAAATTCTCACTGGCCAGGTCAAGAGTACTTTGCTTACTTATACACTCTTGTAATAGCGCGTGCACGCCGGGGCACCGGCGCAATGTGCTCAAGCTTGCGCCAGAGCTCGCAGACACGCGCACACGTACGCGCACGCGAATTGAATCGGAGTTTGAAGCACTTTCAATTGGGTTAAAGGCTGAGAAAATTTTATTTCATACTTGAATTACCGGGCATGAGAGGATTAGAAGCCCTTTTAACCTCGCTAGTGGTGCTATTTATGTCGGAAAGCTAGCTCTTGTACTGAAAATTTATTGTTTTAAATAATAGGCTACTAGTAAATTAATCTAAAGTTTGACATTATATTTTTTTTTGTAAAAAATTGTAAAAGATTATAGACTACAATAGCACTAAATTAATAGTAGTTCTAATTGATCGTTTTATTTTAGATACCAATATATTCAACTAATGTTTCTCTTAATGTATCATACAAAATATGTCGAATAAGTTTGATAATATTTTTATTTTTCATTAGAGATTCTCAACTTTTCGGTCACAAAGGTTTGAATTTTTTTATTTTTTAATTTTTTGAATATTTTTTTAAATGTATTTTAATTAATTTTTATTCACTGCATTATTCAGAATATAGAAAATGAGTTTAATAGTAATTATTTTCCATTATAATTTCTTAACCTTTTAGGTCATGACTTTTTAATTCGTGAAATTTAGGCAGCATTGGTTTTTTGGTATGTTGAAAGTACAAGTTTATACTCGAATTTTGGCGCAAAGTTAGGTTTGATAGCCTTTATTAGCACAAGTTAACGATGCTTAATAAAAAGGATGATTTTAGAGATTTTCGGAAAGTGCGTTTAAAACCTCTGATTTGTGTATTCAGAAACCTAAGCATATAATAAACGAGAGAATACATTTTAAAGAAATATATAGAAGTATAATTAACAACAAATAATACATTTACAATCCACAATAATTTCGTTTGCAATCGACTCAACAAATTCCAAACATATTTTCCAGCTTAAATCTATAACATTTTATAATAAATTTGTTAAGCAAAACTATTCACTCTTTAAGGCCCAGTGTGTCTTTGAAATCACGTATAACTCAAACGTTTATTAAAATAATCAAAGCTGATATAGTATGCTTTCCATCAGCATAACTAATACACCCATATTTAATACAAAATTAAGGGTTGGTACCCCTAAATACACAAAAAAGTGTATAAACCTGCCATAAGTCCCAGAATAATGACGATGTCTTTGAAAATACGAGATTGGTCGCAAAGCAATGGGTATAAAGCAATATTTTTTGTTTTAAAAATAGAACGAATATTGTTTTATTTATCTGATAACCCAATTAGCTCCTCAGCTATGTTATTGCAGCATTAGGTGTTTGATTGTATCGAACTTAAAGGTAATATTACTAATTAGTATTATAAGCTTAAAAATTATTTTTTTAAGTTGGTAACTACTTGGGTCTTCAAGGGTTAAAAGCTTTTGTTTAAATTAGATAAATATTATGCTTGTAAGCTAAAAAATTAAATTTAAAGTATTTTAATAGTTAAAAAAGTTAATGTCCTTTAAAAAACCCATGGGCCCTTAAGGGTTAATCTATATTATATTTTGACTCGAAAATTCTGTTTCCGACTGCTAATTTTAATTCAAATTAAATTAGGTACAACGTTAGAATAGCAGTTTAATTCGTAATATCTTCTCTAAAGCTCCCTTACTCTCGCGAGCAAAAGAAAAGTCAATTAATCATACACACCATCCATCATCGCGCAAACTGAATTATAAGAAGAAGAAAAAAGAGCGTAACAGAGAAAGAGAGAGAGAGAGAGAGAGAGAGAGAGAGAGGGAGAGAGAGGCACGAAAAACTCAACGGCTGATCCAATTCGCTGGCGCGAATACGTTAATCGGAAATCCGATTCCCGTAGAATCCACGTTGCAGCAGCTCACTTCATCCTTCCTTCTCCCTCTCGCTTTCTCTCTCACTTTCTGGAGCCATTGTCCTTGGAATAATGAATTAATGAAAGATAAAGGATAAGGAGAGACAGGGAGAGAGGGACCGAGAGAGAAAGAGAGAGAGAGAGGCAAGAAGAGAGCTCAGCGCGCGGCTTGCCGTCGCCGATAACAAGAGACAAAGGAGCAGTAGAAGCAGCAGCAGCAGCAGCAGAAGCAGCGGCGTAGGGCCGCAACATCGTCGTCGTCGTCTACGACGACAAAAGGGCCTTTCCTCGCTTTCTCCATCTACCGCAGCAACCACAGCCGCAGCTGACTTGTGTCTCTCTCTCTCTCTCTCTCTCTCTCTCTCTCTCTCTTGTAAAGCGAAAAGGGGGAGGGTAGAAGGTGGGGGTTAGAGGGAAGACAAGTGACACAACGCCTGGCGAGAGACGGAAACATTGCGGACCTTTATTAAACGTGGCACGTTATTATTATACAAGCCTCTATATGCGGCATGCGGCTTATGCACGTCTTACGGGCTATTGTCTTTATTCTGCTGTTAAATGCTCGCTCTAGGGCGCTGCGAGGGAAGTATAATCCTCTCCCCGCGCATACGTGTACGTACGTTGTGACAACTAAATTTCGTTAATGGAAGCTTAAGGCTGGCGCGCCGCGTTGTTCTACAATGTGGCGAGGCACACTTTTTGGAGAATATGCAGCGCGATCCAAATGTTCCTGGGTGAAATTGTTGATTTTGAGGTGGCCCAGTTGTTTAAAAACGAAAGTAAACGAACAAAAGTTTTACTGAAGATCTGAATTTTCAGATTTGTATTGATCCTTTAAATATGAAGCTACGAATTTTTTATATTAAACTGTCGGGAGATTTCAATTTTTAGTCACAGATTCCGACTATTTGAATCGATACCAGGTAGTCAATCAAATATAAATGAAATTTATAAATAACTAAAATTATATACATGTGTATTAATGTTATTTTTTATATACTTTGGTTAATAAATAAAATAACAATTGATACTGAATTATTTGTATTGAAATTACGTACGTTATTAGAAATCCAATATTTGTGACCCATTCGAAACACGGTATAGATTGGAAATTTATACATGATGGAATAACCTTAACTACTATTTTAATATTATTTTGATTTCAGTTACACATTGTCTGTATATGTCATTCTTTGTAATTTAACAAAAAATCAGCCTTTGATTAAGGAGGTCACCGCGCACCTCCCGCGCAGTTTACAAGCTCTTTTTTTTATTTTTACTTTCACTTAGCATCTTTAATACTTTTTCAATATTTTGCATTCTATTTTATTTCTTTTTTATCATTTTATAATAATCGCACTCTAAGTTTATTTTTAAAACGTTAATGGCTAATGCTTCAAATTTCACATGTTATCGTAAACTTCATAGAAGAATGACATATTAGATTTTCAGAAACATTTTATCATTTTGACTTCACTATCGAATCTCCTTAATTCAACTGTCATTACGAGTTGTTTATTATGAAATTACAACTCCGTACCATATACGGCATTTTATATTCATTTGTTTTATTTATTCTTCGTACAAAAATTGTTTACTAATTAAGATTTTGACTTTTTTAATCTTATTTTTAAATCTCATCAGACGATCAAATAAGTAAATGATATACATGTATAATATTTCTGCATACATAGACATAATACTCATATTTGTTACAATCACATTAGAAACACACTTGATTAACGTATATAATATGTAACTTATTATAATAACATTATTATAATTATTAAAGCGTTACAATTCAAGCACCATATTCAATAAAAAATATAATAATACTAATCATTCGCTGCTGAAATTAGCGCATACAAATATTGAATATTATTACAACATACAGTATATTTTATAAATTTTAATTAGGCTGATCATAAAAGCTGTTTATATAATATGCTGAAAATCAATCGATTAGGTATGTGACATCATGTACTATTGAGATCTTTTTTTTCATCTTATAGCTAAATAATAATTGAAAATTAATTATTATAGGATAAACATTGTGCGTGATAATACAAAACCATTACATTATATCTTGTTATAGAATCTAATTAACTAATTAATTAATAACTAATTATTTTTTTGTAATACATTTGATTTTATTATTTCATGAAACTAAATAATATAATAATTCAAAAATACATGCTAATAGTAAAGTGAAAATATTGCAGATGCTAGGTCTAATATATAAAGGTATAAATAAATTCCTACGTATATATTAAATTCTTCAAATAAATATATATTTAAGTGCACACAATTCGCAAGGCTCTCACGTATCGGGCCTCGTGAAACGTGTATCTAACTCGATATTTTCCTTAACGACGTTCCCGAATAATTGCGCAACTGCGAAAGAATTTCCGAAACTATTAACGAGTAACGTAACGTCGTTAAATGCCAAAACTCGATTTCTCCGCGCGCACCTTCAAGAATTACGCTCAAGAGGCTCGCCTCGCTCTCTCCTAAGAGCAAAAGTTCATCAGTCTTAAAACGAGTATAAATCCTTCTTAATAACGTCCTCCTCTCCACTGTCGTGTTTCTGAAGACCCCCGTTATCCGGCTTTCTCTCTCTCTCTCTCTCTCTCTCTCTCTATTTCTCTTTCAGTCTTCCGCCCAACGCGTCCGATCATTCGTTGACTCATACCACTGAAGGCTCGTTAACGTCATCCGCGGGGCGACGCAAGCGACGCGCGGCGCGTCTTGGCCAAAGAGAAACTGAAAAGCTCGCGACAAATTAATGTGTCGCCAACAGGATTCTTATATCAATTTTGCTCTTAGTTAGTTAAAAAAACTTTTGCCGGTTATAATTTTAGTAGTATATATTTCTGTTAGAATCAAAGCATCAACATTTTTAACATTGCGATGTTTTAAGGAGATACAGGGGTTACAAAATGACCGATTTATTTTCCTTTTTCTTTCAATTTTGTTAAGACTTGTTAGTGTCAATCAATATATATCTTATACTAGTATACCTTATGTATATAAAAACCATTTTTAATCAATAATTGTGATATAGCAAACACGATTATTATCAATTGAAAAAAAAGCATTCGAAATCTAAAAACTTTTTGTTTACAATCCAATTTTAATGATCTGGTTCTTATTTTGTTCTTTGAATGTTGTTTGATAGTTTGACTGAAAGAAAATTTTAAAATAATTCATGAGTGCTACAGAAAAGCTTATTGTTTATAACTAAACACGTAATCTAGTTGAATACTTAGCTTTTCCGTAGCACCTATAAATTATTTTGAAAGTTTCTTTCGGTCGATCTATCAAACAACATTTAAAGAACAAAATAAGACCCTGATCATTAAAATTGGATTGAAAGCCAATATGTTTCTTTATTTTTAATGATTTTTCTTCAATTGACAATAATTATGTTTGCAACATCACAATTGTTTTGATTAAAACATTTTTATATGTACGTGATGTATACTAATATAAGATATATAATGATTGACACTAGCAAGTTTTAACAAAATAGAAAGAATAAGGAAAATAAATTAGTCATTTTGTAACCCCTGAACCTCCTTAAGGAGACATTCTACTTTCTAGGCCAAAAAATTAAAAAAAAAATTTTTGTTTTTGAAAGTTCGTCATATTGAGAAATTGGTACGTAAACTTTTATTCCGTTGTTGATGCAATAACTGTTTGTATGTAAATTAATATCTCTTTTGCATTTTTGTTACGCATTATTCTGACGAGTATAATCGCGTTCGCTAGTGAGTACACTGTTTTTCGAGGAACTTTTGTAATGAGGACATAAAGAAAAAAGTTTGTTGATTACTTTAAGAGTAATATAATATACTGTCAAAATACCTAATAGCTGTATTATTATTTTCTTACGAAATAAAATCCCCGAAATTCAGCAAAGTATAGGGCCAAGAAAGTAGAATGTCCCCTTAAACAATAATTACATATTTAAGGTAAAGTTACACCGATTTTGAAAATTTCTAAAATATCGTATTTATAAACTTTTAAATTAAGAAGATTGTAAAATTGCATATTGTAATAAATTAAATGTGTAAAAGTAAATATATAGATTTACTTTAACTTATTTAAGTATACTTGACTAATATTTTACTTAATTTGTAGTCAACATATCTGCCAATATTATGATAGAAATGTTTAAAGATTAGTTTTTATCAAAAATACAATTTTCGATTTTTTCATTACTTGTTGGTGTAACATTACCTTAATTATTTCTTTAACTAATTTTATACTGTAGTTAGTATTATTTTTTAAATACCCGTCATCAGAATAATTAATGTTTTCAAAGTAGTATCTAGCACTAGTAAAAATGCACGACAAAATCATATTTACATAAAAACAAACATTCACGTCAAACCCGATATCATCATACTCTCATTAACATCACCGATAATATTCCAAAAGATTCCAAACAAGCCCAAACCAAAATACCTAATTAACATTATCATCGCCGAAACGCCCCCGAAAATTCAATTTCCCGTCTCGCTTCCCAAAACTTTCCATCGCCTCCTTCCCTCCCCCTTCTCTCCCCATCCCCTCTCCATCTCATCCACCTCAAAAACCGCGAATCAACTCGACACCAAGCTCTCGCGCCGCTATCTCCGCGCTCCGCCTCATCAGCAGCCGAGGTTCTTGCACTGCACGCCGAAGTCGGTGCACCTGCACTCGAGACAGGGACTCGAGAGCTCGATGATGATCCTGCCCACGCCGTACATGCGCCCGTAGATGTTACAGCCGGCGAGCTTCAGCAAGCCACCGCTCGCTCCCGCCGTCTCCCTCTCCCTCTCCACTGTCTTCATAATCATCGTCGTCGTCGTCGTCGTTGAATTTCGCGAGCTATCTCTCCTCGGCGTCGTTCTGCTCGCAATCCTCGTCGTCCTAATCGCGGTGCCGGTAGTGGCGGTGGTTCTCGAGGTCGACGTTGACGAGGGCAACGACGCACTGCTGCTGCTCGATTCCGTAGTCGGGGAAACTTTCCTCACCGTAGTTTCCATAATTTTAGGAGCGACGGTGGTCGTGCTGGGATCGTTGAAAAGGAGGTCCAGCACGCTGTCCAGCGAGAAGATCGACGAGGAGTCGTCGTCCTCCTCGGCATTCGCATTTCCCTCCTTCTGCTCCTCCTCGTCCTTGATAAGCGTGGGATCGACGTCGGGCGGGTGAGTGAGGGAGATCTCGTCGGCGAGACTGGAACTGCTGGCGTTACGCTCTCTAACGACATTCGGATCGTGCTGATGCTGCTGCTGCTGCTTCTGCTGCTCCGAGGAAGAGGACGAGGGTCGCCGGAGGTGGTGAGTCGCGTTGCTGTCGTTGCGCGAGGGGACGACGTACTCGCGGTTTGGCTTTCCAGGAGTCGTTATGCCGTGCTGCTGCTCCACGAGGTAGGGTATCATCATGTCGCCGATCAGCGACGGCAGATCCGGCGCCGGCTCGGTTTTTATCACGTCGCGGAACGGATCCGGCGAGACCGTGGGCTCGTGCTGAAACGAGGAGGTCGAGTCCGCGCGGTCGAGAACGACCGTGGGCGACTCCACGCCGTCCACTGTAAACATGGGTTTTTGGGGGGTTTGAGAATTGATTTAGCTTTTGGTGTAGGTGGGCGTATATTAGAGGGGGAGATTGTGGAATTGATTGAACTATTACTTATTTTGATTACTTGCATTAATATTTACAGTACTGTTGATATTGAAAATTAAAAAGAGGTTCAAATTTTATTGAACTCGACGGTAAAGGGGTTATTGATTAAAATTAAATTATTAAATCTTTATTAGATTATAGTACACTTTACTCGAGATATTTAAAATTCCGGGAACAGAATTTCATAAGTCTTGAAGAAAAACTCGATATGAGAAATAAAAATAGCTTATTCATCTAAAAAATTTTGTAATAAAACTTTGTATTCGCAGTGATTCTTCAAACTTCACGAGATTTTCTTTTACGAGTTTTAAATGTCTCTGAATAAAACTTAATATACATATTTAATAAAGATTTTCTTTATTTTACGAAGAGTAATAAACTGACGTAATATTAATTGTAATTTTTAACAAATAATAGCATCAATTTTAATTTAAACTGCATTATTTGGTTACAATTTGAAAAGAGAAATGTATAAAATATCAATATCATATTTTTAAGCAGTAATACGAAATAACGAAATAATAAATAAATGAATGAATTGAATTATTTATCGAATATACTTAAAGTACATGTGTAAATCATGTTTGCGAATTCGTATAAATTAAATCAATGCTGTACCAACAAAATGAGATATTGTTCAAATATTAATACAATTTAATCAGTATACTCTTGAAAAAATTATGTATAAATAATATCAATTACAACTTTAAATATTTTTAAATAATATGTTTAGTGTATGATACGTACCGCAAACGACTTTGCTACAGCATTTATCTTTTTGATCATTAACTCGTTTACACCCAATTTTTAGTGGAGGGCATTTTTGGTTAGAACATACAATTTCTCCATAGTAACATATGCATACTATGCACAAAGCTCTACGCGGTAAAATATGTCCATGACCATATTCGTGCTCTTCATATAAACAATTGTTGGGTAGATCTTTTTAACATAAAATAGTAAACGAACAAAATAAAACACAAAATTATTAATGGGAAAATTTACAAAAAAGTAAAAGTCAATTGTTTTAAGTAAAACACATTACATACTATTATTTTTTCGATGAGAATTTGGAACTGGGTGAAGTTCCGGTGACACTGTGACTCCAGTACCGATTTCTAAATTCAAATTCGAAGAATGGAAAAGTGGGTCAAAGTACGGCGGATCCCGCGGCACGAAACCACCTGTTAAACGCGAAATAAGACATTATTTACCTAAACACTTTTCTGTCGTGCTAAATGAGCTACTATTAAAAGATTAAGTTTTGCACATTGTAGCATGCTATCTCGTAATTAGCGCAATTTTTCATGGTTGAGAAAACTTAAAAGATTAATTTAATTAAAGTAGTTTACAAATAAACCATTGCAAATGCTTTTTCTTACTATACATTTTGTTATGAATTATATTAAGATTTTATTTCAATTTTAATAATAAGAAAATTAATCGAAGAATTATATTTCATGCATAAAAAATATTTTAAAATCCTTTAACGTGGATCTCTGATGATTTTTTATAACTATTAATGATTTAACCTCTTATTAATGATATTCATTTATGATTATTTTAGTATATACTCGTAATTATAAAGAAAGATTTTATACATTACAAGAGTTATTGAGAGTAATAAGTACTGTTCAATAATCTACTTCATAAAAATCCAGAATTTTTTGGTATAAAACACTCCTTGCGCACAGTAAATTGAGAAATATGAATAAAACTTTAAGGATATATTCTTTGAGCTATTTTGAATAAAAATGAACTTCTTTTTTATGTCATTCAGTATTAAAATACTTTAAAATGAATTTATAATAACGGTATTATTGACATAAAAAGTAGAGTATTTTTAGCAATTTTTAAACAGAATCAAATAAGTTATAAATTATACAATATCATTTTTGTAGTTCGCACCTTCAAAAATATCTTAGCAGTTTTTAAAACTATACGCCGAGTAATATGTGCAAATATTTACATTATACTTAATTATTACTAAAAAAATTAACACATTATCATGAATAATTTTAAATATGCTAGCTAAAAATGTTCAAAATTCACCGAATTACTGAATATTATGATGAGAAATATTCCATGCAAATCCCACTTCACCAAAACTAAAATTACATATACGTTACAAATTTTATACAAAAACCACCTTAACCGCCTTCGATCCACCTAACACGTGTAAAAGAAAATGTCCCGATTACTCCGAGCAAGTCACTCCTCCACCCATCCACTTCAAAGGTCAAAGCCCATATCCAACCACACGTACACCCACACACTCGACCGAGGCGAATCCCCGGCGCACAAAGAGCAAGCAGAGCAAATAAGAAAGGTCCTCGTATATACATACCCTCCGTCTTCTCGGGCGGGCTGAATCGGTTCTCCTGCGTGACAATGTCGTAGAAATTGGCGGCGTCCGTCGGGCCGAGTCCTTCCGGCGGCTGCAGCGCGACTCCGGCTCTGCTCGCCGGATATCCGGTCACGGCTGCCGCTGCCGCTACCGCCGCACCGTCGACGACGACGTCCTTGTCCTTGACCAGTGCGTCCGCGGCGACGAAGGGAATTATTCTGCGAAGCGGAGAGAGAGAGAAGAGCCCTTTTACACTTATCCTCGCCGGCATTCGTCGTTGACTAATTATTGGCATTATCTCGCGGCGCAGGGCAAGAGGCTCGGTTCTTAAGCTTTTTACGAATGCAAATGAGATTGCTTACTTTGCGAGGCAGCGGTGTAGAGAGGAGAGCGTGGCGGACCGTTTACTTTTTATTACCGCATGAATATTCCCGCGCAGAGCCGCGGAGGAAAAGTTATTTTCGCGCGAGATAAGATTAGGGCTGTTTGTTCTTATTAATTTTTTTTTAATTGAAGCTGATGAGCTCGCGGAAGCTTCTGGAAAGCATTAATATTTCGTTTTAGGAATATTAAAGAGAATTGTAAATAGATTTATTGTGTCAAAAAATAAATATGCGGAAATAGGTTATTTTGTGAGAATAGTTATGAATATAGTGTATATGTTGCATTTATATAATTAAAATATATATTTGGAACAATTATTGTGCTCTATTTATTACAAATTAAAGTTGGTAATAATGAAAATTCTCGCATGGGGTCAAGTCATTATATAACAATTTCTTTGTTAAATTGTTTTCTTAATAAATATTTTATAATTAAATTGTTTTGTAATTATAGGTAATTTTTTTATAAAAATACTTATTGCTCTTTTCTTTTGATAAATTATGAATTATATATCGTGGATGAAATATATATCATAATCAACAAAAAGGAAATCTCAATTATTCTCTAAGAAAATGCCAATAAGAGCTTGCAAGGAGAACGCCGAGCATACGAAATTTGTATTTTGATCATCATTTAGAAAATATTTTTGTTACCTAATAATAGTTCGAAAACTAAATCCTAATACCTCAATTCAGTATCCGGAGTTTGATCTGATGAATCCTTATTCTTAAAATGTCAGCTCGTCTATTCCACGTATGCATAAATATTAATAAAAAATGGTTCTTTTATTTCTGATCATAAATTTTGCAGACAGTAGATCTGCCAGAGTGATTTTGGGCAAGAAAGGTTTTGCACATGCAATCACCTTACTCCGCTGGAGCGCAAGCCTCGGAAAAGTAGGTACTAACGTGTAAAGAGCAGGTTTTATACTAGCATATTCTTATATCTTTATTCTTGAAAAATAAGATTCAGTAAAATAAAATTCTCCGTCATATATTTTATACAGTTGATGGTGTACACATTTCTTGCTGAATATATACATAGAAATAAATCTGCGTGATTTTGCGCTATAAAAATGATCCAAATAAAAAATAAGTAAGACAGTGTCAGATTTTGGGGGTATTTAAATATTAAGAAAGATAAAATTGCATAAAAGTAAAATTCGGAAAGATATTTTATGGAAAATCGAAAATTCTGAAAAGTTAAATTTGGAAAGAAAAAAATTCGGAAAATAGTAGTATAGAAATATTGAATATAGGAATATTGAAAGACTAAAGTATAGAAAAAAAAATTCGTAAGGGTGAAAATATGGAAAATAAAAATTCGTAGAACCAAAATATTGATGATCAATAATTTTGTAGATTAAATATTGAAAATTGTTAATTTGCTTTGTTTTTAAAATATACTGGTATTATTGGCCTTATCAAGTTAGCCGGTTGCATATCAAATTTTCAATATTGTAATCTATAAAATTATTGATCATCAATATTTTGGTTCTACGAATTTTTATTTTCCATATTTTCACCCACACCAATTATTTTTCTATATTTTGTTCTTTCAATATTTCTATATTTAATACAATATTTTCCGATTTTTTTTCTTTCCAAATTTAACTTTTCAGAATTAACTATTTTCCACATAATATCTTACCGAATATTACTTTTATACAATTTTATCTTTCCGAATATTTAACTACCCCCAGATTTTTCGTAGTTTTAGTACAATGAAGTTACACAAGGGAACTTCAATTAATACGCTACAGCTTATGTAAATATTAACCATTTTTCTTTTAATTTGAACTATTGCATACATTGGCCTACACTCAACGCAGTTTTCTTTGTGCCAATCAAAATAAAACTTTTTTCACTGTAATAGCTGCAGGGTATCGATTTAAAATAGATTAAAGCACCTGATATATTAAGAACAAAGGTCCATTAGATCCAAATTATGAATGCTGAACTATAAGTGCTAATTTGCTATTTCTGGACAGACGACTTATAATGAAATTTAATGCTTTAAAGTATTATTTCTTTAAGAAACTAAAATTGGTTCCTTCAATAACCACTCGTCCTGAAAGAGCTTAAAACGATTAATAAATAAACGGATACAAAACAAACGTCTCACCTAACGTTGGGCAGAGACGGTGGCAACGTAGGCTCGCTATAATCGTATTCATAATCCTCGCCCTTGCCCCTATTCGTGATGTTGAGTAACGCCTCGATGTCCGGCGGTATCGGCCTGCCGATCGGGTTTATCGTGACGCCGTGTATGTGCCCGACGGCCACGTTCGTCTTCACGGTGACGTTCATCACGAGCATGTCGTCGGGCACGATTATCGAGGTCGACAGACCTCCGACCGACGGCCTCTTCACGGCTATCGGCCCTTGCATCTTCTGCCCCTCCTCCTCGTCCTCCATCCCTACGTCCACTTTCTTCTGCGCTGGGGCTTGAGTTGGCACGGCTTTGTCGGCGTCCGCTACCGAGGTCTGACCGTGCCCGGCTTTTTCCACTGCGGACGGACTGGATTGGCTCGGGGCCCTCGTCGTAGTCGTGGAGTTCGTTGGCTGTGGTGGTGACGGTGGTGGTGGTGGTGGTGGTGGCTTCTGAGTAGAGGTGGAGGACGACGTCGTAGTCGTGATCGTCGTTGTCGTCGTCGGCGTCGTCGTTGGGGTCGCGTCAAGATTTATGGATGACGTCGTCGTCTCGAGGCGAACTTTGTCAGCGGAAGTGCTCTCGAGCTCTGGCTCTGGCCTATGGTTTGGAAATTGCGGGTGAAGTACATTTTAGCATATTTTTTTTTTTCCTTTTTTTCGTCGGATGGAGGAGAATATTTTAGTTATGTACACAGTGAGACGAGAATTTGTAAGCTTTTCTTTATGTACTTTCAATGTGTTGATAAACAGAAATGAACAGAAAAAGATAGAAATACTTTTTTCTTTATAAAACGTTTATTTATCAAATATTGAACATTTTAAAAAATACGGTTATTAATCACGGAACATAAAATGAATAAATAAAGCAATATCAAACAAAATCTCCATAGTTTAAATTGTACAGAAAAAAGTTACAATTTTACCATAAATCGATGATAATATGAACGTATATATATGCACAGACTGTGACTACTACTAAAAATAATTATTCATTAGTTTAACAATACCATATAAAATCTAAATAGTTATTGCTATTAAAGCAATATTCGAATAATAATAATAACAACAATAATTTAATTTTAAGGTCTTTCATGAATCTTATAAAAAAACTAAAATATTCTCGTTTAATGTAGCCTAAATCTGATAAAACTACTCTGGTAGAAAAGATTGTCTCGCTATGTGTATAATTATCGAGGGCTCTATAACAGCTTACACAGAACTTGATAGGCATCAATAAAGCTGGAATAATTTGCTACCAGGGTAATTGTATTTATTACAATATTTCTAGAAATATCAAAGTATAAATTATATATTAGTTTGCAAATCTCATATAATATCCAAATAATCATTACTGTATTACTGCAATATTGAAACAACTATTATGATATAGATAATATTATCGGTTTCTTTTTTATGACCATGAGTTGGAATTCTTCCGATAATCCTATAATTATAACTCGTATTCATAATAAATTCGTAAAAATAACGTAATGAATTCGTTATCAAACTTCGATCCTCATAGAGTTTCTTTTAAACCAATAGACCAAATTGTGTGTCTACTATCACACTCTCCAGAAAGTCCCTAAAAAGATTCAGCATATTTGGTCAATTTATTTAAGTGAAACTCTATGAGGCTAGAACTTCAAACTTATTGCCATGTCATTACTACCAACTAGTGCCAGATAATTAACTCTAACAAGATTTAAATTACACTTTGAAATACCAGTCTTGGGTAAGAAACGTTTTATACTATAAATGTAATGGAAGTAATTTATTAATCACAAAATATTGTTATTGTGATTGAGGTTCCAACATTAGCTTGTTTTCTATAGCCCAAATTGAAAGTAATTTTATTTATTTGAATATATCTATTTATACTTCGTATAAAAAAACAAAGTCTCAATCCTCAGTTATCACAACGTTCAAGCCTTCCTTTGTTGTCAGAAAGAAGACATCAAACTCCAGCATTCTTTATTTGCTTATATTCACGGGCCAAATACATCAATATCAACATTCTTTTTTAAATTTTGATACTCTCAAAAAAAACATCCCAGCAAAAACATTCAAAATCATTAGTTAATCAAATATTTAAAAAAATATAAAATAATTTTCTTGAAAAAATAAAAAAATATTTTTACCCGACTGGGGAAAACTATACCATGCGATAACTGAGGGTTAAAATTTGCAATCTCAAATTAACCGTGCTCGCAAGAGCACCAAACAGTGTTTAATTCAGAAAATTATCCTAACTATTCTAATTAACGTATATATTCAAAGCTCAACCACAACTTTTCTTTTTAGCTTAGGTCATTTTAGAACTTATTATCTTATTTGAATGTCCCTTATTCCTTCAAAACAGAAAAATACCAAATTTAACCATTATCATTTATCTATCACTACTTTATACAATAGTTTTTGATGAATCCGCTTAAAACTTTCAAGGTATCTCCGAAACATGAATATTCGTCGTAAAAGTGCCGAAAGTTTAAAAATAGAGAAGTCTAGGTAAAGATTTTTTATTTTTATCGGTTATTTCTATAGAAAAAAAAACACGATAATAAACCCAAAATTCGTACTAACTAAATAAAATGTTTATACCTAAGCTTCCCGCTTTTAAATCTATTGCACTTAAACGATGAATATCCCCGCTTTGGAGACATCTTAAAAGTTTCAATTTGATTTATTAAAAACCGTCCCCATTAGACATAATTAAAATGAGATAATTAACAAATAAAAATTAAACCGCACAGGTCAAGAAGCAAAAAAAATTCTAGTCCAATCCTCTCTGACCACTTTTGCTAATTTTCCAAATTGAACCCTGGTCGTTGCCCTTCAAATTCTTCATCCTCAAATACGCTATACACAATCTAGCAGCAGTGCAGTGTCACTCTCCCAATCATACCCATGGCTAACGCAATTCACCCTCTCCCTCACGCTGATAGAGGAGCTGACGACGGCTGGAGCAGCGATAATAGAGCCGGAGCCGGAGCTTCCAATCGGCTTGGAGGTAGAGGTAGACGTAGACGTAGAACTGGAGCTCGACTCCGGCAGCGCTTCTGTTATCGCGGTGATGGTGTCGGCGCCGACTGTAGTTACGACGGCGGTGGCGGTGTCTTCGTCCGTGGCAGCAGACGTGCCGTCGCTCGTCGTCGTCGACGCGGTCCAAGTGTCCTCGAGCGTCGTGACGCCGCCGGCCGCCTCACCGGGAAGGGAAGTCGCGTCGTCGACACCGGCGGGCGCAGCCGACGCTGATACAGCCGCCGCTGCTGTTGCCTCGTCGACGCTGCCGGCTATCGAATCGCGGACCGTGATCGCCGTCTGATCGAAGCTCGCTGCGTCCGTGCTTGTAGAGAACTAAGCGAATTTGGAGAAAGAGAGAGAGAGAGAGAGTGTGGGTGAGTTTGGATCGACGGTGTTGGAATATTGAGTTGTTGCCAGAATTTGTCGTTAGGAAGTTGAAGCGGTTGGATGATGTTTATTTTGATTCTTTTCTATTGAGAATGGAGCATTTCGAGTTATAGTGTCTTAGTTCGAAAATCAAGTCCTGATATTTACGACTTTGGCGTTTAGTTTCAATACTTTAAACAGTATGTAAACAACATTTATTATAGACGATTTCTATTTATCATGAGTTTGCAATGGTGATGGGTATCTATTTTTTTTAAATTATTCATTTTCACCAAGAAATTACGAATTGCGCCTTCAGCCTGTAGTTTCTCGCAAGCAAAAAAGTCTTATTTTTCTTAACCATGTTACTTGAAAAAACCTTATCTTTTTAAACAATAATCAACGAACATTAAAAGTGTACTTTATAAAGAGTAATTCTATATTTGTTTTTAAATTTCTAATTAAAATTTGTTAAATACATTATAAAATGCTTATTATCATTGCAAAGATCATGAAAAAATCTACGGAAAGAAAACTTGATAATTTTTTTCAGATACTTGTTAAAAAGTAATTTAAAATTAAATGTAAATGATGTTAATTTTACAATATAATGTCATGGCTAGGACATTTGAAATGAAATGCATGAAATATATTTTAGTCATACTTCTATCAACTAATTATTTCTTAAATAATAATAAATTTGTTTCTTAAAGTAGTAAATCTTTATAGAAATGATATTGAAAAAAAAGCGGGACTATCATTTTTCTATTTAAGGTAGAGAAACTCTATAACGTTTGAAAAATCTATAAATACTTCATGGACCCGATAGTTTTAATTTTCTTTAAGTTTTAAGTTTTGTTTTAAAACACTCGTTCCATTGCTCAAATTGGCATAGGTACATATAAAATATTTCATGCGTCGGTCACTAGAGAGGAAGTATCCATGTATTAATATATAAATATAAGTTTCTTTCAACACATTAAAAAAACATATGTATCTTAAATACGTTTTAAGATGTTCTTCAAAGGATTCTGATACATAAGACATGGTAAAATATACGCTTTGAGATATGAATACTATTTAATTTTAAAATTTATTTTTTATACAACGAACTATTAAGAATAACTATATGTATATTCATATGACATTATTTAATACGAGTATATAAATATATTATTACTACAATAAAAAAATCGTAAAGTTTTCTTTTTCCGTGAAAACAAATAAGGTAAAAGCATTCAGCTTAAAGTATCTACAGTATTATTGAAATTCGTGAAAATAATATAAGTATCTCTCAATAACAACGAATGAAATCAAAGAAAATTAAAAAAAAAACTTCCATAATAAAAATGTATACAGATATCGGTATCACCAAAGTCAACGCAGCAAATCTCTTTCCGCGACCTTGAAATCGTCCTTGAAACATTAAACTTAATCCTGCCTCGGCCATAAAATACTATATATTCTCCGAAATCATCGATGGATTTCAAATTTTTACGACGCACCGAGCAAAGGACTATATAGAACAACGCCCCGCACGCTCTGTATAAAACTTTTACGGCGCGGATCGCCGCCAAATCGAACAGAAAAAAGAATCAAAAAAGAAAAAGAGTCGAAAAACGAGAGATAGAAAAATCGCTCTCGGCGTACCTCGGTGGTGGTGGCGGTGAGCTGCTCCTGATCGCGCGTGGTGTGCTTCGGATAATCCGTCGTCTCGCCGAGGATCTCGTTGTTCATGGTTTCCGTCTCGAGGCTCGGCGGCGCTGATTCCGTTGCCATGGCGAGCCTTTCGGTGATGATTTCCGCGGCGGCGGGGCTGCCGCTGCCGGCGTACTCGAGGGCCTCGTTTACGACCCGGTGACCCCGGCCCTCGACTAGTGCCGCGTCGTGAATCGCGGGCTGTGTGCACAGAGAAGGCCGAACGGACGGACGTTTTCAAGGCTTATTTAGCATTCGCCGGCGATTCATTCGGGGATAACGAGCAGCGAGAAGGGGCTTTCGCGCTGGTGCGCTCTTCTATGGCTTTGCTTTGGTTGGTTTTCTTTTTGCTTTTCAGTTTGGGCTTGGAGAGTGGTTTGATATAGAGGATTGTTCGAGGTGAACTCGTCATTACGGGGATGGAGATTTTTTTTAATGAAAGGTATCATGAATGTCTTTATAATTCTGAGAATTTGAGAAGTATGGAAGAAACTCTGCGGATTTTTTTCTGAGTTTTGGTTCTCATCTACAGTTATTATTATTAGATGAAAATAGTTGAACGTTTTTTATGCGGTGTTAATGCTTTTGACAAAATGTAAAAATTTAAGTTTTATACGGAAAGAAATAATAAAAAATCCACTCTATCAGTAATAAAATTATTATAATTTTAATAACCGCAGTAATATTATACATTAATGTATACTAACATATTATAAACTAATATTAATAGCATTTGTTTCAATGTATTGAAAATTTTGAAATTCATAATTAATTATCAATAGTCAAAAAGCGCAATTTCGTGTCTAGATAAAATCAGAACAATTATTAAACTCATAGAGTATTTTACTTCACTCGAAGTAAACTAAGAATAGAGCTTTTAATTGCTACATAAAATGTAGTATTGATGAAGCTTAAATAAAGTTATCCTCTAAAATGGTATTAATTAAATGACTTTCAACAATACACCAATGGCCTAAGATTTTATATAATTACTTAGTTTATATCCATTTCAACTTCTTAGGTACTATATTTTAAAGAATAATTGTGAACATTTTATAGAGTAAACCATAACTTTTTTGTATTATCACTTTTAATTTGACTTACGTAAAAATTCGTCTCCTTGCGAAATTTCGCGTAATCCTTACTGATGAAGGCATATGAAGCGTAATTCTGCGTTGCCTTTACTTCTATGGTACCACCTAAAACTTAATTTTAATTAATAACGGCATTTAATATAATCAATGCCTATTGTACAAATTTAATTACTATAGATTGATGATTTTACATCCGTTTTCTAGACAACTTCAAAATTTATAATTCAAAGGTGATTCCGTCGAGAAGTCCCGTATCTACGCGGACCCCGCGGGATGATAGGGGGGGGGGGGATATGATCTTTTTTGCAGTAGCAATTGTCATACTTGTTGACCTACATATATGTCATAATATACGAAAAATAATCACGACATATACACATAAAACAAAAATACACTCATTTCAATTATTTATTGAATACTTACTTTATGTTAGAATTATGAAAATTTTACATAATAAATTTAACTTCTCAAATTCAAAAAAGGTCAGTTATGTAATTTCAAAATATTAAGTTTAAAAATCTGTCCGTGGTCAATTTGAACGCGCTATGCCAACGTAAACTCGACGTGGGAAATTTCTGATCGAATGCGTTTGAAATCCTCCAATGAGCTTAGCGAAAACTTGCGTTCGATCCAATGAAGCCCAATGAAATTACAGTATTTCAAAAAAATTCAAACGCATTCGACCAGAAATTTCCCACGTCCAGTGTACATATACTTCGCAAAACAAACATCTGATCAAATTTCTTCAAATTTTTTTGAAATACGGCCACAGGGAATACGGAGTTTAGGTCACGGATTTTGATGAAACTTTAGGGATCGTTCTCTGATACCTAAAAATGAAACCCAATACTCTTTTATCTAATGGACCTTTGAACGATAGATACGAGGTATTTCATTAATGTTGATAGTATATATATAATGATTTTTAACATTGCTCATATGTGCAATGCTAATGTTTTTTGACTCTATTTCAGATTTAAAATAAAATTGGATAAACCTACGAGTATTTACATTACATACATTTTTATATTCCAAAAGTTGATCCCCAAGGTTTCATCATAATCCAAGACCCGAACTCCGTCGTTTCCCCTTATAAAAGATAAACAGTAGTACAATAACGTAAAAAAATATAATATATCTAATTGTTAATTTTCTCATCTTACTTAATTCCTTCATTACGTACCAAGCCTTAGAAAACTATACTATCAATACCACTGCAAACCCTCTACAAATCCCCCATTCTTCGATCCACTCACCCAGCTTCTCATCACACTCCACCAGCCACCCCCAACAAGAAATTCCCACGCAACCACGTCCAATTTACTTCCTCCACCAACGACTTCGTGCATCCATTAAACCTCCAACCCTGTCTATATATAATAGATCGTCAAATCAAATCGTTGCGTACAGCATCGACCTACATGCATCCGTCTCGCAAGGGAGTATACTCACTGCAATTGTAGGTGGACGGACAGCACTGGCCCTCGCGGACGATGGGCTTGCAGCCCTGGAGGGGCGGAGCGCAGGCGAGGGGCACGCAGCGTATCTCGCCCATGGCGCAGAAGCAATTGTCGCAGCTCGCCAGTGTCGTCGTCGTCGACGCCGTAGTCGCTGCCGCGACGTCCCGCACCATCTCGCCCTCCTGGTAGACGCGTTCGCCCGTGCGGCAGCCTTGCGAGGGGTGACAATGCGTTTAATACCGACGACGACGGGCAATTTGCAATTATTACACGCGAGGCTGGATGTGTTGATTGTGGAGAGGTGGCGAGGGTCGAGGTGTCGGTAGGGAAAGGTGAGACGATATGGATTGTTCGGGAGCATAGGGGAACAAGTTAATTTTGAAAAATTTGCAGACGATAAAGTCGTATTAATATTAATGATATGTTCAAAAGTAATTGGCGTAATTTAAATGGATATAGGTATAGATTAATTTTGTAGTAAATTATTGGTGACAAGAATTAAAACGATAAAATTTATTATGCGGTGTGCGGTAAATATTGAAATAATTACGAACGTTGACAAAATTTTCATAATGCCCTAATGTAACTATGGTTCTAAACAGCACATATGGGCAGTAGTGGGGCTACATCGATACCTCATAAGAAGACTGTAACGTATTTCAGATTTTTGATAATCATCTAGTTTTTCGATTTTCTATGTATGATAATTTGAGTAAAACAGCATTATTCCTTTTGAAAATTTAGCTTTCGTTCTACCAGAAAGGTAGCTTTTATTTACCTATTGGATGAGTTATTTGCCTACATCATGAGATCTTTTATTTTTCAAGATAATTGAGGTTAATCTTTTTTTTATTTTTGATTGCTTATTTGTTAGGTATTACGCGGTATTTTTTTACCAATAAACGCTTATTTTTTTCGTCTTTTGATGAAGATTTGAAATAAAAATAAATGTTTTGATATCCATCGTATCGTTTTTGTTTTATGACAAATTTCATTTTTATGTTGTTTTTTAAAAAAAAAATTTGATCGCTTATTTATTGAGTATTACGTGGTTATTTTTTTTTAATCATATCTAATTTTTTTCATTTTTTATAATACAAAATTTTATTTTAATTTTTTGATTTTTTAAAAAAATTTTGTACATTAAACTGTATTTACTTGAAAGTGGCTAGTTCGATGTTTTTTGTGGTCACTGATCATGAATCCGCTAACAAAAATGCAAAATTCAAAATTGTGCAATCAATATGATGGCTAAAACTTTCAAGATTTTCAAACGAAGTTTTATAATGTAGCAAAATTTATTGTCAATTAAAATAAATGTTACTTGATTTGCAAAAACTTTTAAAGTTTATATAAGTATGAATCAAATATTTATTTATAATCTATGTTATACTTTTGCATGTGTTCGAACTGCAATTTAAAAATTTAAATCTATGCATCTCGAGATTTAAGAAAACGGATTCGTTGTTTTGACATTTAACCACAGAACAAAGAATTTCATATTGTAGCAATTAATAAGGTTGGAGAAAGTTATATGCCAATGAAGTGGCAGCGGTTTTTTTAAGGCAAGTGATTTTGATATTTATGTTATCAATTAAGAAAGATATAATATTATAAAGTTATTATAATTACACGATACAGAATTATAAAGCACTTCGTAACTTAAGTGCTCTAGCAATGCTTAAGAAAACTGCTATTGTCAGATTTACCATGCTTTTCTCACTTGATTTTTCATACCATCGAACACCTTACCCCTCCAATTCTTTTCAGTCCAGCGCTCAAGTGCACTCTTAAACGGCACAACAAAGAAAGACATCTCAGAGGTAATAAAACAGGCGAATAAGAGGAATTTTAAAAGCAACAAGAGCAGCAGCAAGCAGGTGCATTAGGCGTAAAAGGGGAAGGCCATCGCGATGGGCCAACAATGATCGCGTGAGCCCTTAATTGCCCGCTGGCAAGCGGCACGAAGGAGAGGCACGCAAGACGCGGGGATTGACCGGGTTTATACAACCGGTCTATATATATGTAAGGAGTGCACTCACCGTTGCCCGAGGTTGCAGCGTGGGTCGTCGAGAGCTCGGCCTGACCTGTGAAACAGATAAAGCAGCGAGTGATGGATAACAACTTAATGTCGAGATAGGCATCTTTATCAATTAATCAACATTATTCGGAGCAGAACTTTGAGATTAAATTTGAGAAAGTTAATCAATGCTTTTGAAAATAATAATAATTTGAAACTTTTCATTACGCATTATTTTAGAAATTATTTCTGCATATCTTGGAATTTGAAAAAGTTAGTCAAAGAAGTCAATGCACATTGAAAGGAGATGAATCGTTATTTTATCACCGTTTCAAACTATTATTTTTTTCTATCATACTCTATTTATTACGTACGAGCATGGACAAGTAATGAGATAAAAAAGCATATTTATTTAAAAAATGTGTGAATTATATGTATAAAGGAACCTCCCATTGAACTAAAATAAAGATAAAGAAACGCTTGAACGTCTAAAATTAATAATGTTATCTTATAAATAAATGTTTTTCTTTGGCTAAATGTATCTAGCTACATGTTAATCTAACTTTGTATCCAGATGAGGCTTCATCTGAATAAATATTTATTTATATGAACGCGTATCTGTATAAGAAATATATCTTTGTTCAAGGCAAAATGAATAACATTTATTTTATCAACATAAATATTTATTTAAATCGTGCTTAATCTAGTCCCTGCTTTACTTAGATAATATCTTACCTAAATAGTTTACCATCTAAGTACATTTTCCTCTTTTACATAAAAATAATTAGCAAATATTATCAAAACGTTTTAGCCACTTTTGCAAAATAAATAACGTTATCTAAAATTTCAGCTAACGAATCACCCTTCATCCTCATCCTCCACCAAACGCAAGCATTCAACCCACGACTGATTGCACGCTTCGCGGACAAAAAGGAATATCACTTCCTCGAGTGGCTCTCAAAATTATGATCGGCCATATCCCAGTGAGCTTAGAATCTCCTTGGGATCTTCTGCTCCAGGAGTAAAAGGAGAAGGAGGAGCTAAGCTGTACAGCGGTATATAGTCGTATATTTACGGGTGCAGTTGTAGGCGACGGGGCAGCAGGAGTGCGGCGCGTAAAGTGGCGCGCATCCGGGCAGCGGCAGCAGGCACTTGGGCCGGATGCATCTTCGCGCGCCGGAAATGCAGTAGCAGTACTCGCAGCGGCGCGAGCCCATCATCGCCGAGCCCGGCCCGTACCGGACGCCCTCGTAAAGGCATCCTGTGTGTGTGTGTGCGTTGGGTTGTCCGTCCACAGCGCGCAGGTAACAGCAGCGCCAGCGGCGTCGATGTAATATACAATGTTCGAGAATGTGAGCGACTAAAGACTTATGTTTCCTCCTTCTCGGCGCTTTTTCTTTATCGGGAGGCTATGTGAGAGCTCGTTAAGGAGACTTGGTATGGCGGAGAGAGCGGGTGTTTAGTGTTTTACGGGGCGTTCGACAGAGCTGTTGGATATGGCTTCCTATTGTATATAGTGTATCGTTTGCAGTGATGTCTTGTTATGGTGCAGAGTAGTAAAGTGATGAGGTCTTTAAGAGACGGAAGGATTGTAGTTAGTACGTTTAATGTGATTAGAGGGAATTTTGAAGGTTTTGATCGTTTGTTATGATTCATGTGTTAAATCATCTATAAAGCTAATGTAAATTATTTTATATTAATAATAGAAAACGAAAAATAATTTTAAAATTTACAAACAGATTTCGATATACTGTTTTATAGGAGAGATGAAAAAATGTGATAATTTTATTGCAAAATATATTGTATAAATATTGTAATACTCGAACTTCTTCGGTCATAATGTCCATTTTAAAGGACGTTAACTTTTTTATCCACAATATATATTTTAAATTTAATTTTTATCTTTTAGCCATAATGATTATCCAAGTTTCTGCTGGAGGAAGTCTATTATGGAAGGTTACAGCTTAAATCTAAAAAAAATGTTTGAATTTTTTTAATGTATGGTTCCAAAAAATCACCATGAATTACAAATCTCTTTTCTGCTACTTCATTTTTGTATATCTTTCCACTCAAATGAATTAAAATTTTGACTAAAAAAGTTAAGGTTGCGACAATTTGTGAATTTCAGTTTTAGATAAATTAGAATAATGAACAAAAATATAAGATATTACCTTCTTCTACTCTAGGGTGGTGAGAAAGTGCTGCATTAGAACGTTGAAGAATATTCTCACTCTCATCTGTAAAAGTACAGATAAATTAAATTAGCACGGCTAATTCACTATAATGTATTGCAATACATTCTGATAGTAATAATTATAATAACAGTATTTTAAATGGTTCCTTGAATTATTTTCGAGGAATAACGAACCGCTCTTCTCTAAAAGATAAATTCTAAAAGCGGTACATCACGTTATCCCCATAATAAAACTTATCCTTCCTTTACCCTCATTTCTCCCTGGCATTAATAAAATTTGTAGCTGTCTCATAAATGTTTGCAAATTGTTTTATTTATACGTTATTACAACCTATCTCATTTCGCATAACGAATGTTCGCTCGTCGGTACCATTTTATACGCTGCGCTCGATTAAATCACTAATGAATTCCAACCGTTTGTTATACGAGCGTAAATAATTGAATAAAAGTGCTGTGGCGTCAAAGGAAGAGTGCGCAACAAAGAGAGAAAGAGAGAATGAGAGAGTGAGAAGAGAAAAGTGAATGCTTGCAAAGAGATAAAGGTAACAAGTCGAAAAGAGAAACAAAAGTGCTTTGTGAAACACAATATCGTATATAATATAAATTTTCCTTTTAATTAAAATTCAGCGTTACAATATCTAACATTCATTTTAATTTTACTATATTATTCTGCATGTTTTAATTATTCTATGTCAACCTCAGACCACTATTAATCGCGATTCCACGAATTTCTACTTCCATGTAGATCATCAAACTCTCGGAATAAATGATGTGTGCTACTATGAAAATAAGCTGTGGTAAATTTAAACCTGACTATTCACGTTCTAGTTTTATAATACAAATTTAGTATCAGACAGTCTAATTTAAGAATTCAATAATACTTTTATGTAGTCTATATAAATATTACTTTGAATTAGAAATTAATAAGCGATTCAAAATATTCCCAATATACAAATTCCACTAAAAAACTGATATTTTAATCTCTTTAACCTTTTGATTTCCAAAGTCAAATCATATACCTACATTAAAACTCTTTTTATATTAATATTTCTCATGCTTTATAAATAATTAAGAAACGTTACAGCACCGCAACCAAATTTTCTACAATTGTGAATGTTGTTAATACGTTATTTTATTAGCTAAACATTTCTCACTAACTAACGTTTATTCGGATCAATTTAGATACTAAAGATAAATTAAACGAACCAATAAAGTAATTTATTTACCTTTCAACAGTAATTTTGGTTTATTTTTCGACTTTCAAAAGAATTCCGTTTCATTAAACTTCTCCACAGAACTATAGGGCAGCACAAAATCAATAGCTTTCCTAATACTCGCAAAACGAAGAACTCGAAAGCAAATGCTCAAAACCAGCCAACTGACAAATACCTCCGCGCAGCGAAAGGACTCGCCGTAATACCGGAAAGCGCGTAAAAGCAGAGCGAGAGAAAGAGCGTCGATGTGCCCACAACACCGGTCGGCGCGCAGCACCAGCGCCGCATCGTCGGCCGGCGTAAACGGGTTTGGCGTACTCCCGCCCGCAGACGCGCGGGTCCAGGCGTTTGTCAGTTAAATGGGCAATCGGTGTAATCGATTTCCTCGCTCGGCTCAGCTCTTATCCGCGCTCGGCCTGCGCAGCGCGCGCGTGCAAAGTTAATGTCGCGCCGTCCGATCGCCGCCATCCGGTTTAAATATCGATTTGGCGTATAGGTGTTTCCCGTATTGGCTGTGCGCGGGACTAAGAAAACGATTGCGGCATTAGCCGTGCAGTGGGTTTTCGCACTGCGCGATCGGTCGACTGTGTTGGCTTTTACGAAGATGTATAAGCCTGAATAATGACGTTGAACTATATACTTTTTTATTATTAATATTGAGTTCATAGAATTGAGATTGTATAAACAAGCCATATTTACTTGGCACAAAATCTATTTTAGCGTCACTTGCGCTGCTTCGTTATAGACGAGTGATACAAAACGAGCTTATTGGGTTATTTGGCATATAATTACAAGGCTTGCACTATACTTCGTCAGCATAATCGGTATCTACTCAATATTAAATAATATATTCTAGCTAAAGAATATATTTATTTATTGTGTAAACATACAAAACCTCACAATAATGTAGATTTATTGAATGGCCAGTATATGAATCTTTATGCGTTTAACCGACCCTACGCTTATGAAATTGGGTTGAAATTTATTTTGGTTGAAAATGAGATAAGAATTAATATAGTTATTGTATAATAATATAATTTAAAACACGACAAATACGATAAAATTATTATAATTTCAGTTAGGGCATTAATCCGAGAGAAAAAAATTGTTTTTCTTCTAACTTAGGTATTATTTTTTATCGACCACTTTTCAAAACATCGTTGCAATCGTACGTGTAATAAAAAGGCGTTTATTTCTTTGTTTTAAGTTATTATTAAATATTATTGCTACAGTTTATTATCATTAAGAAATTATCATTATTTATTATTACTATTATTTCTTTTTTGCAAATAAGAAGGTTTCCAGAGTGACATAACCCAAAAACCTACTTGTAATAATTATATCGAAAATGCCGAATATCTTGTAGCTTAGTGATTTACAAAGTTTTTGCTAAGTGTCTATAGTGTTAATTTTGACGTAAGTGCCTTCTATCTTACTTTGCTGAGCGAATTTTTAGATAAAACCTCAGGGCTACATTTACCAATAAAGATTACGAATTGAACAAAAGAAAAACTTTAAATTCATACGTCTATTACAACGTTATCTAAAAAAAAAAGTTATTTTCTTTAATATCTCGATTTGACTCCAAAAACACATACGACTCCTCTTTCAGAAAGCCTACTTAAGTGATTTCGCAAATAGCGAATGGAGCACACCCATCTGCAACAGATTCCTTCAAGAATTATTACACGTTAGCGCTACGAAGTCGTGCCAATATCAACTTTCTACACAATAAACTTAGGCGCATCCGAATGTCCGTCTCATGAAACTATAGATGCGGGATATAAAATGCACCCACGTACAGCTTCACAGCGTCAAAACGTAAAAGATCGATGAAAGAATCCATTACAACACGGTGTATCCTACGTATCCAGTCTAGCCGTGTGCACCGTGCAAACCAGTTAGTAGGGGAACGTGGGGTGGTATGGGCATCAAATTTTTCAGCTAAATATATTTTTTTATTTATGATGCATTGGCAGTTCTATATTAGCTCATTTTGTTCAGCATTAATCCAAGAACAAAATGCGTTAAGTTCTTGTCAGAAAAAAGAATCTATTTTTTTGTAAAAATACATAATACGAAGGTACCTCAAAATACCCATACCGCCCCACGCGTGGGGTGATATGGGTTTTGCACGAGGGTACATGAGTAAATACTATTATTATTAAAAATGGTTAACGATGATAATTTATTTTTAATTTTATTTCATGGAAAGGTTAATTAAACGCATAGAAAATACTTTTGCAACATTTATTTAAAATATAAAATTTTAAAATGCTTTTTTAACATACATATTTGATATTTATCAGAAAACTTAAATTTATGAGTCTTTTCACATAGGTAGTTTTCTTATTTATTGGGAACATTAAATAACTTTTCATTGCAACATCTAACTTATACTCAAAAAAATTTTATTGCTGTACACCTACATCGCAAGAACCTGCCGTCTGCTCTTGTTACTTCGCCTCACATGCCCATAGCGCCCCCGTCATTTTGCCCATACCGCCCCACAAGCTATATTTTTTAAATCGCTATATTAATTTAATTATAAAAGGAAAGTAAAATAAAACAAGTATGCAAATTAAAGAGAAAGAGTCAATTAGTTGAATGAAACCATTAAAAGTTGCCCAAATATATGAAAAACTATCTTTTTAGTCGATCAAAGTTCGTTCAAAATTGACTTTGTTAGACCTATAACAATCCATATTTTCTAAAATTTGATTTAACTTGTAAAATCACTTTTTTTTGTTATAATTATGTTTATTATTCTTTTATAGATTATTAAAAAAATTGCAGTTATTCAGTGCGTATTCTTTATACCTAATATTAAAGATACCCATATTACCCTGCTACCCATACCACCCCACGTTCCCCTACTCTCTTAATTTGAAATAGTGAACTTGTCACTATTTTAGCTAGTGAAAATAATTCCACTTACGAAATAGTGAAAATTTCACTATTTTGCCAGTGAAAACTGTATTCATTAGAAAAATAGTGACTTATCACTAATTTGGTAGTTAATACATAAGTTAAAAGCCGGCAAGGTAGGGATCGAGTTGGTATTTCATAACCTAATTTCAGTTGACATTATTTTTATTTCATGAACATTAAATATTATTTTTATTATGTAATAACAAAATAATTAATTAATTAATGAATAAAAATGGTGCAACTAATGTCTTAATTAGAATTCTGATCCATATTCCCCGTGTAAAAAATTGGACAAATACCTAAAATTATTAGTTTTTCAAAAGTGAAAGTATAATTAAATTCAACTTTAATCTTTTTTGTAACGTACATACTAATGAATTTATTCATATTATCGGAAGTACCTTTTTAATCAATATATTTATATCATTTATATTCGCAGCACCTTATATAAGTTATAAAATTTACTCTATGTAGGCAATCTACGTAGGCAAGTGGTGAAGACGTTGGACTGTGAACCTTGTGTACCAGAGTTCGATCCCCATCACAGAAGTTTTTTTCGCATTTTTAATTTATTTCTTATTTTAATATATATAAATGTTCAAATGAAAATACATAATCAATATCTATTACATCTCATATATAATTATACACGCGTTTAATTAACAGCCTTATTTTTTTAATTTACTGAATATGATTAAATTTCACTGATTCAAGTAGTGAAAATTTATTTCACTATTTCAAATATTGAATATTCACTGTTTTTTAGTTGCTGAATTATCACTATTCAAAATAGTGAATATTCACTGTTTTACAGTGAATTTTCACTATTTCATAATAAGAGAGTACGTACCCTCGTCGGCGCCGCAGACGAGCTCGGAGCAGCAGACGTTGTCGGCGGGCGGCCGGGTCCGGCAGCCGGGTGGCACGGGCTGCGGCAGTCGCGGGCAGACCCGCAGCCGGCAGCGCAGCGAGCCCTCGACGCAGCGACACTGGAGACAGGGCTCGGCCGTCTGCACAGGGGCGCCCTCCTGGTAGCGTCGGCCCTCGTAACGGCAGCCTGCAACAGAAGTTAACGCAAAAGAATTGGGAATGAGTTAGTGAGAATGCCTGAATAGCACACGTAGCTATTTGAACTATGCACACGTTTGTAATGATAATATTTAGTGAATTGCTTAAATTTAATCTTTGCGATAACCACGCATGGAGGGAATAGTATAGGTAAGTTATATATACAATGATTATTGAATTTATACAAGTTTTGTAAACGTCACTAATTACAATATATTTTAAATCTTAGATTAGATATTTAATTAATAGGTTATATTTGTATAAGTTCAAATTTTTATATTGTTATTACTGCTTATTATTTTATATTATTCATCCAATCCCTCATTATTTCTCTTCATATATATATATATATATATATATATATATATATATATATATATATATATATATATATATATATATATATATATATATATATATAAAGTTTCAGCAAAAACAAATCTTGTTGTCCACGGATTGACGTGGAATGTCCCATATATATATCATACGTATATTTCACAATAATTTTTATTCCCGCGCCCCTCCACCTCCCCTATCACCCACCACACTCCACCCAGTTATATTTTCTTCATTCTGTTATGCTTCCGGTTCTTCCTGACCCTTTCACTTTATTCCTCGATTCATTACATGGTAGAAAATGAAGATTTAATTTACGTTTAATTAATTTAAGTCTTTAGTTTAGTGATTATAATCATTCTTTTACTTAAGAATTATTATGAAATTATCATTAATAACGCACAGTTTGCAAATAATGAGCTAACGTTTAGTTAGGATTATATTAAATAATTTTTAGTGAATAAATTAAAAAATTCTATTTTGTTTTCTCCTTTTGTTTTTTTTATTAACTAATGTTCTTGCATAATATCACTATTTAGATTTAGAATATTTACTTGGATCTTTTCTTTATTTATTATAGTTTCTTCTAAATCTCTGTGCTTGGAAAATAGAACAGATATTTTCCTTTCATCTTTACCATTTAAGCAATGAAGTAAAATAGACTGGGATTATAATTGCTATTTCTATGAGCGTATAAAAAAAGTATTTTTCCAGTAGCATTGAAGAAAATATTTTTAAATTTTTATAAGTAATACTTGTCAGTTGAACTTCTCAAACTGATAAATAGAAGAAAAACGAAAAAATAAAACAGATTTTTTAAGTTTTGGTTCAATTTATCTGCAATTTTATAAAGTAATAAATCAGGCGGTTGTTTTGAACCTGGAGAAGAGAATATATAATACCTGAGGTAAACAATAACCTTAATCATATTCAGATCAAATGCCAATATAACTTTTATAGGGCAGTTTTCGCAAATATTTTTCCCCAAAGAATGTGTTTGATCTCATTTGTGAGAGGTGAAGAGTCGGTTTCTCAAACACGACTTGCTTTTAGAAGTAATATCTAGTCTGCATGAATAATGAACACTTGCAAGAAAAAAAATAATATTATGCATACTAATATACCAGAACAACAAATCTAATTTGATGCTTTCCACAGTAAAACAAAAACGCTTTTATGTTAATGCATTATGTTTATACTTGCTAAAGAAATTTATTTTTTCACTCTAGATAGCTTAATATAATCATTCAAATACACGATTATATTATGGCATTTTATGCAATTTAAAAGTTGATTTATTAAACCATTTCTTTTACACTATTAGCTATTTCCAAGTATTCTTAAAATAAAAAGTTCATGTGCAAAAAATCGAATAAGTAGCTCTATATCAATTCAAAGTGAACACTTCTGCAAAAATAAAGCTGCCAATCCAGCAAAGCGTTAATCCATTTTCACTGTACAATCTACAGAACCATCTCTGACTCATACTTCGAAACCCGCATAAATAAATACAGCGCCGTTAAGTGCTCCTCGCCCCGAGCTCTCTAAACATTACCGCATCGGTAAATTTTTTAAGTCTCCCCTCTCAGAAAGACATTATTCGTTCCATTTGAACACCCAAAGCGCACAATTGCCGTTGCGCTATCTAAATTGCGCGTGCTTCTCACTCATAAACCGTAAAAATACGACCTCCCACCATGAATATTCACGCTCGCTCCCGCGTTACGTCCATTCTCCAAAATACAGCTGGGAAGAGACCCCGATAAAGACGGCTCGCGGCTTGGCGCGCTTTCACCGTGCTCGCGCGAGCGCGATACATTCATAAACACCTGCGGAGCAGCGCGCAAACGGGACCCGCATAATATCGCCCCGCTCCCCCTCCTCCTCCTCGCATTGAATGGGAGAAATTCGAGCGCGTTCGCACAAATCTCCTGGGCTCTCTTGCGGAGAGGGCTCGTTACCTTCCGTTTTGCGCGCGCAAAGTCGAGTTTTCGACGTCGTTAATTCTCTCCTAAGCCGCGCGCACCCGCACTCGATTCTCCTCTGCTATGTATTCGCCGTTAACGAAGCGAAGGCGCTCGAATTAACGGGAGGGGGGGGGGGGGGCTCTTGTGTTGTGACCTCTCCCGATCGAGAGCAGGCACCGCGACAAATTGCGAATTAATGAGTCATTGCGGGAGCATTTCGGCGGGATTCGGTAATTAGTTTTCGGTTGAACTGTGGATGGTCTGTGCCGAGGGTACGAAGGAGGATGGGAAGGTTGCTGGGCAAAAATAGAGGGAAATGATATTTAAAAGGAATTATTGTTGATCATATAGGTATTACTCATGCTGAACGTTTTTTGGAATACGCAAAAAAATGTCAGAGCGATATTTGCTTTGTGTTGAATAAAATCTGCCCAACTCCAAGGTAAAAGTGCTTAACGACTGCGTGCTCCAAATATTAAGCGAATTTTGTCCACTGTAAAGTTTTCCTCGTTTTTAAGCATAACGTCATAAGACCCACCTAATTCCATATTGTAGTAAAGGAACAATAACAATATCATTGAAACTCGTTCTAACAAATTCTTTGGCTGGAAATTGGTTACTAACTTAAATATAATCAATTTAATCAATAATCATGATTTCATCAATGATTTTTGTACCTATCGTAACAAGGTAACATTCACCCCACAATTTGTAGTAGTTTTTGCTTTTTTGCTTAACCCGTTAAGAACGTATGGTCTATTTTTGTACCATAAGATTTTAGCGTTTGTCTTCAGATATATTACGTGATACATTAAAAATTTTGAAAATCTAATCGCTGGATCAGATCAAAGTGGACAATTTCCGATCTCATATGGTAGGCCTAAGTTACTTTGAATCGGATAGAAACCGCGAAATCTAAAAAAATTGAAAAAATGTTGTTTTGCAAAAATCCTCTAGTTAATGTCTAAAACGGATTTCTAAATTATTCTGCGAAGCTTTTTTCCAATTATTTGAGGGTCTCGTTTTCAATGGGTTAAGGAGTAAATTCCGCGACCTCCCTAGTCAAATCAGCAACTATCAGAAATACTAAAATTCTCTTATATGAAATAATGTGATATAATATTTATTGAACCTTACATTTGCATAGTGTAATTTATTTTTAGCTCAAATAAACATTTTATTCATATTACAAATCTAAAGTACGTCGCCGTTTCAAAACTTAAAATATGTTTTTTATCCCCGAATTGTTTGCATTTGTTAATGACACGAAAACCTAACCTCAAAACTAATTTATGTTTTCACAATATATAATAAATTAGGCAATTGTTTATATTCAATTTTGAAACAGCGGCCCATCTTTGATTTTTAAAATGAACAAAAAAAACTTTTGAATTTAAAATTGTTTTATAATTGTTAAAATGTTGGGTTCAGGACCAACTTGTTAGAAAGTGTAAGATTTTCAATTATTAAATTAACGCTATTTACTTGTATAAACTTAAAGTTAATCATGTTGATGTTTATTTATGTTTAAAAAAGTTACACTTAACAAATGTACGGTTCAATAAACATTATATTACACCTTATTAAGTAAGAAAACTTTAATTATTCTGATACCTAGTTGCTGATTTAACTAGGGAGGTCAGGGTCCTCCTTAAGAGCTGGTCAAATTTGACCCGAGCGTCTTTTTGAGTAAAGTAAAAACAATGTTCAATGAGTCAATCAGATGTTATATATCATGACAAGATTTCAATAACTGGTTTGTAAGCCGTGTATTAATTAAAATCTATTAATTGCAATATACAGGGTCAGTGAAAAGGTTGAAAACTCTGGAATATCTCGAAAGGGAAGTATTTTCGCTAGAAAAATTAAATCATAAATGTTTTGTTTGTTTCCAAGGATTTAAAAAATGATTAAATGGGCTGAAGATCAGATTTTTTGTAATAAAAACTTTTCCATTTAATCTTTTTAGCAAAAACGATTTTGTTCTTAAATATACTTATGTTTTCAATCTTTTTATTCACCTTGTATTAATAGTTGAAATCGTCAAGTCACATGTAATTAATATAAAAAAAACCAAGGCAGATAGAAAAGTCATCATAATAAATAGTAGATTGAACCTTGATTTATCATCAAAAATAAATTATTGTTTTTAGCTGCGAATCGTTTACATTCGATCCAAAGTTTTTATAATCAATACAAGAAGCAAAACGATGCACCACCAACGTATATATGTTGATGAAGAGGCTGTATCTTATACGTAAATGGCAACAATGTCAACTGTAAAAGTTATGAGGGTGATAAAGTTACCGTGAAGCCACGATAATACGGGTATGCGTATTCTAATTATTTGTATGTATACGAATCTTTGTAGTCCATCTCATTTTAAGAGGATAGAAAATACGAAAACCTTTTTTACTTAAAAACATTTCAGGCTATATATAAGAATATGTACATATATAATTATTCAATCCATATGAATACTTATATTATTTAAATTCACCTCTATTATGTTGAAAAATTCATTAAACGATGTAATCGATTCAACCAAGTTTCATGTTTAAAGTTTTACATCAAGGTCCTTTAAACGCCAATCGATACTCAATTTTTATTAATGTAACCGCAGTCACGTAACCGAATCAGATAAACGCACCATTAAATGCACGCGAGAGTATTTTACGACTATTATTATTATTCAGTTGCATGCAAAAGTTACTCTGGCTTAAATACTTTTCAAGCCAGGTTACTAATTTGATATTTCAGTAATATAGATACTTATTCAAAGAAAAGGTAATTTTATACAACCGTATATGACTATAATAACTGCTATTCGTGATCAGCGAAACTTATTCGATAATAAATCAAGATAGAAGTAATACAATCCATGCAACTAGATAACTGATTTTGGATGCCTCGGCGTTTATAGGTTAAAAATAAAGTTTATTCAAAAATTGTTTTATACATCATGTAACTTCTTATTTTATACCACGATAGCTCCAAAAGCGTTTATTATTCCGGTATTTATTTGACATTTTTTTACAATCGTTAAAGTTATCAGCGAACACATTTTGATATAATATACTTTCACATTTCCAACAACAACGACGCAAAACCAAGTTCAACGAACGATAAAAATTCAAGCCGATAACAATCCGCCAATTTTTCCACCAGAAATCCAGCTGTAAAACTTTTGACAGACACTGTATCGGTATCATACTGCGGCAGCCATGTCCGCATACATATACATACGTATCAGCAATTCAACTCTGTGTGCCCTGTCTCAGTAATAAACGAGAGCGTCCACGCTCAACACTGCCGGTCGCCCTTGAGAGGTTTAAAGCGCCTGGCTGCTATCGAACCTGTACCTACCCACACACTCGCGCACGCATGATCGCATGCACGCACGTGCAACGAATCGTCTTTTTACGCGAGAGCATGAATGGACGAGAAGGAGGCCTACACAACATTACACACAGCGCGCTTTCTCGTGTCCCGACCTTCCCCGCGAGCGCATTCCCATCCGATCGCCGCCGCCGCCGACGTCTCTCGCGTGTACCCATGGACTTTTTGCTCCCCCACGTCTGCACTCAGCAGCGGAGCTCTTTTTGCTCGTGCTGCAGTGCTGCGGAGCGGCGCGAAAGTCACGTACGCCACTAAACGCCTCGCGGCGCGCGCGCGTGGGATCCTACAAGAGAGCACATGCTGCTGCAGGCACGACGGCGGCCAAAGCGTATGCAGCCTGCGTAGAGCCCATAAGCCCCATTGCTTCTTCTTATTTTTCTTCTTGAGTGCGCCCGTGTTTTTTGCCGCTGCGCGAATCATTTTTCTTTTCTTTTTCTTTTTAGTTGCGTACATGCGTTGCAGTGTAATTGAATTAAACTTTGAACTGTCTTTGTTTCGTTTTCGAAAGTGAGGGGGTTTTGTGAAATGATTTGTACGTAGCAGTGCATAAGTAGATCTGGGTGGTAGAATCGAAGTTGAATAAATAGGTACTAAAATAATTCTGCTTGAAAAATCCTACAATAACTTATAAGTTTATATAGGAAATTGATATGATACTATCTTTTCTGTACGTACATCTGATCAGAACCCACCATTTTTTATTTTGATTTGCTATATGAAACCTGTAATATCTATTTTTTGTTGTTATTGTTTCAATAAGCCAATTTGATATATTTAATATTATTATTTATATATTATTTCTTATTTAAGTTTTTTGTTTTTACTAGATAATTGGCTTGCACTATTATATCTAGCAACATTATATTTTAAGTAAACGAAATAAACGTGTACATCCATGCAATTACATAAATAGTATTTTAAAGAAATTGCTTAGCTACATGTATAATATTATTGTTAAAAAATAATTGAATTCTAACATTCACTACCATAAAAAGTTCTATTTATTACATACATAATATGTGCCCTGTGTTATGTATGATTATTTACGTAGTTGTTTATGAATGAAATGTTTGAGATTGGTGTATCCTGATAGCGTAATGGCATCGTATAATCGTATGCTTGTTGAATATGCCACCTTTATATCCATACGTGACAGTATTATAAATTATATTAAATTTTATATTTTACATTAAAACATTAAACTTAATCAAAACTGCATAAAAAATGTAATAGAGTAATTAAATATAAAATATTTCATGATTATAAATTATTACATAACTTTAAAGAAATACTTTTATGTTATTTTTCGTTTTTGATATTTGTGTAAAACATCTTTATGGCCACTTTAGAGTACATACCATATAGTAAGTTTATTGAAAAATATTAACATTTAATTGAATTAATAAAATTCCTGCCCATTAATATTCTTATAAACTTTTAAAACTTTAAGGAATAGAAAAATGCAATAACCACCTAAACAGTAATGCATGTAGTAATACATGTAGGAGCAGCAGTTGTAGTTGAAATGTAGCAATAGCTAAAGTCGCAACAGCATAAAAACTAACCCCATAAACAGTAATGCATATAGTAATACATGTAGGAGCAGTAGCTGCAATTGAATTGTAGCAATAGCTAAAGTCGCAGCAACATCAGAAGCATCAACAGTACCAGAAGCAACAACGATATTAGCAACAGCAGAAACAACAACAGTAGAAGTAGTAGTAGAAGTAAAAGTAGCAGAAGTAAATACAGCAACAATAGTTGCAGCTGAATTGTAGTGGTAACAAAAGTAGTAGCATTCGTAGAATGAGAAGCATAAACAATGACACAAATAGTAGCAGTAGTATACTACTTGCTACGGCAACAGTAAACGCGTTTTCCGTGTAGTAACAGCAACAACAGCAGCAATAGCTGTGGTAGTACCAATAAAAACCGCAGTAGCATTAGTAGTACTAGAAGCAGTTACAAAAGCGGAAGCGGCAAAAAAAAGCAGAAGCAGTAAAAATAGAAGTAGCAGAAAAATAAGATTAGCAGTAGCAAAAGCTGAGCAGAAGCAGTAACAATAGTAGAAGGAGAAGCACAAGCAGTAATATTAAGAGATGCAGTAGCAACAGTACAAAAAAGTCATAAGCAGTACCAGTATTGTAGCGGTAGCCGAAATAGTAGTAATAGTATAAGGAGAAACAGAAACCATAGTAGAAGTAGCAGTATCAACAATTGTGGCAGCAGCAGCATAATCAGCCGCGTTTGTAGTAGTAGTTGCAGCAAAAACAGTATCAGTAGCTTTATCAGAATTACATCAATAGCAGAAACAGTATCAATAGTTAAAGGAGAAGCAAAAACAGTGGCAGAAGTGGTATCAGTAGTAATAGTATCAGTAGTAGTAACAACAGAAGTAGCAGCGGTAGCACTGGCAGTACCATAATAATAAAAGAAGTAGTGATATTAAAAGGAGAAGCAGAAGTAGTGATGGAAGTAATAGCAGTAGCAGAGGCAGTAATAGCCGTAGCGGTAGCAAAAGCAATATTAGTATCATAAAGCAGTAGTATAAACAGCAGTAGTAACAATAGCAAAAGCAAAAGCTGTAGCAATAGCAGTAGCAAAAGTAGCGGAAGTATCAGTTAATACTTTGTTTGACCTATCCCCTTGCGCTCAAAATTTTGTATTAGACTTTGTTATTTTATTATACAATACGAAAACGTAATCTTTCTTGAGAAGTTAAGTATCAGAAAGTAATGTTGGAAATTTATCAAAAAATATTTGTGGTAATTAGTAACATCTGAAACAATGGCATCATGAATATTTTTTAGCCTTCATCTTTACTTGTTTACGAAATAAAACATTTTGTAAAAAAAGCAGTTTTCGAAGATACATGACTAGAGAAAAATTATATGAATTCTTGAATAATCGCTAAACCTGTAATTTGCAGAAATAACAATTTTTGGTGTATTTTGCGAATATAATAAATATAAAATATTATTCAATGTATATATATATAGTGTATAACTAGGAAAGATACTAATTTATATATATATATATATATATATATATATATATATATATATATATATATATATATATATATATATATATATATATATATATATATATATATATATATATATATATATATTCGTTGTGACAATATAACATGTATTTTCATATAAAAAAACTGGCGAAATTGTTCGTGAACCCGCTGCACATTTTTTTTAAAAATCATCTGGAATGACCTATATATTTATACAATTTAAATTTAAAAATAGGAATAAATGTTGAACTCTGAGAAAGCTGGATATAATAATTAAAAATCTTTCTCTTGAAGAATTCTTGTATTATACTATATTATATACTGTACAGTAACTTATAAAAACACCTAGTCATACAAAATTTTACGATTGTCCACGGATTACAAAAATCGCTGCAATTTATCGTTTTCATTTACAACATCTGGCCTGGAGAATGGCTCGCGTTGACTTGAACATTTCGTACGGCCGTTTAACATTGAATTGAGATGTCGAGTATTTTCCCGTCCGTAAGAGTAAATTTATTCGTCTTGTGCGCGCGCGCTCGTTCGGGGCCCTTTATCCTCTATTTACCCGCGTCTCGAGTTCTTCTCTAGAGTCCTTTTATACCCTCGTCTCTTTCTCGCTCTCTGCGTATATACGGACGGCCGGCACAACTCATCGTCGGAGCAAAAATAACATAGCGTAACGCAACATTACGGACGTACGCACTTGAGAGAGAAAGAGTGAGAGAGAAAGGCTCGAGCCGTGCAATAAGTAACCGCGCGCTCGCGCTCGCGTGGGTGACTCTATATACGCGCTGCGCAAACTGCGCGACTTGTTTTATGTCGCGGAATAAAAATCTGCCGCGCGTATTTTTATCTTTTTTCGTTTCGCTGAATTCCCGGCACATAAAATGTCTTGCTTCTTACCGCAGTAAGAGCACGCTTCTTAAATGTAGCGAGTTTCTTTAGTTGCTTTTGCTTCATTTTTCTCTTGCCGCGGATTGTAGCTCATTGATAGATCGTATACTACGCTGCTTGAAAAATTAATGTTTTAAGAGAAAAGTATTTTCAGCTGTATTCGTCTTGCTACAAAATATATTTAATCTTCTTAATATTTAAGATACATTTCAGAAGAAAATATAAAAACACATAAGCTTTGAAAAATATGCATTAGAAAATACAGTACTAGTGATACGTTGTTTTTTAAATAAAATTTATTCATCAAGTTTACTACAGAAACTTTATAAATTACCAAATAAATGTTCAAGTCTAATTTACGATGTGAATAGTTCGAAAATAAAACATTGTGGGTCACGTTAATTAACAGTAAATTACGAATGGAATGAAAAGTTAATACAAATGAAAGATTGATTTATCCACTGTTTATTTAAACTAACCAGGAAAAGTCTACTCAACGCTGAAAATAATTAATGACTTTATGTCAAATAGGTACACTAATAGCTTATTCATTAGAAGCATATTTATACATACAGGTATAATTAAGCTTCTTATTTATGCATCAATGATTATATATTTATTTTAAAAAATTAATTATATTAATCTATAAATAATAAACAACATAGGATTAATAAAAAATGTGATTATACGTTAGTATAAACTGTTATATCAGTTTATGAGATATGTATACCTAATAACGGTTTTCATTAACAGTTATTACTATTAAAAAATATTATCAAAAAATTACAAACGGCGTTAAGCATTACCAACATTAATCTCTTTAATTAATAAAATAAATCTTTATGTCTATACAAAAATAAGTCACGAGCAGGTGTAAGATTGCTAGCACGCTGAGAAAAAAAAAGAGTGAGGGGGGGGGGGGGTGAAAGAGAGAGCAAGAGTTCACGAATCTGCTGCCGCACCCATACGTATGTATCACTCGTGAATAACACTAAAGCGTCTTTTGTGTACATCACGATGCCAGAAATTTTACTCCCTTCCATTTCTTGATATAGGATGGAAATTATCGCATTTAGAACGCTTCTCTAAAAAAATCAATTATGTCGTATTAATGACGGTCTTATTTAGCAATCACTATAATTCTTCAAATTTCTTTATTTGATGTTTCAAACTCGAAAGTTTATTACTTTATCATCAAAAGAATGCCACTTTTCTCTACTTTGTGCTAATATTTTAAAATAGAACTATGTTTATGACCATGAAATGTACTATAAAACCCCAAAAAATACAAGATTACAAAATTTGAAATTTTCAGTACAGACGCACTTTAAACACACGTAACGATTAAACGATCAGTCGCAAGCGCCACACTTTACTTCCTACCACTTATTTTTATTCCATCAGAAAGACGATGAAATCCAGAGCCCGCGGAGTCACCTACATCTTCAACCCGCTTCCGTCCTCCAATATCCAGCATCCCAGCCGCTCTAATTTCGGCTCACCCCATATACACCAATCCATACGACCCAGCCGCGACTTGATAAATGGAACGGGGTTGAGCCGCGCCGGTAAATCCGCGGCGGTGGCAGTGAGAGCGCGAGCACGCCCAATCAGCATCGCGCCGCCGCCGTTCAGCCTTTTGGCCCATTCCGCCCGATGCATACATGCTGCCGCTGCTGCTGCTGAGCTGAGCTCCGTTTTAATTACCAGCGACTTGCCGAGCGGAGCAGAGCTACAACGTTGCTCCGGCTGTTTGACGCACAGTGCACGGGAAATGTCTGGTCGTGGTGCTACCGGGAGACTTATATATGTGTCTGCGGTTTATCGTTGATATTGAATTGGAAGGATTAGAGGAAGAAATGATTTATATGATTAGCAAAGTTTTTAAAAACGATTCGTAAATAGTTAAATTAATCACAAATAAAATGTGTGGATTCTCGGTAAAATTACATAACTCTGTTTCGTGAATTACAGCAATTCTAAATACTGGAAAACTGACTCGAAAAACTAACTAACGAATAATCTAATAGGTCCTGGCAACGTCCTTAATTAAAACGATAAAATTGAAAGGTCTAATACTAATCGGTATTTTTCAGAAATATCGTGTTTATGTGTAACTATTAATTTTCTTTTATTTATAAATATTGTATTTTTCATTTTTTGTCAGAATAAGCTTCAATTAGCACGCGAGTATAATATGTTTATCGAAAGCATTTAATGTTTTTGATATATTGAGAATTAAATATTTAAATTAATATTAATATGCTAAATTGAAACACAAAATATAGCAATTAAAATTATTCTGACTAAATCAGGTACGTATTCTAAAATATTAAATTAAAAGAGTATGAAGCAGAGAAAAAACTTTTTGTATTAAAATATAATAATAATTTACATAACTGTTCAGTTAAATGTACGTACATGAAGAAACTGGGGAACTGAGAAAGAGCATGCAGCACCGCAGTTAAAAAGACACTACTACATGCACTGCTTCGCGCAACAGTTAAAGTACAGCGCGAAGCAATGCATGTAGAATTCTAATGTAGAATGCTAAAAGGATAGGATCTTCTGGGTACTCATGAGAGCCAAATATGATTCTGTAAGATAGAAAGCTGCTAGTTAACTTCTACTGATTTTAAATCAACCTTAGATGTAACGAGTAAGATAGTATAATAGGTCCACATGACTGCGTCGAATTTCAGAAACCAGTCTCTTTCTATGTCTTTTACGATATAGCAGAAAAACACAGTAACTTTGTTACATTCTAAATGGTCATTTAAAGCAAGAATATTGTCCGAGACTACTCTTTGAGCATAAATGATGGAATACAATCCTAGATTATGTGAATAACTTTTCAATTATGCTACAAATGAACTAAAAAATTCTCAGAAGCTTTCCGAGTATAAGTTACTTGTACACGAATTTTTAGATGTTTAAATATTTGTTGACAACTCGTGTTGTTACGGCACAAGCCGGATTCACGAGAGGAGAAATTAATAATTCAATAACAGTTTAAACTTTCAAAATTATATTTATTCAAATGCCTAGCCGATATATTCCTGTGACGCATTTACGCTAAAAAGCCGATTCTTTCCCTAATAGTCACACGATGTGAACCACACGAGAGTCTAAACTACACTGCCTTCTTGTTGTCGAGAGCGCCAACGCTGGCCCTTTTTTTACGACCTTTACACGTAGCCGATTTCGTTTGGTTCTATTTCTTTTATAACGCTGTAGTTAATACATTGCATCATTTCAGCACTGCATATTTATTTATTATCAATTTCACATTATTATATTCGCCGTCAATTTTACTTTACAATAATTATCATTATTTCTGTCAGTAACACGTGTCATTATTTATATTAAAGCGATATATATTTAAACTCTCTTTTTGAAAAAAATAAACTTACGTCGTTCTTCTAGGCAGCTGTATAAATAATAAAAATAAATAAAACGTTACTGTTCAATTTTCTCCTCAAACCATTCTTAGAAAGCTCCGATTTGAGCATGATCAAAGAAATACTTAGAAAAATTCTTTCCAGACAAAAGACACCGTGCAAAAGCTAAGAAATCAAAAACCAAACTCTCCGAAAGCTACATCCGAATGCTACCTAGCTCCTTCAATAAATAAAGACAAAAGCGCTCCCAAAGAGAAAGCCAGCAGTAGCAGTGGCACGAGCGCCGCATGCGGTGGGGCTTCGCCAGGCTAGGCTCGCACTCTCCCTCTTCCCGCGTTGACCTCGCGCTCAGCAGCAGCAGCAGCAACACAAGCCGCTGCAATTTCAAATACAAAGGGTGTAACGACGTGACTCGGCCAGCGGCAGCAGCAGCAGCAGCTCGTAAGAAGAGTAGAGCAGAGCTTGCAGAGGAGAAAACGAGCGTCGAAAGCCCCGGCTGCAAAAGCCAAACTACCACGCCGAGAAGGAGCAAGCGAGCGAGAGCAGCATCCCTCGCCGTTGACTTTGCGCTGGGTAACCGGATATATACACCAGCGGCAGCGTCTCGCGAAACGCCCGATGCAGCTGCAGCCGTCGAGCAAATAAGAGGATGGAGCGCAGCCGGTAATTAACGAATCGCTATCGGTAATCGGTGGACGCGACGTGCAACGCGAGCCGAGGCTGCGCGCGACCAAATTGATTTAAAAAGAAGACCCCGACCACGCACGATCCGCAAGACTGGTTGGGACGCTGGAGGAGGAGGAGGAGACGGCGGTACATATCTACCTCGCGTGCGAGGAGGAACAGGATCGCGCGCGATCGCTGTTGAAAGAAGGAGGGAAGGAGAGAGAGAGGCGTACGAGCGTGGAGTTACATCACGCGATATAATGAATATTATGGTAGGTCAATTCGACGCTTTAAAGCTGCGGATGAGTTGGAGCGAGAACCGGTTTTCCTGCGGAGCTATAGACTTTTTATTACGTGAAATATGCATTACAGTTCTATAGAGAATCGTGATTTTTCTCGTACTTTAAGTTAGCTTCATCGAAAAGCAGGCTTTGTGGAAGATAAAATAAGGAGTTTTCTAGAAAAAATGTTAGCAATATATTTTTATATGTTCAGAATTGAAATGCATTGTTTTTAGATAGTGTACCTGTGTAACATGTAAATGATATACATATAAGATTTGGATATAATGAAGTGTATTTTCTTTCAAGCTAATAGGGAAAATACTAATATCTTCATTATTTTTCAGTTTTTAAAGACTATTAAATTTTTGGAAACATTTTTTAGTTGCATTACTAACATCAAATATCATATTACAGAGAAAGATTTTGAGATTTTATATTTTTGTTAGATAAAACTAAATAGCGGTGAATGTAATACAGTACCTCTATGGCCCTACTATATGACTGACAATTGCTAAAATAAAGTTATATACATTTCTACTCTTTTACTGCAGGAGGGTAAATTTCGTGTATCTTCGGAATAACTCCGTTGAATAGCTATTATATTATATTTATTATATTTAAAAAATTTCTGCATTATTTGAAAAATGCAGGAGTAATAGTTGTAGGTCTAGACAATACGGCAGTATAATTTCATTGATATGCAGCGTTATGTTTTGGTAATTAATATTCAAAATTATATTTGTTTTTTGAAAACGTATTTTTAATTTTTTCACAATTTAATATAATTTAATTGATTTCATTGAATTCATATTTTGTAAGACTGATCATAAATTTATCTTAGAGTTTTGTAAGACAAATAAACAATTGATCTGATTATTTAATAAAATTCATTATTGTTATAAAAGGGATATATACAAGTTTCTCGAATTTTCGAAAATAAATATCTTGGAACAATTAAATTCATATTTAATAAAAACATACTTAGAAGCTATATGCCAATAAATTAGTGTTTTTTGTACTTTTGTTTCTTTAATTTTTAACGGTGAAGCTTTTATACAAAGAATGATATTAAAAGTTCTATACAATTATCAGTTCCGAGAATTTGTTGTATTGAATTGCCTCTTTCAATGCCTCCGAATTTTGCTGAATTCTGTACACAAGTGTAGAAGGTATTAAAAACCATTTATTTTAAATTAAATTGCAGATCATGTTACCTTCTGTGAAAACTGATCCTCTTCTGGGTAAAACTTGTAATTTTCTCGTTACCTCATTATAAGTTTATTTTCAATTATTACTCGATACCATTCTAATTGTGTATCTTAAAAATGCAATCCTAACTTGATAAAAATAATTTTTGAAGTTTAAATTTACATTTCTATAACAATCTACTTGTTGTCGTTTTCTGTTAGATTTATCAAACTAATTCTTAAATTATACGATACTTTAATTTAACACCCCGAACTTGGTCTCGATTTTATCAAGCCACATCATTACTAAATAAAATTTTATGTAACTTAAAAGTTAAGAATTACAAAATCTAAAGGAAACTTGCACGTACTCACACCGGTTAGCCTTGGAACTTCGCTAAAACTCAATTACGAACTTCTCAAAATATGCAATAAAAAATTCAGTGGGTCTCATTAAAAATTCATAGCCGCCGCGCGGAAGAAAGGCAAACTGCTGAAAAATCTTAATGAACGACGAGCGCTAAATTCGATAAAACATTACTCATCAAGAACAACAATCTTCTAAGAAGATTTCAGCGCCGCGCCGGCGAGCGAAAGTTATTTGCGTTCCGCGGCGAATTAAGCTCGCGGCTAGCCGTCGGCCGAATCACGATAACGCAATAACTCCTTCGGACGTATAATACTAGCAACAATAAAAAGGCGAGTTCGAAAGTTCGTCCAAGGAAGTACGTTGAATAAACCAAAGCTCCCTCCCTCTCTTTCCCATCCCCTGTCGTCGCGACCAGCATCATTTATCACGATAAAAAGGGACGAATGGCGCTGCGCGTTCGTTTATAAAAAAGGCGAATGCATTAATTGCGCGGGGTCGAGTCGCGACTTATACCGCTGAGAAATAACATTCCCGAAACTCAATTTTAAATTTTAATGAGAAATTCATATTTTTCGAGAGAGGGAGAGCCAAGGACCGCCTCGTAAATTACCGAAACTTGCAACCGAGTTGTGCTCGCAGCATCTCGTTGAGAGAGTATAAGAGAGGAAATGCGAGGGGAGGATAGGAGGGGGGGGGGGGCAGGCAGTACGAGGGGAAGAAAGGGACAAGGCTCGATCGTAAAGTTGTTCGCTGTTTCGACGTGAGTTTAAGAACCGCGGCGGATAAAAGTCCTGGCGTGAGCTACTCCTCATCGCGCCAGACGTCGCGCGGAAACTCGCTTCTTGCGTACCGCTTCTTTCCTCCCGTCTCTCTCTCTCTCTCTCTCTCATTCTCTTTTGCTCTCTTGCTCTCTCTTGCTCTCTCTCTCTCTCTCTTGCTCCGCCTCGCTTTCGCTATCTTTACTCCTTTTTTCCGACTTCACTTCTCCTTGGACTTTTTTTGCTGTTTTCTTTTTATCGTATCTTCTTATCTTTCTTATTACTTGGAGGAGAAATGTTGCTGTTTTTTTGCCGCTCCGATGCTCAAAGTAATTCGAAGTAGGGTAAAAGTTGGACAATCTTGACAATTAAAGGCAGTTAGGACACTAATACGGCTCTACACTATACGCCTTTCTGCGCTGAAGTTTATTTGTAAGATTAAAGTTTGTGATGTTTTCTTCATTTTATATAAAATATGGATGCGGATTTATTTTGTGATGCTATACTTTCGATAAGTAGAAAAGGATATCTATAATTGCCAGTTATATAAAACGTACATATAAAATGTTTGAAAACTTCCTTCTTATTAAAATTAATTAACAATATAGATGCATTTGTGCACTGTGTATAGTTATTTTACTCTATTAGATTTAAATGATATAATTTAAATAAACTTACATTTCCTCAATTTTTATTTGTTATTTTATGCATAAATATAAAATTTATATCGGCAGCAGAAAAACACTTTCATTGCAGTGTCCGTTACTTTTAATTACAATATTTATTTTCAACTGAAAAACTGACTAATATTGGTTGACCTAAAGTTGGCAAATATTTGTATACGTTTGTTAAAAGAACTTTTGATATTGAATATGCATGGATAAAAAAGATCGGTATGCATTGCTAACATTTGCAATATTTTTCCGAAATAAAGTTTTTCATTTCTAAATTATTAGCACAACTTTCTTGCATGGATCAACTTTTTCCCAAATATTTTCAATATATCCCACGTTCGTAATATTCTCAAAAAACAAATGAAAAATCTGTATATTCTCTTCTAAACACACCAAATTCACAACTCTCGACAACTCTCCCACAGCATCGCTACACAACATTCCTTCACTGTCCAACACAACTTTCCTCAAAGAAAATTCCTCTCCGCAAAGCGCTTCAAATTTTCCCAGAAACCACACACACGCGCACACACACATTTCCTCGAGAAGCTTATCCAATTCCTCAAAAGACCTCCGCGAAAACTCGCTACACGCGCATTACCCTCGTCCCCAACCCCGCGGCATCTTTTCCCGAAAAACGACGAATATCTCCCTCGCATACATAATCCGCCTGTCGCAACCGGCAGCAGCAGCAGCAACTGCCAAAGCGAAAGCACCGTCACCCAGAAAAAAGAAAGCAACTATACATTGCTCGTACATCCGGCGGCGGATGATCGTCGTCGTGCAGTCGCTTACAGGCTTGCGCTATAATACGCCTCCACAAATTCCCGTGTGCGTGGGTGCAAGCAGCGCGATATCGAACTCCATACACTCGAGGCCCTATGTTTGCCCTGTGCTCAAGGATCAGGAAGCGCACAGCGGCTCGATAAAATATGCACTGTGTACTCTTGTGTGCTCTTTCGCTGGCGCTGCTCTCTTTGTCTTTCGCATGGCAAATTGCGCGAGTCTTTGTGAGCTACCGCGACAACGACGACGAGCGGTTTGAAGAAATTTCGAAGAGCTGCGACGAGAAGTTTTGGCGAGTTGTGTATCTCTCTCTCTCTCTCTTTCTCTTTGCCGCGACGGAGTTTTATTGAATTTAGCCCGGCTGCGGAGATGCGTGGGATTTTCGGTGGGAGCGAAGTTTCGGGGATTGTTTTCGAGCGGTTTTCGGGGCGTTTTAATTATGTCACGTGAAGTTTCATGGGGCGAGATGATGACGGTGAGAATGGTTTCTTTGGAAAGCCTTTGAGCTGTGAATTTGGAGGAGCAAGGACTTTCACCTATATAAATGAGAAGTATTTAGGGCTGTACTTTGACTGCGAGTTTCGAGCCCTTTTTAGGTATAAAAGATATTTATGTCCATCTGAACGAAAATGGCCACTTTTTTCCCTAAAAAGTGAGACCAAAAGTACACTTTATGCCCGCAAAAATGGTTAGCGGGAGAAAAGTTCCGTCGAAACTAGTTCAAATTCCTTTATTTAATCAAGTTCTACCAATAACCCTGATTTTCGATTGTCTTTTAACAATATTGTCTATTAACAGTCCATTCGTCCTGCTTTCCAAATCAAAAAGTGGCCACAGTTGAGATGGGCATAAAGTACTATATGTAACTCGAGAAAAAAGTCGATTTCTCCCTCGGGTGATACTGTACAGTAAACTCACCCGCGGGAAAAATATTCGACTTTTTGCCCTTGTTACATAATGTACTATTGTAACAGGTACTAATGTATTATTCATTACAAATGTGTATAATGAATTCGAATGGAGTTTGGTAAAACTACATTTGTATTTGTTTCATGAGTTTAGTAACAAAATAGGTCATATGTTGTGTGTAAATATATTATTAATAACTCAAATGAATCATTAAGAGTAAACATGACACATTTACATTATTATTTGTTAAAAATCAATGTAAAATCAAATACCCGAGTTCAATATTTGTACATAAAAAGATACCACTGATTTACTGAAATCACTGATACATCAAATAACGTGTTCTATTTATCTTCAGTTGCCTGGATAGCTTCAACGAAAGTTTTTTAATTAAATGAAATTTTCAATTCATTTACTATCCTCTATCAACTTTGCTTCACCCACCATAGAATAACAACGTACGAAAGCCTTTCCTTTAAAACTTTAATCACTGTCGGATCAAATTTTTGCCCCTTAGGTAAATGAGCAAATCCCATCCGTGATAATGAACTCCTGCATTTCCTTTAGTTTTTCCTCTACATCCCAGAAAAAAACATAACCTTCACAAGCAATTTCGCAATTTTTGTTAATTCTGACTTCAAAAACTCTTGGATTATACATTCTTAATAAACGGTTCACATTTTTTATTAAATCATTGTTCATCGATGTGTGCAAATGAAAAATATAATCAATGTATTTAATACAACTTTCCATAAATTAACAAACTTCTGACACTGATTGTATAACCAAGCACCTTTAAAAAAAGCGCTGCAGAGACGAACAGTAGCGAGGTGTTTGGTCGACTGATGTTCACGAAGCGCATTGGACGATGCGCGTGTTAGTTCACGTGTGCGCGCTTGCAAGCTTGAAAGCAGAAAAGCAAGCGTGAAATCCGATACGCGCGCATATATGGGCGATTTTGCATTTTGCCCCCCGCCCCCTTTTTCGCGCGGCTCTTTCTTGTCATGACGTCCCGCGCCCTCCGATGTCTTTTACACGCTGTGTGTACGCACGACTGAGCCTTTGTGCGCTTCGAAGTTGTGTTTTCTATGCGCGCACCGGTTTTTCACTCGAGCTTTATCGCGCGCTTCACATTTCGCATGTACGCGCGTCACGTGCATTGTAGTGTGCGAAGTCTTTGACGTCTACGGCTATTTAGATGTTTTTTTCCAAATGACATTAATAGTCATAAGTTCTTACAACATAAATTTGTGTACTGTTTTTTATTTAAGTACATTCTATTTCAATTTTTTTTATCGGGCTAGGTAGATTGAATCACTTTGAAGTTCTAAGAATATCAAATAAATTGATAATTATACAAGGATCAATCCGTTAGCGATAACTTTATACTTTACTGCACATTTTCTTAGGTAACATCTCACTTTTTCTGAACTATTATATCCGCAGTCTTTATTACTTGAGTACGTATTCTTATATAGATTCTCTTCTTTATTTCTTGCTCATTTCTCAATTTCCTTTAACGATCTTAACTTTTTACCGCTTTGGAACATTGAGGATTAGCGGTAGTTCAATCGTTTTTCACTTTTCTTATTTCTCCTTAACTAATACCATTAATTAAATTTAATAAAAAATAAGAATAAAATGTTGTTAATTGCATTAGTATTCTTTCAAATTTATTTTAATTTATTCTATTACCATTCATCGGGATGGAACAAAACAAAGGATTTTAATTTAAATAATTTATAACAATTTTTAAAGAAGTTCGCTATTTATTCGGCGTATATTATAAAACCAATAGTATTTGCCAATCTCTACAAAGGCCAGAGTGAATTTGATTTCTTGGTCATTCTTTTTCGAGCTCAATCGAGCGCTGCTCTTGCTGCCGAAAGTCGCCATTGTGAAGATACCCAAGAACGTTATCGCATTCGAATTATAAACAACTTCGTGGAAGATTTTTGAATTGCGAGTTTAAAATAAGGTTCGCGGGTATAAAGATACCAGCAGTCGAGACACGAATTACAGAAATTCTATTGACTGTGGTGAAAAAATGTATAAATATAAAGTCTAATTGTAAAAGAATATGTTATTACATGTTTGTAAGTATATTATACATTACGCATTAATAATGGCAAGATAATAATGTACTATGACATTTTTTTATGTTCTTTTGTGCTGTGGAGAAAATTCTGTTTTTATCTGAAGATGTAAGGTTTTCAAACTCACAGTGCTTAATTTATTTAGCACTCAAAAACTTTTGCACTTTTACTTTTAATTAAAAACGGAAGAATTCCACATGCAAACAATGCAAAGTGTGTCTTGGCTGCCGTCATCGTTGTGCCCGCGAACCTTATTTTAAAATCCAAATAGAAACTTACTACGCATCCTAACTTACTACTTTTAAATTATTGCTAACGAAAAGCGAAGCATTTATCTCACAAAGATGGTAAATAAATAAAGATTAAGTTGAATACAATTTATAGTAAAACTATCATCGCATTATTCTCTTAGATTTAAAAATTAGAGGTATGTAAAATGTTGTAAAAAATTATATATCAGAAGTTTATACACATCAAAATGGTTAAAATACAATTTTTCAGTAACTAAAAAATTATAAATGCAAAGGAGGAAGGTTCTTAAGGATGGTTTTCGGCCCTACTCCAAATTAGCCAATTTTAACTGAAATGGTATCTACGATGGTGTTCTACAAAAATAGATAATTTTGAGCTAAGCGAAAGAGTGATTAGACAGGTACAGAAAATTATAAGAATTAATGGATCGAGAAATCTGATTATATAATACCTTGTCGACTACATCTGAAAAGCAAAAAATTACTGCAACTTTCAATCGATTCCTAAATATCCGTACAAAATTTTATTCGGTTATCTTGAGCGATTTACGAACTGATATGACAATATGCACGCAAGCACAAGCAAGCACACACACATGTAATGAAACACGGACACATACATCCAACAAAGCATTTTTGGATTGACCACGTCAGATAATATATTCTGCATTAAATTTAAAAAAAAATTTTGAAAATTATCCATACAATGCTTTATTTGAGTTAGCATAAACGTATCCATGAAATGTATGGTCAAACTAAATGTAACTATTACACGTAATACAACATTTTAAATGTTCACACTCATACATACGTACACTTCTAATCGAAATTACACGAGTAGCAGTTCACGTACGAAAACGCTATGTTCGTAACAGGGTGAACTAAGCAAGGGTATCCGAAACGCTGTTCTCGAAATTGAGTCGGCCGTCATTGCTTGACCGCGCGCACAATGTCTAATCGAAAGAGAGATAGAGAGTAAGAAGACAAGGCTAGCAGAGAGCGCCTGTTAATCCGCTATTAAATCCGTTTAGCTCGGGTACGAGTTAAGTCACGTGAACACCTGCGCGCGCAACGAAATCGACATTCATGGGAGGCTTCTATGTCTGCCTCCCTTTGCTTCACGGCGCGGACCGTCGCTCGCCGTCTGCGCAACCGAGCATTACACTTCGTTAGCGAATTAGTTGTTGCGCATCACGCGGGTTGCGAGGGTCCGTCGCTTATACTGGCTAGACGCCGCGCTGATGTAGAACGATGAGGAACGAGCAATTTTGCCTGAATGTATAGGAGGTGATTTAGGTTCGGACGCTTTTTGAATTTGAACGTTAAAGCTAGAACGATGTTGCTTACGGAAATGTATTAATAAGTTAGAGAACTGCAAATTAATGAAAATTGTTTGTGGAATTTTTGATTACACAATTGAAGTATTTTTATAAGCAGAGCTGTACATTTGTGTAAAACGAGTGGCCGCGATACATTTCCGATTCATCTGATTCGAAATTTTGAGTTCGATTCAATTTCCCGGTTCAATTTGAATCAAGATTTTGAATCGCGATTCAAATGTTTCGATTCAAGGATGAAATCGCGTTTCAATTTTCTCGATTCAAGTGAATCGTGATTTTGAATCGTGATTCAGTTTTTCGATTCACATGAATCGAGATTTTAAATCGTAATTCAATTTTGCGAGTCAAACGAATCGAGATTTTGAATCGTGATTTTGAATCGTGATTCAATTTTTCGATTCAAATTTCAAATGCTTATTTAACATAAATCGGTCTATCATAGCGTTTAGGGCCCCTAAATGTGTGGTATCATCCGAATGGTACCCCATGTTTAGGGTTACTTAAATATTTTATGGACTATATTACACAAATTTTAAACACTATGATAAGCTGATTTTTATAAAATGGGCCATAAGCTTATTTAGCCTCCCCTTCACATAGGGTACCATCCGGATGATACCACGTGTTTAGGGGGGCCTAAACACTATGATAGCCCAATATGTGTAAAAAAGGCCCTCAGAAATTTTAATCGAAAATTTGAGTCACGATTCAAAATCTCGATTGATTAGAATCGAAAAAATTGAATCACAATACAAAATCTCGATTCATTTGAATAAGAAAAATTTGAATCTTGATTCACGCATGAATCGGAAAAAATGATTCACGATTCAATATCACGATTCATTTGGATCGAAAAATTGAATCGCGATTCAAAATCTCAATTCATTTGAATCAGGAAAATTTTAATTTTGATTCACGCATGAACCGAGAAAAATGAATCACGATTCATATTTTCGATTCATTTGAATCGAGAAAAACGAATCGCGATTCAAATATCGATTTAAATGAATCGTGATTTTGAATCGTCATTTAATTTTCTCGATTCAACTTGTGAATCAAAAAAATTTTGCGGTCGATTACGCACAGCTCTGTTTATAAGCACATCGTCTAATATTCATTTGAATTGCAATTGAAAATCTATGATTATAAGATTATAACTGTAATTTCATAAATTAATGACTTAAGCGTCAAGCTAATTATCATATATTTGTAAACAATTTTGTGTTTTGGAAAATAAATTCAAGTATAATACTTAATTTTTCAAATTACTTCACTTACAGAATAGAAGTTTGACTTACATAATTATGCACATTTCAGTTTCTAAAAACAAAAATTTGATTAGCATGCATATAGGTAAAAATTGAAAACTAAAAATATTTGTTCAATTACATTAAACGGAAGTTTTTTTGAAGCACTGCAATGAAAATTTACTTAGAATATAATGTATCAATTTATTTTTTTATTCATTATTTTGTTTATTTATTTATTTATTTATTTATTTATTTATTTACGGGAAAGCTCTTTTTAATTTCTGGTGCACTCATATTTATATCTATGAATATTTTTACGGCTACCACCCCTACAAGGCATTGAGATAAGTCGGAATCTCAGCGATTAGTCCGAAATGACGAGTTATGAATTCGTCGTCGAAAAAATTGACGCAACGAAGATTCGAACCCGCGCCCTCGGGAACAAAACATACCAACCATATGAGTCATACGCTTTGATTGCCAGTTAAGCTCTGGAGTATTCTAATTGATAATTCACACAAAATGATTACTAACATTAATATTTGTAATGCCTTTTAATAATGTACTAGAATTTTTATGCTACAAAATCTTAAAATTCATTGATACTTTGTAACTGTAAAACTAAAAAAGGTTTCATTAATAATAGTGTTAATTTAACAAATAAATTGAAGCATAAAAATGTACCATAGCTATGCGGAAATGAAGACTAACAATTGAAAGAAACATTGGTAATAAATGTAAAAGTTAAGTTCATTCATGACTGTAAATATATTTATTAACTTTATTAATAAATTACTTAAAATATATAATAAGTGCTTGCTATCTAAAGAAACGCTTCATAAATATTACCTACAATATTTTTTAAATTATTCGCTTTTCTAAGTACGGAAGCTATCCATAAGTCTGACAAAGATCGATCTCTCCTCCTGTTTTTCCGTTCATTAGTTCCGAGCTAACGAAAAGAAGCAAGCCAATGATGCAAAAACTGCAAGCTTTATTTTCTCTGACGTAGATAGCTGATTATTGGTTTTTAGTATCTGCCTTCCCTCTACTTAAAGTACGTTCTCAGTATTTCTAAATTTTTTTTATATTCTTTCTACAGCAATAAATTTTTATGTGAAAAGTAGAATTCAGATTTTTTTTATACAAGTATGTTTTTAAGAGGGAAAACAATATGTTTCATGAATATATAGGTAAGTTTTAAATTTGACTATATATATGAAATGGTATTAATACTATTATTGAACAAACATTTTCTGTCTTGTTTTCACTAATCATCTATTCGTAATAACAAAACACGAAATAGTGCCTTTACTCTATAAAAATAACGCTACTTGAGTAAAAGCCAATATTTTTTCGACTTCTCTAGCGAAAAATACTTATTAATAATATTACTTTCCCGTATAATACATCTCCTAATTGAATGCGGCAATAAATGCGGTGTCGATATATCTATAGCTTCAACTATATATATATATATATATATATATATATATATATATATATATATATATATATATATATATATATATATATAGTTCCACGATAGGCCAAGCATCAAAGGGTTGGGCGTAACGCTCTCACTGCTGCCCGGGTATTTTGACCCCTCTCTCTCTCTCTCTCTCTCTCGCGCTCTCTCTCTCTCTCTACCCTTCTCCCCTCTTCCCTTTCACGATATTTTGCGAATTACGGTGCGCTGCTGGTTCTGCCAGCGGCTCGGGCTTGACAAATAAATGTTATTACAGCAGCGCGTTCGTTTGGCCGAGCGATGAGCGTGTGAATGAAACGCTTCGATCGCCCGTCTAGATAATCTGTGCGCACCGCTTAACGAACGAAACCAAAGCGTTGATTATGTTTTTGGTGGATCCGCGATTTTTGTCCCCGTCCCCTTACCCCTGTGCGGGTCATGCTGCAGGTGCATGCAGTATAAACGATTTTATACTTTTTCCCTCGTACGCTAATTTCATGTTAGCCGATATTTATGTTGTTAATTAATTTCGTTTAATTTGAAGCGCTGGGTGTATGTACTTCACTATCTCTCTTGCGATAAACATGCGATAAAATTCTATACCATCATTTGCGATGATTACGTTGATAAGTAATTACTGTGACCTTTTACGAAAGTCATGGACGTAAATTTAATGATCGTTATGCTGTAGGATGCAAATTGTAATAATTTTAGGAGTACAAACATTATTTTCAAATAAAATAAAATTTATTCACTATTAAAAATCAATAAATGTCAAACAATATATAATTAACACCAAAAGGAAGAATTATAATTTCTACTCAATAAAAATATTATAATTATATGTTTATTTAGTAGAACTGAAATGTGGGGAAGTTAAAAAAGTATCAAGTCATCAGTTCAAGAAGTGCACTCTGCATTGGAACATATTATATAGATAGATTATATTGACTTAAGTGCTCATGGAATTGATGCATTTCTGTAATCAACTTCAACCATATACAGAACGGAATATCAACAATTTTTTACAGATCGTGCTTAAATATACCGAGACTCGTTATCACAGCAACGAATAGAAATGCTTGACCATGATCTTAGCAATAAAGAAATTTTGAAATATTCTTATTTAAAGGATGGTCTATCGATTTTGCCTATTGACAACAATGGGCGTAAGCGGTTTCAAACATTCAAGGATACACGCGACAAACTATGAAGATATTCTATGATGCTGTATTTTTTAGTGACCTAGTATGGAAGAAGAAACCTACAGCGAAATTATTTCATCTGCGGCTCCATCAATTAAGGGGATATGATCCCTATAAATTATAAAACAATAAATCTTTTTTTATACTGTATTCTTGATTTATAGGGTATTTACTACCTAAAAAATGAAATTTAAGTCACTATTAAAGTCAAATAAAAAAGTTTAAGACCTTAAACTATCATTTTATTAGTACTGCGATTTCAAAATTCGCGCGAGTATCATATCAACTCTTACAATATAGATTATTGGGTTATTTCACTTGTGACGTCATCAGAAGTATTGGCAATATTCAGACACCTACAACTCTGAAACTCGCTCAATTGTCTTAAACCGCAGTGCTATTGTTTTAAACCACAGTGCCCATCATCTTACTGAAATAGCATAATAGTTTATCAAATAAGTAGGACGTTATCTGTTTCATACTGATGCAGATAATTCCAAGCTTACTTCTATCAGCTGTTAAATGTTTTGTTTCGCCAGTATAAAGAGTGGATGCAAAACGGTGTATCATCATAACAAATTCATTAAATGAAATAAGTATCAAAGTGTAATTACTAATCTGAGCATTTAAAAGATTTGAGTTCTTTGTGTCTACTTTTATTTTAAGAAAAATCAACATAAATATGGTTAATGCTAAGAGCAAATAATACCTGTTTCCTAGAGAAATTTTACATAGAAGGACTTTTTACTAAGGAAATTTCAAAGTTCTGCAAGGTTAGTCTTAAATTGTTGTATATGTGAGTTATTCACAATTTATTTGTATAGCTATTTTTTAACATTATACTTATGTAATAACAATTTTTTCAGGTTAAATGAGTGTAGAATGACATATTTCATGTCAAAATAGCTATTTGAGTAAATAAAAATGTTATAGATATGAATGAGGTATGTTATTTAAATGTATTTGTGTATTAACAAACTATAAGTTTAACCCGCTCTTACTCAACTTTATATTTTCAGATCCTGTGCGCAGCTTCCTGATCAGCCAAGAGCATGTAATAAGGTCTTCCAGGGCTTAAATTATTTGAAATTGACGCTTCTATAGCATGGTGCTATTTAGAATACCCTAAACTATGATTGAAAAAAAATTATTATTATTAAATTAAAAATAAATTAAAAATAATAAATAAATAATAAATAATTTAATAAATAATAAATAAATAATAAATAATAAATAATAAATAATAAATAATAAATAATAAATAATAAATAATAAATAAATAATAAATAATTTAATAAATAATAAATAAATAATAAATAATAAATAATAAGTAATAAGTAATAAATAAATAATAAATAATAAATAATAAATAATAAATAATAAGTAATAAATAAATAATAAATAATAAATAATAAATAATAAATAATAAGTAATAAATAAATAATAAATAATAAATAATAAATAATAAATAATAAGTAATAAATAAATAATAAATAATTTAATTATTATTATAATTAAATTATTATTATTAAATTATTATTAAATTATTATTATTAAATTATTATTAAATTATTATTATTATTATTATTATTAAATTATTATTATTATTATTAAAATTATTAAATTATTATTATTATTATTATTATTATTATTATTACATTATTATTATTATTATTATTATTATTATTAAATTATTATTATTTTTTACTCTAAAATAAATTTCACTTGGGTCTCTCCTTAACATGCAAGTATAATAAGATTAATGGAAAGAAATGTGAATTTTCAATTTTTTTTTCAGACATGGTGAATTGTTTCAGATAATAGTGCAAGTGAAAAATAAGAAGTCTGTATAGCATCATACTATAAAGATACATATTATAAGTAGTTAAAACCTGTAAAACTTGATATTATAATTTTGAGTGACCAGGAGCCGGCGCGCAGAAAAATAAAGGTGCTAGTCAATTATCTAAGAGATATTATAGCGAAGGGGACTTTTTTAAAGGTACAATGTGTTGACAAGTATCGTATATACTTATGAGTAATCGTATTTACAAAATTATTAACTGTGTATTTCTTATTTTTCAGCTAAAAATCACATTTAAAGCTCTATAGGGATCAGTTGCTTCGAGCGCGGTTTCCTTCGTATCGGTCTGCCTGCCGGTAATATGCTTATAAATACATACTTACATTGTTCTGTAAGACAATTGATAATTAAAACACACAATTAACTTTGAATATTAAAATTATAATTACAACATCAAATCAAACGTGGAATATACATAATATTCTAAAATATAATTGAATTTGAGTTTTACTTATGAAAATAGCACGTTAATTGTAAATATTCGGTACATAAAGAAATATCTATTTATCAGTTTTAACAAGTTTATAAATTATAAGGCAACAATAATATAAATATAAGTAATTACGGACAATAGATGCATATATTGATAGGTTCTAATAAAAAAGGCGATATTTTTATGAGTAGAGTGACGTACAGTTTAAGTCAATTATTAAATTAGATTATATCGATATTCTTTATAATAAGTCGTCTAAAATTATATATCGGCATTTATTTTGTATAACTTCAGACATTTCTAAAAAGATTATCCATTTTTTGTTAATAGATGCCAGAATAACTTTTATATAGTTATCCTTTAATATGCACATGCAATATTTAATGAGTACGAAATTCGAGCGTTGAATAATAGCTGAAATTTCAATTATGAAGAATATTGAACCTGTTAGAATAATTGTTCTATAATGGAAATCCAATCTTGCTATAAGATATACGAGTAATATCGTAGGATGATTTGGCAAATTTCGCATACTGCACAGCAACAAGGAATAGATTTCACTTTAAATATCACTTATCTTTCGCCGCAATGTTAGCTCGTCAAATTACTCGCGTCGATAAAATTTTGCAAAAAGTACTGGGCCTATCAATTAAAATGAACAGTGCTTTAAAAAAAAGCCACCGGCGCGCCGTTCGTGTTCTCAACGGAAGTTAATAAAGCAATAAAACGCCGCGCGATCTCCCCCTTCAACGTTCCGGCGCGCTGCATACATTATTCCTCGAGGGCGGAATCTGTGGCGATACGTTGTAAAATCAGCGAACACGATAGCGACAAGTGTTCCCTCAGCGACGCTCGTAATTCACCGGCATTAAATACCTCCGCACAGAGTCTCGTGCGAGCGTGGCCCCGCGCCGATCGTGTAAGTTTCTTCTCTCCCTTCCCAGTGTATAGCTGTCTCCCTTCTTCCGTCTTATCTTACCTACTTTGCCGGTTACTTTTTTCTTTTACTTTTTTTCTCTCGATGTTCCTCTTTCTCTTCCTCTTTGTGTTACACATTTATTCCCCTATCGCATTTACGGATCTGATTTCCTTCATGACTATTTCTATGCCTGCTTTTCATAAGTTATATTTATTTCTTAATATTAATTTCATTTTAAACGTTATTTTAACTGTAAATACTTTATATAGCAACTAAATTTATGCAGGAAGCAGTGACTTAAAAGAGCCAGCCTGAGTTAAACTCTAAAAGATAGTTTGTTTTATGAGCCGATAAATTTTTGTTTTGTAACCTTTGTAAGACCAAAAAATCTTGCTCTTACGCGTCACAATGTTTTACTAAAGTCCATACCATATTTATTCGGAAAACTTTGCGGTGTGCGCATTTCTAGGTGAAACGATCAACAAAAAGTTTTTCCTACTGTTTACTTTTTTCGTCCGATTTGACTACTTTTGACATGTATTTAATAAAACTTACATGGTTTACTTTTTCGATAAAAATGTTTTTATCATGTTTTCAAAGTTCAAACCAACTTTTAAAGAAATTTTCTTAGTGATTTTTAAAAATATGGTTTGTTGTCCAAAAAAGTGATAATTGTTTAACGAAAAAGTAAACTGAAAAAGTTTTAGTACATGTCAAAAGGAGTCGAATAACCAAAGAAAAAAAAAATTTTGTCGATCGTGTCACCTAAAAACATGCTTGCCACAAGGTGTTCTCAATAAACATTAAATCGACTATAGTTCATGTATTGTATCGTGTAAGAGGAAAATTTTGGAGTTTTATAACGGTGAAATTACAGCATTTTTCAGTAAATTTAAATGTTTTATTAAAATATAACGGTCGTTAGATCTCTTTGGTCAGCCATAATGAAAACCTGTATATTTATTCATCTATATCGCAAGGTTTCGAGAGCCAGTAAGATCGAATTAGGGGTTTTAAAGTTTTATTGTGTTCATAATACATATTGTTATGTAGCTACTAGGAGATTTGAAAATAAAAATTATTAACTAAAGTTATAGTCTATTGAGGTAAAATTCATAATACAGTTTTCTAAATCGTAGAATTTGGGCCCAAGAAAGTCATATACCTTTCCGATTCCAGCCTTGACTACCATTTTTCAATAACTTCTCTACGCAAACTAAGTTCACTTATTTGTAGTAAAGTTTTTCATTTATTTTTATGAACTGCTTTTTCATTCATTTTCTTATCATTATTTACGATTAGAAAGGCATGTAATGCCATATTATTAATTTGTACAACTTTATAATAAATAATAAAATAATATTTTGCTAAACTGTTATGAATAATAACAACATTACAGCTGCTGAACCATAATGCGAATTATGTATACTTTCATCAGCGGATTGCGAAATGAAAGCAGTTTATGGTTATATTTATTCACTCATGTAAACTTTAATTTAAATTCTAGAAATCAGTATTTGTGGAACAGTTAATTTGATATTAAAATATAGGGAACCCACAAAGTATTGCAAATTCGATAAAGCAAATTAAAAGTTGCAGTTTATTTTCATTTTCCATTGATTCTAATTGAATACACTAGCAAAGTTTCCCCTCTCGTCATTAATACATAACAGTATACCTGTACAACAGTGGCGTGACTCTTTTAGTAAAAGGATTATTTTATGATAAATATTACTCTGAAGTTTAAATAATTTTCGAATAAAATTTATTTCTTCAAATAAACATACATAAGTAATAGATTTAAGAATGTTATAATATGTTGTAAACAATAAAATGTAACGTATCAATTTTATTGTTAATATCGGTACTGAAAATAATTCAATATTCATAAAAGAAAACCTTTTACCACGATTTTAAAAACTTTAACGCTTAGAGCGCGAAAATTCCGCCATCTCATTCCGCTCATACATCCTTAAACGATTTTGCAAAATTTAATCCCTCCACGCCAATGAATACTTCACCTTAGCCGTGAAATAATAATATATTTTCTCCGCGTGGAGTAGTCCTCCGTATTCTCCATTATCCTCCATCTCCTCATCCACCTTCTCCTCCTCTACATGTCCCTTATCTCAATGTCCTTCTCTCTCGCTCCGCTCGGTGTCTGGCAGTGAGAGGAAGGATAGGAAGGAACAAGGTAAGCGCAACAGAGAAGCTTGTACGAGAGGAAGAGAGAGAGAGAGAGAGAGAGAGAGAGAGAGAGAGAGAGAGAGAGAGAGAGAGAGAGAGAGAGAGAGAGAGAGAGAGAGAGAGAGAGAGAGAGAGAGAGAGAGAGAGAGAGAGAGAGAGAGAGAGAGAGAGAGATAGTGAGTGAGTGAGTGAGCCTAGGCCGATGAATGGACTGGAACAGGTTCTGAATCTTATGCAATAATAAATGAGTGACCTCCCCCGACCCATCCGCCGTGAACACCTGGCGGCGGCGGTTGGGCACCAAGAGTGCAACTCTAGCTCCTGCCTGCCTGTATAAGTCTTCTCCGTTCACCTCGTGTGGCTTAACGCTGAGAAATAGTATTATAGTTGAAATGAACATTCCCGATTAGCGAATAATCCTCTGGTAATTCTAATTATTATTATTGTTTCTTTTACTAATAAAGAATAGTGATTCTGATAATCTAAATAAATCAGTTTATTTGACTGTTTCGCGAAATTGCGTTAGCGTTTTGTTGACAGGTTAACATTCCAACTTTGTTAAAGCAGTTTGATCGTAAGTTTAAAGTTTGAGAGATGATGTAAGATGGTGATGATGCATTATCATTCTGTGACTATTTGATAACGTTAAATTACTTAGCTCTCTAATACCGCACATGTGACGAAGACAGACTACCGAGAACGATAGAGTGGAAATTAAATTATTATAGCGCTTCTAAATAAAAAAGTCATTCTAATAAAACAAAAATAAATAAAAGAAAAAACACTGTAGCTCCAATTTTCCAGTAAATATTTAATAAATATATAGTTCATCTTATTAAATACTACTCTCAGTGATATACGAGCAGGCAAGAAGGCGAGACTATAGAAGAAGGTTGCTGCAACTAGGCTTAAAGTCCAGTGAATCTATGTGTACACCTAGGAGAGAAGAGCTTTTATTCATTAGTCCTCGCAGGCTAAACAACTTCCGTGCGCGGGGGGCCCTTTGACTTTGTTCGCTTGTTTCCCCGGCTGCAGCAGCGGCACGAGCAGCGGCATTTGCTCTTCGGCTTCTCTTCGCTGAGCTGCAGGAGAGCCACCGAGCTGCTTCTTGAATAAAGTATTAGCCCCGCGAGCATTGATTGGTAGCAAGTCGCGCTTCATAGTGGAGCTTAAAAGCGTCACAAACAGAAGTGAAGACAGAGAGAGAGAGAGTGAGAGAGAGAGTGAGAGAATGAGAGAGAGAGAGAGAGAAGAGTGACATCGATCGGATGTTCTTTTTTCTTCTTTTTCATTTTAAATAGGATGCACGTAGCTTGAAAGAAAGAGAAAGCATTGTTCTTATCGAAAGACTGATGGAAGACAAATACTGTTTGGTAACGAGGTTAAGCCTTCTTTGCAAGAGAATATTTTGTGTACTGCTGAGTGGAGACTCTACCATGGATTGTGTCGAGTAGTCTCTTCGTTATTTTTTGTTAAGTTATGGCTTGTTGCTTCTATCGGGTTTTAAAACTTTGAAGATTTATTGCAAGCGTCTTTTTATTGAGAAATCCACAATAATTATGCCAAGATATTTATATTGGCTGTTACAAGTTTTATAAAAGTTTAGACTCCTTTTCCCAACTTTTGCCTCGAACAGTATCTAAGTATCGAAGAAAACAAGTATGATCAAAGTTTCATCAATTAAACTGTAATTGTAATATAATTTGCTAGTACTACAGGATTATACACAATACTGCTGTTACCAATGATACACCGCACCTCCATAGATAGACTCACAAACTAATTAAAATTATCACGAATAACAATTTTTTAGTTTAATTTGGGTGCAAAAAACCTCATAAAAACATAGAAATGATACCTATAGTTTGAAAATCGATAAATAAAATGAAGTCAATAGTACATTGTGCAACTAGTGCATGAAGCAGGTCACCTGAGCGCACGCATTGCACATACTATTTTTTAAATCAATGTGATAAGGTCGAGCACGGGAGGTAGATGAATGGGAGTATATTATTAGCACAAATATTGCAACATTTTTTTCTTTAAAGTAGTATCAGCTTCAGGCTACATCCTCAATAAATATTGATATACGAAAGAAGTTTAAAATAAAGTTGTAAATTTGGGTTCAAATGTTTTAATGAAACAAAAAATAAAGTACAATTGTGATTATATAACATGATATTTGTCCTTATAGTACCAACACAGAACCAAAACAGATAAATATTTCTTATTACTACATTCTTATTACTACAATTATTAGCATAATGATAAATTGGAAAGAAATACTTTTGTTTATCAAATGGCTGAAGTAAACAAAGCAGTAACTATCCTCTCTAAATAGATGCCTAGAGGCTTTTTCTCGCTACAAAAGGATTGCTTTCACACACCGTACGATAAGTAAAATGAATCACGCACGCTTTGGTAAAAATGCGTAACTCGGATCTCGTATATTATCCACGCATGAGAAGTCGAGCTTCTTATACGGCGATTCAAAAAATAGGTTTAAGACTTACTGTTAGTCAGTTTTCCAAAAGTCCATAAAAATTGTAATAGTCTTATTCTGGAAGTTATGTGATATTTGAAATAGATATGCAAAGGTACGATTTTCCATTGCACTTGTCTTTTCAATGCAATTTATAAGACAGAACCAATAAAAACTGGCAAATCTACTCATATCCCTTCTCAAAGACTCCATCGCATACACACACGCAGGCCCCGCTCTACAATCCCTCGCTCGAAGAACGAACTCCCCATTCCTTCGCACAGCCTCCAAAATACATATTCAGCCTCACTCGTATGCCTCTATTTTACTTCGAAAGACTCCCCTGCAATCCTATAAGCATCAATACACACCACTACAACGGCGCCCCCGACTCCTCGTCTCGAAACTTTCCCCAAAGCAAACCCGGGACGAAATCGAGCTGAGTCTGCCCCGGCTCCCGGATTGATATCGGTATAAATTATCAACGATCCCCTGCAGTATGCAAGCCGCGCGAGTTCGCCTCGCCCTGCCGCGTGTTTCTCTTTCCCGCTCACGAGCTGCGGGGAAACTTCCGCGGAGGCGCTTAATAGCGCGACACGTCGATTTGTGTTATCACCGCGCGCGCGATCATGAATTTTCGAGAAGCGCAGGAGGCGAGGTGAGCGAGTACACCTGCGCGATTACAAGGGCGACCTTCGCGGAGACGAGCGAAGCGAGAGAGCAGGTAGTCGTGCGCAACGCGAGACGCCTGCGGTCGGCTGAATTATTCATGCGCCGAATAATTAGACGTTTTATGATCGCGGAAAGACAGTGAGAGGGAGTAGCGGGGTAAGAGCACGGAAGAGCCGGAAAGTGAAAAGATAAGGGGGATATATACGAACGCCGGCACGGAGAAAAGTTGATTACGGAGGATAGATGGCGCGGAAATCGTTGATTTTTAATGGTGGGATTATGTAAGGGGGTAGGTTTTATGATTGTAGGAGAAAGTTTCAGTTTAAGAGGGATCTCTGACCGAAATTTTAAAATCTATTTAAAATCATTTTGTTTTATGATTCAAATTTTCGGTACGTGTTTTGACGTATTGAAGGAAGATTGTTCGAGAAATTTTAATCAATTTGAGACATTTTCTCTTACTTTATTAGTTTTTGCACTCAACAATAACACAATATGGACCAACTTCAAAATGATCTTGTTCGTAATATCGTTGAAATACTTTCTATAATATTTTACATAAAGTTGTACAACTTTATTAAAAATAAATTATTTTGCACTCTTTTTTATGCTGGAGGCTTCAGGCATCTACGTGTGAGGTCGGTGGGGAGAGTATTCATGTGAGTGTGGCGTTTATAAGTGTAGTATCCTTGTATATTACGCGTAGTGGTGAATAGCTGAGCAGCGGATCACGTGACTATATCACTTTTTCTGCTATATTGGTGGGGAACTGGCTGACAAAAGAAAGAGTTAATACATATTCTAAATATTTTTTAAATAATCAAATTTAGAACAAAAGTTTATATCCAAAATTAGGGCTTTGATAATACTATTAACTGAAGAGAATCAATGCCCAGAGAAATTTCATTCAATGTTTGTTATACAAGGACGTTTGGTTCAAAATAACATTCCGTTCTAGCACACGCTTCATCCAAAGGGACGTTTCATGGAAATAATATTCCATTCCAAAGCACGCTTCATCGAAATATATCAATCAATTATTAGAGGTTATTTAGGGGTAATATGAAACGCATTTAACCATAAAATTATTTTAGAAGTTTCTTAACGCTCTTTCTTCTGAGCTTTGCTCTTTCTCCTCACCACCACCGGGAGCTACACCTCCTGGTCTCCTGCCAAGGGCTTAGTACTTGGTCCCTATCCTCTTCCTCACCCTTTGCTCTTTCTTCTAAAGTATTTAGTTACTATCGCTGTTTTTCATGTTGTTACTCCTTAAAAGAATTTCATACTAAAACAATATCAATGTACTTTTTCTTTTCACGGTTTGGATTTCCTTTAGATTAAATATCCTGTTGTATAAAATATCCTGGTTTATTGGACGGAAATCATACATGTTTTCAACGATTTTTTACAATAAAAGATATTTGCTGAAAAAAATAATTTTCTGCCGTTCTAATAGTCTTTTCTGAAATATCGAGAAGAGATACGTAGTAAGAAATTTTTTTAACAACGAACCGGATAGAAAATCTTGGATTTTCTTGGAAAAAAATGGATGTATTAGAGACGTGGTGGGTTTACAAAAGTCAACTCGTCAAATCAACCTTACACAGTTCTCAGATCTAATATACCTCGAAACAAAAAACAAAATTTATTCATTATCTACATTATAAAAACTAAAGAAATACGTAGGGTTATTTCAAAATATTTTAGCATACAATTTCGTTACAAATATATCTGCAGAAAAAAAATATTATGTATAAAAAGAAATATGTATTATAATCATAAAAAAATCATATGTACTTATTTAGATTAGTATTGCTTATTTGGACTATTTGAATATTATTTTTAATAATATAATCTATCATTTAATAAAAATAAAATATGTAAAAATCTCGTTTTCATCTTAACACTTTTGAAAACCAATAAAATAAATAATAATTTTATCTTGCGTAATGGGGCAATGAAAAATTAGGTCACTCTATTTTTGAGAATTGCCCCCCCCCCCCATGTGGCGTAATTTGTGAATGGCCGCTGACCAGAATAAGAAGCAAAACTTGTTTACAATATGTAATTCTTTTTTACAAATGTATCCCCCTTCCTTAAAGGATAAAAAAGTTATTACGTAAAAATTCACGTCCTATTCTAATGCTTTTGAATGGGTACAGTGTCTCGGAAAACCACTAAAACAAACAATGGGCTTGTTATCTGTACCAGGAATACAAAGTAAAAATTGTTCGTGGTAACCAAAGGAAAGTGTTTATTAAAATTCATCCACTTTTCCGACCGTGCAAATTAGTCGAAAGAATTGAAGCGAATAATATAGAAAAATGAAATCGCGGCTGCGATGCTCGCAGGCGCGAGAGTTGCGAGAGAACGAAAAAGCATTTTCGTGCGTAAGTATCATTAAAGAAAGGATGAAAATAAGAAGGCAGGAGCTCCCAAGAAAAGACGTGGAAATTGCCAAACAGAGAAAATTGTAAAAGTGCACGCGAAAGGAATGGCTGGGTGGAAAGCCGAGTACAAAAAGGAAATGGAAAGGATAGAAATTAAGGAAGTAAGAGGCAGAGCGGCAAAAAGAAAGTGGAAGCGCGAGAGCAAAAAAGGGAGCTTTGCGCGACTATGCACGCGGGGAAGAAAGGAATGAGAGAGAGAGAGAGAGGAGGAGAGAGAGAAGGGGATAGTTTAAACTCGACTTCCGCGCTGCAGTGGAGACAACTATACATTACTGCTCGAGTGTTAATTTACGTCGCACGCCTTCTTAATGGGCCGGCAAATGCAGAAACGTCTCCAGTTCGTATTGCGCACGTTTTTTTCTCGTTCATTCATGGATTGCTGCTGTCCTCCCCCTTCGTCGTTAATGAGGCAAGAAATTGATAAATAATTAATCGAACTGACAACTAGAGAGGAAGTCGCTATTGCTACAGTGGAGCGTAAATCTGCTTCGATGGACTGTGCAGTGTCCTTATCTCGTTCGTTAAAATAGTTTGGCAAGGAAATTGCTCGAGCACGTTGCTTATGTAGCGAAAGAAGAAGAGGAAACACTTGAAGACGACGACGACTTTTTTGCCGTAACTGTTTTGTTGCGTAAATAATCGCTTAATCTGTACTCCGCAGTATTTTATACGGACTTTTAAATTCTGTGCTTCAGCGTATAAATGGAAATCATTGCTTAAAGAAGAATCAAGGATCAGCCTTGTGGATTTTTCGTAGCTTAGCGGATTTTTGACCGAATTCAATTTTCTTCTTAGAATCTTGAGTGGTTTTCTTGGAAAACGGAAAGCTGTTTACTTTGAAATATGAATCTTGGTAGAATAAGATACTTTTAACTTTTGATACCCGTTTGAGGGCGAATATTAAAATCTTAATTTAATAATAGAGACAAGTAAAAGCTTATCGATAAAAAAGTTTAGGTTCAGCAGGCATTAGTTTAGGGCATTATACCATGACGGAAGTTTTTACTCTGAAATAATGTTAAACCAAAATGCATAAAAGAAAGTATGAGAAGGTATAAGTAAAGTAGAAAAAAGAATTTTAATTTGGACAATTTTTATTCTAGGTATTTCCAACTACAATGATGTATTTATTTATCTTTTGGTAATCCATAATTGAATAAAATGTATGTATGAAGTGAGCATATATGATCATGATATGATCAGAAATTTCCATATGTTATACCCAGATTTTTACATTTCTACGAAAACAATTTCCCCATGGTGTACATCATATTTAAATTATGTTTAAAAGCCATTTGATAATTCAACATAGTTATTTATATTTCTTAACGAATCAAAAGACCTGTAAATACCTGCAATACTCAACTTCAATTCATCAAAATAAAAAATGTTTAATTGTGAAAAAAATTGTAAAGTTTGAAATGTTATACACATGTCCATAAAATGCATTCATCATTACCTTAATTGAATATTCGGCACCATTTCGTCAGCGCTGTTTCATTTACACACAAAAAAAAGAGAGCAGAGTGGGTAACTCGTTAGGTAAATTTAGCGTATATGGGCATAACGCGCGCAAACAGACGCCGCTGCACGCTTGTTACGCGAAATGATTGACAATTGTGCGCGGTGCCATCGATGAAAGAGCGCAGTCGCGCGCCATGTACTGCAGCATCCCTCTCACGAATTTCGAGAGCTCTTTGGCGCGTCGAGCGATGCCGCGCATCGCGGCGGTAACAGGGCTCGCGGATAATGCACGAGTAACGGGCCAACGCTGGAGAGATAAAATTAGTGAAATTCTGTGGAAAATATGTGAATAAATAGAGGCTTTTTATGATCTTAAAATGGTATGCGCGTGTTTTGACGGATGGTAAATATTTGGAAATGTGTAAATAATGAATGGATATTGAAGTGAATGATGCTTATATACAAAAGGATTGTTTTTTAGCTTGTACAATATTCAAAGTTGAATAAAAGATGATTATATTTATTCTAGATAGGATCCCAATGACTACATTGTTCGACTGTTTAACTTTTGATGCATAAATAATAAGCATATAGTAATGTAGTGATGGATAACATTATTGTTATCGATGAATTATATTCGACTATTTTAACTCCATTATTTATACACGTAATGAAGTACACACAAATTGCTAGTAAAGTAGAGGACATTCCAAATTAAATGTAAAGCGTATTCGATCGAACGAACAATCAGTATCGTAATTTTATGTATATATTATATGGTCCTTTGGTTCAATGTTAATAATCCAAAATTCAATTAAACTAACAGCAAGAGTATTTTATGCCAAATTACGGTCTATATTGGCCGATATATTAAGCGAAAAAATTTTCTGAGAAATTATATCATATGTCTATCATAAACACCTAGCCACCTTCAGCAATAAGTACGTACATCTAGATAGCAAAGACTACGGAGTGTTCTACCTGAACCTCGTTCTCGGCCATCATAACTACCTAGATACCTTCTGCAGTCAGCACGTACATCTAGATACCAAAGACTACGGAGCGCACTACCTGAACCTCGTTATCGGCCACCATAACTACCTAGATACCTTCTGCGATCAGTGAGTACATCTAGATACCAAAAACTGCGGAACGCACTACCAGAAGCTCACCAGCGGTCACCTCGTCGGCCACTTCTTGTCTTAAGCCAAGTGCAATTTGTACTTGATAGTTTAAAAACTATTCCCGTCTCGCCTCGTTCTGCCCACACGCGCAACGCAAGCGCAACGCTCTATTTTGGAAAGGCTCGGAGCATCCCGTATTCGCGTGCAGTGCAGCAGCGCAGTAAAAGCGTGAGGTACGGTGAGTGGTGGCGTAGCTTTAACTCGCGGAATCACTTGGATCGGCGACCATAATTTGCGGTCGGCACGGCTAGAATTTCCGCGGCTCGGCGCGCGACGCGCAAAGTTACCAGTGCCGCTGTTGCTGCATCTCTCTCTCTCTCTCTCTCTCTCTCTCTCTCTCTCGCTCGGTTTCGAACATATACGCGGCTATGCGCTGAGTTTGTTTCGGGGCCTCTCCGGATGTACGCGCGTGGGTGTGCATAGGTGTACCGGGGGGTACAAGTTTAGGGGGGGCTCTCGCTCGCTCTGTCTCCCGGCATCGCTATCCTACTAATTTGAAGGATTAATTTAACGTTCAACTTGGTTAATGATGCACCACTCGGCTTTCTCTCGTGTGCTTTCAGCGCGGGACGCCGCCGCACGAGCGCGCGTTAGTTTTCGTTCTGTGCTTCACCCCCGGTCGTTTCGGCTTTCCGCGCGAGAACGCGTTTTAATGCTTAGTCTCCGAAACTTGGCTTTTTGAGAGAACTATTTTGTGTGTTGTTTGGCTTGCTTCTTGTTTCTTTATTTGTTTTATTGTCACCTATTGTAGAGATTTAGAATGGATTTGCCGGACACGCCGCGTTCAAGCTGTCAAGAAATTATAGATCACGGTACAGTAATTGGCTCCTTACACAGAGAGAATTTTCTGATAAAAATTACGGTAAAAATCATTGTAAACGTGGGATATTCTGACTTCATAGGAAAAAATACCCTACTGAACGGTAAAATTTACCGTGCTGAATGGTAAAATTTATAATGAATAACGTTAATCTTTACCGTTCAGTAGGGTAATTTCCCCCCTGAAGACAGAATATCCCACGTTTACAATGATTTTCACGGTAATTTTTATCAGAAAATTCTCTCTGTGTACCATTTGATGTTATTTAATTGATTTTATTGAAGGGACCCAAACAAAACATCCATTCTAATAAATAAGGAGATATACTCGTTTGCATTTTAATCTCTTAAATTACGTTTTCATTGATATTGTGAGGGTTCAAATTATCATTAATCAATTTATTACATAATTTTGATTTGTTGCTGTATTTACAAAAAAGCGCACGATTTTTAATTTAAATTAAAAGTTTAGCGTATATTATATAAATATATTAATAGAGAATTGTATTATAAATTAATACTAAATCATTTTTGATTAAGTTTCGTAGATGACTTTCATCGTCGGGGACGATAAGCGGATAACCCGGGACTCTCGGAAACGAGGTCTAGGTGTTCGGCGCCGGAAAAAATCAAGTCTAGGTAGTTCTCTCCTTAGCTTTTGACGTGCGTGTATAGGTCTGCTCAGGGCGATGAGCAGCGGATCAAGCCTAGGTATTACTCATTCGATTGTATCATTTTATCAGTTTAATTAATATAAAGGCATGGAATGTTTTTAAAATTTACGCTTTTAATTTTGTTTTCATTTTATAAAACTAAATTATACTAAATGATTTTATAAATCTAAGAGAATAAGAGAAAAAAAACATCGCCAAGCACGGTATGAGTATCTCGTACGTAAAAAAGGAGATACTAAAATGGACTGAAATGAAGTATGACATATAGTTCATGAAATCCAGTTCAAAAGTTTTCATTTTAATTCGAATGATCTGAAAATAACCAGTTTTCTCTCGAGTTTTCTAGTCCATGAGAAATTTTGGTCAGAATTTTATGATCTACATCATACTTCATTCAAGCTTATTTCACTGTACCTCTTTTGACTTTATTTTGAGTGGAATTCATTATGTAGAGGTTTAAAGATCGCGAATAATGAATTTATTGAAGTATTAAAATAAATTAATTGTTTTGCGAGGTATATCAATTTAAAGTAACATACCTTTTAAAGAAATAAGTGTTATTGTGGAACAAATATTTTAGTTTAAAGAAACTATATGTATTGACATAATAAACTGGCATTTTTTAAAAATAAAGTTGTGAATTAAAGCAAATATAAAATCAAAGCAATTTAAAATTATATTATTTTGTATTTAAAAATAAATCTATATCGTACAAAAGTTACTCGAACCATTAAATTGTTACAAAGGATTAATTCATTTCCACAAAATTTAATTTTGCATATAATTACAATTATGACTATTTTAGACACAATCTTTATTTCGTACTGTGAAAGAAGAACTTTTACACTAGTCTTTTCGTAATAAAATCGCTAATCCTAGGAAGAGATAGACAAAAAGCGTTTACTACTAGTAGTATTAGTACTCTTATCAGTAGAAGTGATGCGGTATTAATTTGGAAAAGCTACGTAAAGCGTACTTTGCGCTCTAAATCTCTGCATATATATAAAGTACATATTATAGTCCCATCAATCGTTAATAATCTTCTTAACCACGTACATAAATCAAATAATATTATATTCCTGATAATTACTTTAAAATGCTCCATAAAATACAGTTGAATCAAACCAACGTTCTCTAAACATTCGTGCCATAAAACCAAACACATTGACAATCAGACTTCATCTTCAGCATAGTCTTTCATTTTCCGTCCACGAAAAAGTCCTCTACGTAATGCACATTCCATCCAACCAGAAAAAAAAGAACCATCTAGTAAAATAAAAAAATAAATAATAAAGTTATACTCCGGGAAATGCATCATCCCAGTCCCGAAAAAGAAAAACCACCTACTTCTTTCTAAACTTCTCGAAAAACGTCCAGGCCGCCGAGGACGACGTCGCATTATCCGCAGCACTATGCGAATGCCGCGGCAGCTCTCAGTTAGTATAAGCTCGTGCAAATGCGCGCCGCGTTTCTGCAGATTCGCATTATCGCGAACGCGCGCCTGCACGTAAAATGCAATTCCGCCCTCGGCGACAGCAGCTAGAGCGCGGGGAAAGAAGCTCCACCGCCACCACCGCTAGACGAAATACACTTGCGCGCTGGGGTAACTACTCTCTATCTCCCTCTCTCGCAGCTGAAGCGAAGTAAGAAAGGCGAGGGGTTACGTAGCTGTAGCCGCAGCCTAGATGGAAATAATATTGACCGAGTGCAGCGGAGTAACTCAGCGCCGCGCGCGTGTACGTCGTCGCGGAGACGGCGCCGTATGAGGCATATCCGCCCTCGACGCAAAGTGAATACCGAATTCTCGCGCCTGGCGGCGCGCCGATGCCGACGACGTCATACTCCTCCGGATATGCATGCGCGCGAGGGCGCCGGGCCTGCCATTTGCATCGAGTCACGTGGTTGAGCACCGGGGAATTATGTTTGCGTATATGTGCGGAGGATTCCCTGGATCGAGCAGTGCAAACAAGAAATGGATGTTATTGAGAGGAGTGCGATGTTGGCTCACCGCGGCAAATAATGCGATGGAAATTTTAATGAGATTCCTTGCTTTTTCGAATAAGTGCCTGGTTATGTGTGGAATATATCGCACTTTCGGAGTAGGACTGGGAAAATTTTCATTTATTTTACTTGATTTTTTTAACGGAAAATAGCTCGTATAAAATAGAAGTTCTTCTTTGTTTATAATTAGTATTTTAAACTAGGAAGTTCATTACTTCATTAAGGAAGAAGATACAGATTTTTGGTCAAAAATATTTTTAGATGTTGGATTACTTGAGCCTTTAATGAGTATAAAGTTAGATTCATTACTTATTGCATTAAATAAAGTTGTGACAAGTTTACGGTAAGATTATGGTTTTAGATTCGATAAAGAAATCAGTATTGATAAGTATATACTACTTGAGTTACACGATATGATGCAGCATGATTCTCGCATATTACGATTGATCAGTAGCAGACCCGCAAGATATGGTAAAACTTTATTACTTTCAAGGAAAAATTATTTTGTCATAGATAATTTCGAGATCTGATGCTTCTCTCGATGGTGAAGGAAATAATAGATGAGTACAGGAATAGATAAAACACGGTTGGTATCCGCTATTGCGGGGTTTCACTATAGTAATACAAATAATTTTGAATATAAATAATTTTGATTGTTAATTAAAATGTCTGTTTGTATTACGATCCTTATAAGTATAAATATGTTATAACTTAATATTTTTCAGAATTATAAATCGTTTTTTTTAATATTCTTTGAAAAAACCACTATCAATAATTCTTCACTTTAAATGTTGTTGATGATTGAAAAATGAATTTCAATAAAATTCATAAGAGTTATTCTCTAATCTTCTGATGGTTACAATCGATTTTCATTATTTTTCGACTAACGATTCACAAGGAACTCCCTACATACATAATAGACCTATATCCACACATTACGAGCGATATACATACACACACATATATATGCTAAAAGTACTCAAGTAAAAGCCCCCGGATGAAATTTACGCTGCACGCTTCTATATGCTCGAGTGCGTTATATATACGTGTGCGCATGTTATATACAGTTACGCCAATTTTCCGTCTTGCTCGTGGCGACTGCAGCGGCGCGACGCTTTACACCGTTTGCACACTGGCTGGCTGCAGCTGGCTGAACCCCATATAAAAAAAGTCATTCTCCGTTGACGGCGGCGGCGGTGGTGGTGCATTTTTTCGAGCGTGCGGGCGCTCACGTGGCGGAACGATGATTGCATTTGTAAAGTACGAGTTCAAAGCGCGCGATTGTCTCCTGTTACGTGTGTACAAAGAAAATTACGCGCGTGTGCGCGCGTGCGTTTTGTGTTGCACGAGGTGAGCGGGGTGATGACGTGGTATTAGAATTTTCTGTGCAGTAGGATTCAAATTTATGGGTAGATGTTGTGATGTCGCGTGAATGCATACAAATATTCATAAACAGGACTGTTTAAGTAATTAAACCACTTATGTTTTACTGTCTTTTACTTAAAAGTTGCATATTTTTTTATTTAAATATCATGATTATTTTACATATTTTATTTGTTTTAATTTTATTTTTTCTTAATTTTATTTTATTTAAAATTCTTCATAACATTAAATAATTAAAATATCTAACGTATTAGCATAATACAGCAAAATATGGAGTTCAGAATAAGGTCGCGTTATTTATTAAATTCATTAGAATGTCTAGGTACTACTGATTCAGGAAATTCATTATAAAAGATTTTTTATCATAGTTAATTGAAAATATCCGAGGCACACAGACACATGCATACATACCACTTTATAAGAAGAAAAAACATACGTTCCTTTTTGAATTCCTCATATTTAATTAAAATCCTAATATTACGAGGTATGTATGCAAGATTTATTATTCATATTTTTGACAATAAAAGCTTTACTAATTAAAATTTAATAATGAAATAAATTTTTCAGCGCCTTATAAAACAAAGCAAGATGATCAGTGAAGTAATAGCGCGTAGTGTTCCATGCAATGAATAATAAATGGCGTCATTTCTAACGGCATTAATAGAAAATATGATCGACCCATTTTCTATATTATTACCTCTATAATGCGCAAGTACAAAAACTTTTTTCAGAATTTTTTTACTTACTTTTATGGTTTTGGTCTGAGATTTTCACTAAATATTACTTTAATTATAATTGACATGGTAAAGCATGCAAAATATTTGTATACGTCGTTTGTGTATTATGTACGCGTAATATACATATTTGATGAATGTAGAATTTTCTTCTAAATGACAAGATAAATTACAATATTATTCATAAATTTATAATTAGTTACGACCCAAAAACTGTCTGATAGAGAAAAAACGCTGCTAACTACTATAATACTCTACCACTACAATACTCACACGCTTTCTCCTAGAGGAGTTAAATAAGAAACTGTTTAATGAAAATTTACACTAAAAGAAAATGGTGCTTGGAATTATCCGCCAAATGTAAATGTCCAAGTTCTATCAGTCGGGAATCGAAAAAACATAGCAATCCATGATATTTCGGATTCAAAAAGTTGGTAAAATTAAAATTGTGTTCTTCTGAAAAATATATTCAAAGTATGACTGTAAAGAAAGGTAAATAATAGAATGAAAATTAAGCCAATTTTTAGAATATATATTTACGGTATATATTTAGATATGTATAGTACGAAGCTATAATATTTTTTTTGTGTTTGTATTACAATTTAATATAAATTTTCATAGGATATAAAAAGATGTTCAAAAGATTATTCAACTAATCTAAATGTTTTCCAATAACCTACATGACATATAATTTATGAAATGTAATAGTACAAAATAAATATAATGAGAAATTACGATAAACTTGCTTTCTCAAAATGGGACAAAATCTGACTCTTTTTACACATTAATTACTTTTTACAAATTAACTTAATAAATAGTTACAATTGAAATATTATTCTTCGTTCACTTTATTTGGCTTCTGAAATACGTGCAACTACGCTCATTACGAATTCAAATTCGCTGAACTTGCGAGAGGCGTGTTTATATCGGTGATCGCTCGATGACTCCTTCATATCGAGCAGCTAGTAGTTTCACCGGCGTTATTGGATTCTCGAAAATTCTCGCTTATTCTATCTAACGATAGAAAACATTACTTTGAATCCTTCTTAGATTCTAATTCACAATCAACTTAAATAACAATCGAGTCTAATACACAAATTATCAGATACATAAGTCGATTAGAAATCACGCGTAATTTATAAATATATAGCACTAATCCAAAAACCATGTAGTAGCAAAGGTAAAATCGCTAGACTGAAGTACTGTGGAATGCTTTTTCATCCAAGTGAAAGCCACCCCAGAATCTGCATCTTAATAAAGGGCATAAAATGTGAGGCCTGGCCGAGATTCTGCGGAAAGGTCTCACCACGGTAGTGATTGAAGTAAAATAGAAAAATATTACAGAAAGGGAGATCGTGATAGATGCGGCTTATTTTTTATACCACTCTGAAGTAGGACCAGCCTCTGAAAAGGTAAAGAATCTCATTGCAGATTGCGAATTACAAAAGGTAAACTTACTACTAGGCTGCAATGCCAACGCGAATCATATAGTTTGGGGCAGTTCAGACTTCAACAACAGGGGAGAGACTCTCTTGGAGTATTTTTCAGGGACGGGACAAGACCTACTTAACAGAGGTCGTTAATCGACTTTCAAGAATGTCGTCAGAGAGGAAGTGACATTACCCTGGTATGCATGAGTTTGAGGGGGCTGATTTCAGATTGGAGAGTTTCAAATTGGGTCTCTATATTAGAATACAGCCATATTATCTTTCGTATCAAGAATCTACCGAATTCGCAATTATTGGTGCTTACGAGAAGAATTGTCACCTCCGCGATAGGACCTCGACAAAATAGGCAGCTTGGTGGAGCCTGGAATTAGAGGCTCTGCAGAAGCGAGCAAGGAAGTTGTGTAACAGATCGATGAGAACTAAGGACAATAGAGAACTGATCGGCTTCAGATTCGCTGGAAACGAATACAAATGCGACTGTATCTCATCCTGTCCCAAAAGAACAGGAATCATACAGGACATCAGGTTTCCCTCTTAGAACTGGACGCGGACGGCGACGGGAGACGAAGCTATGGACGTCTTGTTTGGGTTTCACTTCCCTGAATGGTAGCCGGATCCGACAGACGCGGTCGGGATAACATAGAGCGATAAAATCAGATGGGCTATAGAAACCTTCGAGCCCTTACAGCAGGGGTTAGAGATGCTGGTATCACTTTTGGAGTATCTACTTAATACATGCCTAACCCGGGGTTATATATCGCCGAAATGAAGACTTGCGAAGGTAGCGATCTTCCCAAAACCCGGTAAACCAATTCAAGTGGTAGCCAAGGACTACAGGCCAATTAGCCTTATGTCTAATGCTGGTCATTCTCTTAGATGTAGAAGGTACCTTCACCTTCAACTGAAATGAGAGGATCACATACAGGATATAATATAAGATATTTCAACATTCCGAATACAAAAGAGAGAGACAGAGACATATCATATGTGAGAAAAGAGGAGTGGGGATAACAGAGCAAAGCTCTGGAAACGTTCAGCAAAAGTCGAGGAAGATAGATACAATTTAGCCGCTGGCCAGACCAGTTGGTTAACCCCCTCTACCTTACTCTCTCTTTCGTCCGGCGACGCCTGAACGCCGACTACGGAATAAGTATTTTGATTTTCACTTGCAAAAGGAAATATCCAGACGAGCCTGACACTCCTGTTCCTTGGGTATCTACCCAGGTACCGGCTACAAGAAAATAAGCATCAAGGGAACGGCCGTTCAGCTACTGCAAACTAAGAAAGCATCGAGGGACTTCAAGAACCACCATATATATAAGTACGTGTATAAATAGGCGAGTGCGAAAGTGGACGAGTATGAAAGTGTATATCATATGAATAGGTTAGATAGGCGAACCCACGCCCATACTCACAATTAATGAAATAATAAAATATATTCTTAGTTTTTTTATATTTATCATATATCATTTATTTTTTTATATCCTCCAAAATAAATGCATTATAAGGAGAAGAAAATAAATTTTGTAATCGGCTACTGGGCGTGTAGGCGGGTTTTTGGTAACACATGGGGATTAAAACCCGCCATGATACAATAGCTTTATATAGCGGTACTCATACCGAAGCTCCTACATGGTGCAATCGCCTGGTGATCTAAGTGCTCTTTCGGTACTGGAAGGCTAATCCTGGACCGTAACAAGAACTTTATGCTAAGAGGAATTACGAGAGCAATGAAATCTGCACCTCTAATGGTACTGGAAAGACAGTTAGGCTTTCCACCCTTAGATCTGACGGTATAAATCGAAACATTTAGTGATAAAGTTCGCATATTATCAAGCAAATAACGATGGGAGCATTGGGATCGAGAGCTACTAGAGGAATTTGGTATTGATCTTACGTTATTCTACAAGGATAGGATTACCCGAAAATTGAACTTTGAGAAATTCTATGAGGTTATGCTCTAAATAAGAGAAGATTGGAGGACCGGGAACCATAACCCCCTATATCGCAATACAGTATGGTTCACAAATGGTTCAAAAAGAGAGCATATGGATCGCGGCCTGGATGGCATTCACATCCAGCGAACTAGTGTTTAGCCTTGACCCTCGTGCGTTAATCTTTCAGGCGGAGGTAAGGGCAATTATGCACTACAAGTTAGTTATACCAGGGTATGCTATTAAGATCTCTTTAAGGGTATGGACCCAAGAAAGATTCGATTGGATTTGTCAAAGTTGCTTGGGCCTCAGACAGATCAAATTTCTAATCGGCAGCAATACACCAAGGATCTGAAGTAGAGAGCTGATACTCTGCTTCAAGAACTCCATCAAGAAAATGTTGGGTTGGCTTTCGGAATATTGCAAGGCGGACCACAATCTTTTAAAAATGGATCTAGTACGAGTGGATTTGTGCAGATGTTGTAGACAAGAGGAAGAAACCACCTCGGCTCATCTTATCTGCTATTGTTCGGCATGGGCGATAACCAGATGGAGGGGGCTGGGACTGCCCTTCATCAAATCGAAAGATCTGCAGACGATTAATCTCTCTCCCATCTACAGATTCATTGGCAAAATCAATGGTCGATTAGATGGTGGGGCTTGAATCACCAAGGTTAAGCACAAAACCTACGAAATACGAAACACGAATATAAATATATATATATTTTATTTGTATCTACAGTACAATAGAGACCATTTTTTTCGATTCACTAAAGTAGTCAGTATTTCGATATATATGTACAATAATAATAAATATATTATAATAAAAATCATATTTTTTATAGATAAAATACCTTACAATATTTTTGTTTGATATATAAAACGAATAAAGATTATGCACACATTCTAATAATATGTAGCTATATGTTTTGTACATCTGAAAAAAATGTTTGCATCTCGAAATCAAAAATTCTCATCGTTACAAAACTCTCTCTTTGAAAAGAAAACTGTAAAAGATGTATTTTAATTAACATTATTTGCAGCATGATGACAATTTTGAGTCGAAAATATTTTCTGTGATATAAATTGTTATCGTGGAATGTTTGCGTGAAACAATGCAGTATTATAAATAGAAGCGCCTTTGAAAAGCGTATTTAATATTCACAAATTAATGAAACTTTCGTGCGTAGCATCGCCAATATTGTCATTTTTTAGTAATTAATGTTTCCATGAATACTGTAGAATTGGGGTAATGAAATACCTCAGCGTTATTCAAATTTCTATTGCACACTGTACAAATACAATTTTTCCATCCTTTTACTTTCTACCTTACTTAAGTATTCAACATTCTAAAGAAACAAATTTTACTTTTGCATTTTGACATAATATCCAAAATTTTCCTTTGAATACTCGAGCTGAAATCGTGCAACGAACAAAATGAGCCCTCAAGCGTTAAAATCGACTGAAAAATAAAAAAGTTTTAAGAAGTTTATGTGACTTTACTTTAATGAACAATATTTACGCCTGCAAAATTCAAATTTTTGTTTAAAAACTGTTTTTCCATTACACGAAATATTCTTATTGTATACTGCAATGTTATTTTAAGTATAAGGGTTTTATAAGAATTATAAAAATTTTAATAATACATAGGGTTGATTTAAAGCTGGCGAACTATAAGACCGAAAAGTTTGAAAATTAAAAAAATTGATGTCAAACGATTAAATGTATTAATCATATAAAATATATTTGTTTTATAATAAATGATTATGTATAAATCAATAAAAATTCATGGAGGATATGTTGCTTTAAAAAACGCTGTGCACCAAACGATTAATCGCGAAGAGGAATTTAAGGTCATCATCAATTGTATGGTTTCTCGGCGCAACAAAATAAATAATTATTTTAATTTGCGTCTTAAGCGATTTGGTATCCTTACATAGTATATTTTCAGATAAAAATGTGAAAAATCAAGAAAGTGCAGAGATCTTGAGATAGATGACACTTTGATTTGAAGCTCAACTTGAACGTTACACCACGTGCACAACACAGCGGAAAGTAGAGCGCGCGTGCGCGTGCTTGTTTTGTGTGTCCGTGCACTCACTAGCCGAACATGCATGTGGGTGAGCCCTCTGCTATACAGAAATTGGGCTTACAACCAAGGCGTCATTTACATCTAGTTCTAAACCGTAGCATCCTAATTCTTTTATTATTAGTTTGAATAGAAAATAAAAACTTGAAACCTTAATATCTTAAAAAATAAGTGGAGTTATTCGGTCATTCTGGGAAATCATATAATTTTTCGTTTCTTACTTTAAAGTAATAACAAATCTCTCTAACACATGCATATCGTTAGCCTGTATACATTCTGTCTAAAACATCTGATCCGGCAAATTTGCAACAATTCTTTGACATCACTCGAAAAGTCAAAATAAACGATTAAACGTGGAAACGAGATCTGCTGCTGCAGCAGCAACAGGAGCAGCTCAAAGCACCCTTTGAACATGTGCAAAATCCGCTCTGGATGCGTGCAGTAAAATAACAGCGTACGCGCGCGGTGCATCCGCTGCCCTATGCATATGCGAGTTTTCTCCGGTTTCGCTCTCTGACTGTCTAACCCACCGACACACACAATATATATAGGATATTATATAGGATTATTATAGGTCACGATAGAAGACCAAAATTTCTTAATTTTTCTTAAATTTCTTAACTAAAATTGTTGCAAATAATCACCAAAATATACAACAAATTTGTTAGACCTTAAGGTTAAAAGTGTAAAAAGTTATATGGATACATAAAAATTAAATTTTTTAATTTCATCGTAACTTCTAAATTTCATGAGTTTTTCATTTGAAATTATTACACTTTGTACAAAAAAATGTAGCAATGTTTTTTTTTGCAAATTTTGTGAAGAATATGCTACTATTTTGTTAAACACCTAATAACATTATTTAGGATTAGCTATAGAAATGTGTATATCTACGTTAACACTTGGTGCGGTATCGTCGTAACCAACTTCGTCAAATCAGGTTTCAAATTGTTCCTTGAACCGGTACCTATAAAGTGAGCCCTGTTTGAATAATGGTCCAAATCACTATAAAAAGTTATGCTACTTACAAAAATATAAAATAATGAAAATAATGAAAATATGCATTATTATGATATCAAAAAAATTCACTACGCAGGATTTACATTAAATTATTTTTTATCAATTTAATAATATTTCTAGAACTTGCTTTAAACATCCAACACATACTGGAATTCAGGGTTTCACTAATTGCACTAAAACACTGTTTCAAAGCACTTCACATATATATATACGACTAAATGCAATATATATATATATATATATATATATATATATATATATATATATATATATATGTGTGTGTGTGTGTGTGTGTGTGTGATTCTTTGGGAAATCGAGATAAAACAAACTTTTTTTTTATTGCTTCAGTAAAAATGTTCCTTTTGATATGTAAAATGGTCGTGAATTTTATCGGATTTTTGTATGCCCGTATATTTAAAATTATTTGTACCTGAATATGATTTAATTGCAAAAATGTGCATTTTAATAATTTTTTTAACAATATTTCATGTTATTTTGATTTTTTGTATATAAATATTGGACCTGTCGCTTTACGACTATGGCAGTAACCTGTGTACTGAAGAACGCTATCTTCATGATTTTTGGTGTAATGTTTCGAGTGATCAAACCCATTTTTTTTAAGTTTTAAAATTAGATTAATTAATCGAATGGATATTAAAAGGTTTTGGAACAATCTTTTATTAAAATTTCAGAAAATTTGTTAAAAATTCCTATGTGCATTTTTTTAAACAGATTTAATTTTGTTTGATAATTAGAGGTTGAAATTTGCTAAGAAATGTAGAAAATGACTACATGCTTATATTCAGCCTGGATTAACTTTGAACCTAAGGATTTCAAACAATCTGAAAAAATTCATGTACATTCTACATACCAAGAGGAACATTTTTACCGAAGCAATAAAAAAAAGTTTGTTTTATCTCGATTTCCCAAAAAATCACCCATATATATATATTTATTACATTTAGTCGTGTGTGTACGTGCGTGTGTACGTGCGTGCGTGCGTGCGTACGTGTGTCTATATGTGTGTGTGTGTATGTGTATATGTGCGTAAGGCGAAACGCAATTAACGATAACGAAGCTAATTACGCGCACATAATCCGGGAAAAAGAGTCCGGCAAATGAAATTGGCGAGATTGAATTTAATGCGCGGGTACGCATAAGGTGCACCGTATACAGAGAGCGAGAGAGAGAGAGAGAGAGAGAGAGAGAGAGAGAGGGAGAATTGGTCAGTCATCGTCATTATAATACACGCGTACAAGCGCGAACACTAGAGTGAGAGACAGGAGTTCACCCTCTGGGGAACTGACCACCAGCAGTGCGTCGTAGTGGCGTGGCTTCGCCTAATTAACATGCGACTCGCCAAGGATACACGCGACTCTGATTATTATGGAAGCGCGAGCGTACGCGACATATTCTCGTTAGTTATGTGCGGAAAAATTATGACCGTGACTGTAGACCGTGCCCACGCGAATTATATATTATACGTACGTTAGGTAAACTTTGCGCTCTGTGCAGCTGAGCTGCGATGCGTGTGTATGCATGATGTGATTTGGAAGAATACCGCGCGCCTTTGAGGTGAAAGAGTTTGAGAATAGAAGTGGAAATTGCAGCGAGCTTGCTTTCGTTAATTGCAGCGAGAGGTCTCGCTTGTGAGGCGCAAAGTACCAAAGTCAAAGGAAATTGAGAGATAGCGCTTTTGAGTAGGACTTTTTAGTTAAAGTATTTGGTGGAAGAATTTGTTAGATTTGAAACAGTAAAGTTTAAACGATAAAGTGCGAAGTTTGAAAACCAATAGAATATGTTTTAAATTTTTATATTAAATCGAATGAGTATACGATGAAAAAAAAGACCTTAGCTATCGTTATAATAATAATCATTAAAGCATGAGATAAAAAATATACATATTAGATTTAATTTATTCAAATATTTATTTATTTAAAAAAATTGTTTTTAAATAAATTAATTTTTAAAAACAAATAAGTTTCATGAGAAAATAATTTGATCGCTAATATAGTATTAAATAAATTATGCAATTAGATGCTCACGTATTAAGGTTATGCTAAAGCCACCTATCACCGACAAATACAAGGAACCCATTTTCTCATTTAATTTTTAATTTTTAGCAAATATATTTATAAAACATTATTGTCCCAATCAAAAACAACAGCTTTCCAGATAGATATTTTCTCAAAATTGAAAATTGAATGAAATAAGTAGTTCCCCGTATTTGATGGTAACAGGGGGATCACCTTAAAGGTTTGAATTACTCAAATATAAATCATTTCAAATTGAATAATTTTTAAAAATCATAAGTTTTCGAAGCGAATAATTTGTATAAACATATATTTTACGACCATAAAACTGTTGTTTATTACTTAATAATAAAATAGATTGATATGTTAAATAAAAAATTCAAAAGATATTTTGTTAATGTAAGTTATTTTATCAAAATAAATAAATGTCAGTCAATAAAGCCATGCGTATTTTCCTGCGTCTGGTTGAAGCTTTAAATTTATAGCTGGATACCAATTTATAAAAACAGGTATCAAAATATGTATTATTAACACCGTATTTACTCGATACTGTTCGAATATTACACATTTATTTGATTTATCGAATTATCAGAATAATAAACGGCATTTCTTGAATTATCGAATTTATCCAATCTTGTATAAATTTATTAAAAACATAATGCGCAAATTAGCTTATATAACTAATTATGAAAAAAATCTTTGTAAAATAATGAGTTAATAAAAAGTTTGTATTAATTATTAAATCTGAAAATCATAGACGGTCAATTACCATTATTTATTTCCAATAAATGATTTTTGTCTTTTAACGTTTTACGTATAATACATACAGCATTAATACAAAGTGCGTACATAATTTAATAATATAGAATATATTTTTTTTTTTTAATTTTAATTTGATAATAAATAATAATTAGCAACATTCACATAAAAATACCTGTAGAAATAAAAAAAGTAACAGTCTAGTAAAGTAACAATGTTTTAGTAGAAAAAGTAACAATTTACGCTCCTAAAACAAAATTGTATCCCCAATACGAGAAATAAATGTAAGAGATCAACGTCCAATTATTCAACGAAAATTGAATGTCGAATGAAACTAAATTAACCGTACACAGACGTCGACCCAACCGAAATCGCACCCAGATTCTCAATCACTGCCTACTTAAATACAAAAACCCGTATCGAAAAAAACGACAGACTAACCGGACACGCATCGATCGAAGGATCCCACGCCTTCCCGTATAATACACCGAGGAGAATCGCGAGATCCACGTTTACGGAGACTAGCACGCGCCTATATAAATATGCATGCAAATACCTGCGAGCGATGGTCGGGCCGCACGCGCCGACGAGACGGACGGCGCGGACTCAAAGGATACGCGTATATATATATATATATATATATATATATATATATATATATATATATATACGCCGCGTGCGTGCAGTCGCGCCGCCGTCGCCTCCTTCTATGCCTGCTAATGCCGTCTCGCGTGTACGATCGGACTGGCCTCTGCGAGCGAAGGAGTTTGTCCGGGGTTCTTATTCGTCGTTTTTTCGCCTGTTAGACGGGCATGGCTATAGCGTACGCGCGCATCTCGACACATTACGCGGATTATGGCGCTTTTGGCCTTTTTGCCGGTGGGATAATCCGACGTGAACGTATCGCTGATAAGCAGAGGGATTTATTTTTCAGAAAAATTATCGTTGAATATTCGCGATAATTATGAGACTCGTAGAACCATGCTTTTCCGCTGGATCGTCAGATCTAATACGTAGTCATGATTAAATACTTTCAGTACAGATTACAAGTACGGAAAGATCAGTAAAATTAGGGTCATTATTCTACTCTGAATTAGATAAATAAAAATAGAAAAGTCTTGAAAAACTGTTAATTTATGTCAATGTTTTTCTATTTCTTCGGTGATTACTATGCCCAATATAATTAAAACTTTGTCTTCCTATTATTAAATCCTGAAAAGTAATAATTTTTTTTTAAAATACGGGAAATCATAGGCGTTTGATGCGCTTAAATTTTAATCATTAACGATATCAAAATCAATATAAATTGCAGTAAATAGATATTAATATCCATTTTATATAAAAAAATCATTTATAAACATTATTTATAATATACAGATATTCATTATGCATGTTATTCTATGGTTTTAATATAATTATCAAACAAGATTGTTACATAAATATGATTAAGTAAATCGACAAATAATTTTTAACTAAAAAATGAAGTTAAAAATTAACAAGATTTTATCATATTTCCTTACTGGATTAATTTTGAGCTAACCGTTTCAAATAAATTTACATTTTAATAGTTCATCTACAGATGTAGATAGACTTGTTAAAGTGTAGATCTTTTTAAAATATTTTTCAAAAAATATTAATTATAAGTATATTAATTATAATACATAGGCTCGCGGATAATGGGATAGATTGATAAAGAAGTGAATAGATAGTGGGATAAGTGGATAGATGGATGTATAGATAGTGGAAAAGTTTTTATAGAGCTGCATGGATAGCAGAATAAGTAGAATGAGAAGTGCATGGATAGTAGGATACCAAAATAGAAGTGTATAGATGATAGAGTGCGTGAATAGTAATGTGCTTGGTAGCATGGTCGATGTGCATACATATAATTACAAATAAAATTTGTGATCGTTTTTTATAGAGTATGCATTTTAATTCGTTCTCTCTCTCTCTCTCTCTCTCTCTGTCTCTCTCCCTCTTTTTCTTTCTCTCTCTCTCTCTTTCTGTCACTCTCTCTCTCTCTCTCTGTATCTCTCTCTCCCACTCTCCCATAATTAATTTAAGATATTAAAAAAACATAACAAATATTCACGACCTTAAATCAAAAATTAACTATGATTAATTAGATTATGCATGAATAGGTTCAATTACTTTGGGCCAAACAAATTTTTTCTATTTGGGATTTGACAAATTCAGGCATATTCTCTAAGTATTTTGCAACAAAAAATGTAGTTATATTTTTTACGTAATTTACTTTTAATAATTGACAACTGAGAACGTCTCTGTGGACTTGGTCATTACTACGTATGCCTGTGTGCATGAAATCATTATTTCACATGCCTGTGTGCACGAAGTCACTACTGCGCTTGCCCGTATGGACAAAGTTACTACTGCAATGCCTATACGCACGAAGTCACTATTGCGCATGCTGGCATGCACGAAGTTACTACTGATACACGAAGTTACTATTGCGCGCACCTGTATATATATATAGTAACTACTGTGCACACCTGTGTGTGCGTATGTGCAAGAGGGCACAACTGCACCTATCTACCTCTCTTTATACCTACCTCACTCCCCTCCATTAACACGCCCCTCCACCTCCCCAATTACCAACCACACTCCATCTAGCTATATTTTCTTCATTCTCTTACGCTCGTGGTACTTCTTGCCCCCTTCATTTCATTCCTCGATTCACTATATCGTAGAAAATGAAGAGTTAATTTGCGTCATAAGTTGAGTGAATACAATCATTCTTTTACTTAAGGATTTTAACACTTTTTTGGAAGATTAACTCAGTACGGTTTGGGAACGTTCTAGAATATTGTTTTAGTAATTATCTTCTAGGTTCTAGGAACGCTGTTGCGATGTTACTGGAACGTTGAAATGTATGCTTTCGTGACAAAAAGAACGTTTATAGAACATCGTCAAACGTGTCAACAACGTTTCTATGACTGTACGTCCGTGTATCCTTCGATTACACACGTTACAGATGCGATGCGAGACTGTTGCAACAGCAACATGTAATATATATATGAAACAAATCTTTATACTATATATATATATATATATATATATATATATATATTTTAATGCAAAATTGAGTCTGGTGGGTAGGGAGCTTCGATATTACGAAGCATGTCTCTAAGGTGACGTTTTTGAAACGTCATTAGAACGTTGTAGACATGCTCAATAGCGGATATTTTAACATTTCTGCAATGTCGCAACAACTTTCCTGAAATCCTCCTTAATAACGTTTCCGAACAGAACCAGATGTCCGGGGTTTTTATGATTGTCATTGAGCTGGTTAATAACTTGTAAAAATTTCAGATCGATTGCTTGACATAGTTTTGTTGCTACCATCTACGTCAGAATTCTCCAAGTTTCACAGTTCACTGCTGCATATAATGAGAAAAAACAATAATTAAAAAGTATTTAAAAAGAGTAAGTAATTGTAAGTAAACAAAACTTCAATTAAAAGTTTAATTCAAACATTAAAGTTTAAAGTTGAAAGTTTTATACAGTGGAAAAAATTCTCAAACAATTTTACAGATTTAAGAATGGAAATAAACCTTAAAACAGTATAATAATGATATTGTAAAAATACAGAAATTACTGTGAAAGACGTGGTTTTAATTACTGTGAAGGTACGTCTGACTAGTAATTACTGTCACTACTGTTATACTAACAGTCTGTATTCTCTAAACATAAACGACAACTAAAATGTATATAAACTTCAGACAATTTCATTATCATTCATTCACGTAATAACACTTAACAAAGTAATCACGAACAAACGTCCTCGCTAAAAGAATATTATTTTTCCAACTATTCCGACTTCTTTCCAACATTCTTGCAGGCACATTTTATTTCGTAACTTCAGCCCGCTGACTTCAGTGACATTGCATTTCCACAGCAATGACATTCTTACGCCTCACTTCCACGCTATATACGATCCTCGTGTTCCTATTTTTACCTTCCTTTTTTCCCTGCACCCGTCGTCCCCGAGGCTCGCAAAAATACAATAATCCACGACGATTATCCCCCAGACTTCTTTGTCGCGTATTCTCGTTAGACGGTCTACGCGCGCGCACGCGTTGTCTTCCGCATTTTTTTGCCGCTATGGTCAAAGTTGGGGGGAAAAAAGGGTCGCTCCAGACGAAGAGAGAAAGATAGGAAAAAAGGAAGAGTAGAGGAGAAGAAGAGGAAAGAGAGAAAGAGAGAGAAAGAGAGAAGAGCGGACCTACTACATCGTGTATACGCGGAAAAACGGCGACATTAGTCAAGTCGGGCGGCCGTGACGTTTAAGTTAGTGTGCGGGAGCGTCGCAAGAAAGTCATTCGCGACACCGAGAGGGGCGAGCGAGCGACTTGGTTGCAAATAATTTGTACTGGTTTCTCGTTTCTTTCTACCGCTCCTACTTTTATACTGTCCGCTCTCTTATATATGTATGTATGTGCTCTTTCCCCCCGTGCTGAGCGCCCGGCGAGACATTATTATACATGTTCTCGGTACGGGCAATTAGGATGGACGTGTGCGCGACTTTGCAGTGCCCGTGTTTTATGTACACACGCACTGTAATTTCTGAATATGCCGGACTTTATAAACTTCGTAATGGAAGAGAAAACGCGTCTATAGAAGTTCAAGACAAAAATAATTGGATTTATGAAATGGCTGAAGTCAAGTTTATATTTTAAAGTGTAGATGTTTATATTTATTTTTATCAATAATGAGAAGAGTGACATTTTCTCTACTTTATACATTGTTTAATAGAAGAAAAAACGCGTCTAACGGAGTTCAAGACAATAATGATTAGATTACGAGTTGGTTGAAGTAACGTTTCTCTTTGAAAATGTAGAGATGTATATTTTATCGATAATGATAAGTAAGATATTTTAACGATTTTTTTGTAAATAAATCTAATCATTTTTCATTGATTAGTTATCTTAGGTTAAAAAATCTGCATTGAATAAGTGTTCAGTAATCAAAAATCAATCAGTCATCAATCTGTAAACAAAAATGAATGCAGATATAATCGGTCTGCAAGGATTGTTTTTCTTCAAGGTGTCTTGTGGTAACCACTGTAGCTCGAAGCTAAATAAACTTAAATAATAAATTCAGAAAGTTTTGATTTATAGTTTAAATTTTTCTGAGCCCTACAATTGTCGATTAAATAAAAATTGATTTACAATAAAATAGTGAACACCGAAAAAATACGATTTTTGCTGAAAAATACATAGGTCGTTTCAAACGTGTAAAAGAAAAGCGAAATCAAAACTGTTTGATCGTATGGGTCAACGAATTTTTATCAAAGAGTTTGAACAACATTGATTGATCTGTTTTAGATTTTTGATCGTCAAAGTTTTTGAAAGCGTTGTTAAAGTGTCGAGTAAAACGTGTTTAAAGTTTCAGATTAGTTTAAACGCTGAAAACTTTCTTATTTTGTTCGGATTCATTAAAAACTTTTATACTATAGTCTTAAGATTTTCTACTTCAAAAGAATACCTAAACTAAAATAATCTATATTTTGAAGATTTATAACTAGGCTTATTCTCTTAATTAATAATTGGTTCAGACCAAATTTAGGACTGAATTTAATAAGTGTACCATACACGCTAATATAATATTTTGATAATTATTATATTTTATATTTCATTACGTATAGAAATAAGTTTTATTTCAATAAAACAAGACCCGATTAGATGTTTTGAATCTGTAATTTTTTGCTTTCGATGCCTTGCTCGTGTATTTACAGTGTCAGTCGGTCAGTTGTTTGCGCACGATTTTCGGCTTTTCGCATGACTGCAATTTACTCGGAGCTTCTCAACCATGACGAAAGCGGGTGTACAAATAGATTCGCGAACAGCAGCAGTTTACGCCTTTTGTGCGAGCAAACAAAAATTTGAGGATTTTTTTTAACGTATACACCTTCTAGCGCGTAATATTGTTTTCTTGGCGGCATATATATTAAATCGGAGAATTGGTTGAATGGCAAAATACAATTTTTCAAAGGAAAAAGTAAACACGAGTGTAACCCGGATACCGTATAATCAACGGCGTGGATATAGGGAAGACTACTGCACATGCGGGTAAATTGCAAATTAGAATGACTATATATATATAGTGGCGAAAACTAGTTAATATATATCCAGTGGCGAAAGTAAGTTAACTCTTGTTAATTTAGGGGAATCAATGCAGGCTGGGGGTAAAAATCGGCAATTTTCACTCATGTGCCGTTTTTATGCTTGTTGTGTACAACAATTTTATAGTGTTACAAAATTTATTGACATTTGTTAAAAATGTTATTTGATATGTCAAAACTTTTTAAGTTTTTATACAATTCAAACATTTTTGCATAATATAAATTATACTTTTGCATAAGCTTAACTGATAATTTTAAAGTTTAAATCTATCTCGTCATTTATAAAAAAGGGATTTGTCGATTTGACTTTTCAACGCAGAAGTAAATAGAACAAATAAATACATATGGGGACAATTAATAAGGTTGGAGGAAGCAAAGTGCCAATGAATTAGCAGCGGTTTTTTATGCAAATATAAATTTTTAATATCAATCTGTTTTTACTATCACTGTTATGAAGTTTACAAATGTAGTAATAGGTATAGAATACAAAATTTTAAGCAGAATTTATAGTTGGTTTCTTGCACGATGAAAATAGAACGTTGACGCAGGGTTTAGTTTTCATAGCCCTTATTAAACACAACTTTTGGAAGCTTAAATAATAAGATGACTTTGACTGTAACAAGAAAGTAAGACACCTTTTAAACTTTTAATTTATGTATTTGGACATTACAATCTAACCGTTACAATCTAATAGTATACTGTAAAAGTTAATATTTACAAAAATTAGGTCAATTGATATTAAATACATAATGTCCATCAATATGGACATGATAAGTAGAAAATTTTATTTTACACTAAAACTCGGTTTCGTACGTTCAATAAAGCAGCAAGCTAATTATAAACAGTCCAAAAATTGTTTGAAAATCAAAACATCAAAGCTATTTATATTTCATGCATGCACGTCCGTTCTTAAACAAGTCTTCATTAAGTCATTGTTGCTAGAGTCGTCAAGGCGCAAGTACGCTGCGAGGCACTTCAGCGTATAAAAGGTCGCGCAAGGAAATTTATATCGCGCCCGCGCTCGCGCGCAAAGACAGAAAGAGGAGCGAGGGCGGAAGAAAATGTCGGACCTGAATTCCCGCGGGTGCGGCAAGGGTTGTTCCGCGCGCCGGAGTCCCGTTAATTAACGTCGGAAGTGGCGAAGACTCGCTGCGTTAGTCGCCGCTGCACGTTCACTAGCCTTTTCCTCTATCTCTCTCTTCTTCCTCTGCCTTCTCCTTCTTTCTTTTCCTTCCATGATTCTCTCCCATCCTCGTTCTTTTTCGCAAACTTATTCCGCACCTCGTTTCCGGGCTTTCGATTTACTTTTTACGGAGCGAGCGTCTATCTCTTTAAAACTAGCCGGCGAGCGGGAACATTCTTTGCGGCTGTTTGGAATACGCTTAGCGCGCATCGCGCCCGACGAGTTGTAAATTCGTCGCTTCGGACAGTTTACCGTTGCTGCCGCGTCCTTTTTCAGTATTTCTAGCCTGTGATGCGGCAGCGGAGTTGCGCACCGGGCGTGGCGCATGGACGCGCGCAATCTCACGCGAGAGTTATTTCGCGAATTTTAGCGCGTTTGAGTGAAGGTGTACAGCGAGCGAGATGCGAGCTCTCTACCCGATAGCGTTGTATGCGGGCGCGTGCGTGAGAAACTGGTGGTGGACAGTGTGTGTTTTTTTCGCGTGTTAGCGCGCTACTTTTTGAGTGCGTGCACTGCTGTGACCATTTCCGAAGCAAAGTCGAAAAGCCGTATAACTGCGAATGAGTTTCGGAATTTATGCAAGAGCGAACGACGATTTTGTTTATTGTTATCTAGCTCTGTTATAATGATTCTTTTCCAGAACAACTAGCAAAATAAAGCGAAGTACGCGCTTACCTTTTGTTCCTTTCATTTCATATGTTCATCAAGAATACGAATCTAAATATGCACCATTCAATTATACATTATTATTAATTACTGCGTTACGCAATATTCAGTAGCAAATAATACGTCACACAATTAACACATACACGAATAAAGCCTCATGCAATTAATACATTCGTATTCAATGAGTTACCAATGTGTCACGCAATTAATGTGTCTCGAAATTAATATGCAACGCAATTAATGTGTCTCGTAATTAATGCGTATCACAATTAATATGTTCGCAATTAATGAGTTACCTAATTACTGTATCACGCAATTAACCTAATGTGTTTTTAATTAATTAATCTCACCATTAATGCATTTTTAATTAATTAATCTCACAATTAATGCGTTTTTAATTAATTAATATTACAAATAATACGTTTAATAATTAATTTACTTCCTCAATTAATGCATTCACAATTTTCGAGTCACGCATTTAATTATGCACTATATGCATCTCAGAATTAATGCTTCACGAAATAAAAGAATTTACAATTGATGCGTTTTATAATTACGTAATCTCACTATTAATGTGTTTTACAATTAATTAATCTCATAATTAATGCTTATTATATTTTAATTAATTAATCTCACAATTAATGCGTTTTATAATTAATTTATTTCACATTTAATGCATTCGCAATTTAGGGCATAGCGCGTTTCTTACACATACGAATTATACATGTAATTATTGTACAATTCTTATGTGTAAGAAACGCACTGTGCCCAATTTAGGAGTCACGCATTTAATGCGTTACGCAGCAAATGTATCTCGCAATTAATGCTTCACGAAATAAATGCATATCACAATTAATCCATTTTATTATTAATTAATCTCACAATTAATGCATTTTATAATTATTTTATCTCGCAATTAATGCGTTTTATAATTAATTAATCTCACTATTAATGCCTTTTATTATTAATTAATCTCACAATTAATGCATTTTATAATTATTTTATCTCGCAATTAATGCGTTTTATAATTAATTAATCTCACTATTAATGCCTTTTATTATTAATTTATATCACAATTAATGAGTTAATCTCATTATATAATAAAGTTAATCTCACAATACATGCGTTTTATAATTAATTAATCTCATAATTAATGAGTTTTATAGTTAATTAATCTCACAATCAATACTTTTATAATTAATTAATCTCACAATTAATGCACTTAATAATTAATTTTGAATTACTTAATCTTACAATTAAAGCGCTTTATAATTAATTGATATCACAATTTATTGAGTCACGTATTTAATGTAAAAGCCAATAAATGCATGTTGCAATAATGCACTTGTAATTTGTACGCCACGCAATAAATTCGTCTTACAATTAATATAACATAATATTACTGTTCATTTGTTATATTGCGTGATTTGAATCCTTTTTAGCTCTTTAATTTAAATTTGTTAGCGATTATTGAGTTACATTTTTTCTGAATATTGGTTTGATATAGAAGTATATTTCTGAAAATTTTCATGCTATAAGAATAATGACTTCTTTAGAAAAATAAAGAAAATGTACAAAATATATTCCTTTTAACAAAGATAACTAGAATAATACTTGATATAGTGCATTAAAATTTTAGTGTATATTTTTTAGCTGTTAAGTTATTGACTGAATATTTTTTAGTCGATTTGGTTCACAATCTACTGAGATATCAGAGATTATTCAACTTAAAAAATATTTTTTCTCTGTTTATCATACTAGGTTTATTATAATATAATATTCAGTATTAATTACCCGGTGATAGTATAATATACATAACTTTCATAAATTATAGTACCAAAGCAATTAGCAGCGTTTTTTTCACGATTCCGTATCACTTTTCGTTTGTAGTAACCATTACTACTTTTTCTCTCCGTGCAGATAAAGTAACACAAATCAATAGTTATTATCGACGAAGCATATTTAACTCTTTTCGTATAATTAATATTGATTGTTAACGTACTGTTAAACATAATACAAAAAATCCGCTTAACTAAATAAATAGAAAGTCACAATTTCTAACAACACTGTGCACTTTTATCGAATTGCCAATGCTTCAGCGCAAAAACACAATGCGACAGGACCGGAGCAGCAGTGCAACATCCTACATCTAGTTTACCTTGATAAAAGTAAGCCCGAAGAGTTCAAACCGCGTATCAGAAATTCCAGTTTTCCTTTACAACCCAGAGACTTCAGAGGCAGTGCCTCGTAAATCTCGCGGCGCACAGGAGAGAAAGAGAAACAGCGCAAAGACGATGGAAGGTGCAGCACTGGTCGGCGCACCGCCTGTCGCTCTCTTGTCGGAAATAAAACGCGTGCGCGCGCTGAGGTACCAGAGAGAGGCTATACAGCGACATACAACCGCAAGAACGAACGACGCAGCATCCGATAGAGCAGCAGGCCAAAATTGAAACGGGCATCGACATCAATCTCTGCTAAAAGCATCTCTCTCCATCACTCCTCCTCATCCTCCTCCTCCTCCACTGTTGCTTACTTCGCAGCGACGGAGCGTCTTCGGCATAACCACTTTTCCCCGAGAGTCCCTCGCAGTGCAATGCACCTGGTTCGCGAAATATTCCATCGATGCATTTCTTATCTCGCGCGACGTGGACGAGGTATCGCGGTGGGGAGAGAAACAAGAGAAAATTGCTAGAGAGGGTAGAGTCGAAGACGCCGTCGCAGTGCACAGTGCCGATATATACAGAAATATAAAGCTGGGAGGCGGAAAAGCGAAGGAGGAGGGTTCATGCGAATATGTGAGTATTGGTGTACGCTCACTGATGGGAAAGGAATTAGTCAATCGGCAAATCGATTTTTTTCAAGAAATCAATTAATTTATTATTATATATATTTCTATAAACATTTCAGTATATTTAAGTTTTATTAAAACTTTTTAAAACGTATTATAATAGATCATCAAGCGACCATAGGTTTCCGATTTATTAGGAGTTATTATTCCGAGTTAATAGGATAAGCCAAGATTAAATAATGAAAAAAACAATAATAATTAAACGACGACTAATTGATTTAAAAAACCAATATAAATTCCCAGATAAATTACAAGCTTAGCAGTTCATGAATGTAACACCACCCTTCATGTGCAGATAAATGAATTTTACAGAGTGCAAATAAATCTAGATTATACTAACAAGGGGAGTCCACGACCTGTAGAAAACGGATTTAGAGGAAACTTTGGGAGGTACTTTCTGGTGCCTAAAAATGAAGCCCAGCACCCGTAGTTTCGTCTAATGAGAAAATTGTCAATATATAAGCCATTGTACCCCATATGCGCATAATATTAATAAAAAATGGTACTTATATAATTTTGCAAGTTTTTATGTCAGGAAAACTACCGAAAAGATAATACATTAACGGTAAGAAGAGCTTCAATTTAAGCTTTGATTTATATAAAAATATTAATTTGACCCAAAGTTATTAACCATCGAATATGGTTATTGAAAAAGCATGAAAAATCAACGCATTTAAAAAAGTTACATTTTCTTGAATATTCATGCTTTTTTAATTACTATCTTCAATGATTAATAACTTGTGATCAGATTAATATTTTTATATAAATTAAAACTTAAATTGAAGCTCTATTTACTTTTTATTTATTACTTTTGGGTAGTTTTCCTAGCATAAAAACTTGCGCAAAGGTCATGGACTATCCTCGTAAGTACCGTCGTTAGGTTATACATATAGAGATTAAAATTAGTAATATATGCTAATAAAAGTTAGTAATGCAAATAGAATAATAAGAAATATGCGCACTCATTACTTATTCGATTAGAACTGCGTACTAATTCCTTAATTAAAAAAGTATTAATTTTTACTAAATATTTCACTTTATATGCATATAGTGAGTACACATACAATGTAATATACTTTGGCGATTGTATATATAGGCCAAAACCTTTATTTACGTTCATTTTATTAAGAATAAATGTATAATGAATAAAATTTTAATATTATGTAAGTAACACCAACTTTTTCCTCAGTTTAGTACTCAATTTCTAACTGGATAAAGTATGAGTGCGGATTTTTCCCACTGCCTCCAATTTACTTAACCGGTTAGTAATCATAACTAATCTTTTCTTTCGGTGCATACACATTGTTTAAATATTTTTGTTTTTCGGGGCTCAATAGATATATATATATATGAGTTAAACTCGAAAAAATATATTTTTTTGTGATCCGATAAAAATTGTCGTTTTAAAAGTAACCATTCTGAAATAATTATTACTATAAATACTTGATAATATCTGTAATTTTATCGTTGTAAAACCTTAAAATCTTCCTCCATTGTCAATACTACATTTATTGAAAAGACTTTGAAGCGTGCACGTTTCTTTAATTTGATTCCTTATGACATGTATTAAATCTTTTACCTTTTACTTTTTCCTTAAAAACTTTTTTAACATTTTTCAGACAAAAAAACAATATATAAAAAAATCACTATGAATAGTGTATTCTACAACAATGGGGAAACGAGCAATTTCTAGCGGGGGTGAGGGTCAAACATCACCCGACCTTGAAAATGTTCTCCCCCTCCCGTGTTATAAACTGTATTTTTTATAATAAAGGCATAATTGAAATGGCAATTTCTCACTTGTTTACTGGGCAGAATGGGCTATTTCTCACCTGTTTACTGGACAGAAATGGCCATTTCTCAACTGTTTACTGGGTAGAAATAGCCATTTCTACCTACTTCATAATTTCTACCCTGTAAAGACGGTAGAAATAGCCATTTCTTACCACTTGAATTCAGTACGATCAAAATGCTTAATTTTGATGCATCAATTAAAAAACTTTTTTTTTAATTTGTTCGTTCTCCGAAAAATAATGATAAAAAAGTTTTTAACGAAAAAGTAAATCGTAAAAGTTTTAGTATATACCAAACGGAGTTAAATTATCATCAGAAAAATTTTTCTTATTGATTGTCTCACCTAGATACGGGCATGCCACAAAGTTTTCCGAATAAATATAGTATTTACAATGGTAATACGTTGTATCACGTATATGCAAGATTGTGTGGTTTTACAACGCTAAAATTACAAATAAGTCATTATGATAACGTTATATAGATGTTCAGAATGTAAATTTACAAAACAATTATGTATACTCTTATATACTCTTATATACTAATATACTCTTCCAATAGAAAGTACAAGCAATTTTACACATTCAAGACTGATATAAAATGGATGACAGATATCAATTTCACCAACGGTAACGCTAAATTAATTTGATCTCTAATCAAGCACACCAGCATCAATAAATTCTGACCTAATAGTAGCATATCAGGAAATTCACCGATTGCCAGCTAGCAGTGTCACTAATGGCGAAATTCCCTTCGTTCCTGTACTACAGTGTTTTTCCACAAGGATCTCCCCGCAAAGTGGAAAAAAGAGTCCGCGAGAAGATGAAGACCGAGAGAGAAAGAGAGAAAGGATCCTGCACCGAAGAGATAAAGAGAGTGGGGAGAGAGAGAGAGAGAGAGAGAGAGAGAGAGAAGCGCGCGGGAACGTTTACGGTTGATGGATCGCCGTCGACGTAAAGTGGATTGTCTCGCTAATTGACAAGCTGCCGGACAGCGAGCGCACGGCCAACATCGGTGAGTTTGCGCTTCGGCTGTATCGTCTTTCTCTCTGTTAGGCTCCGGAGCCGCCGTTAAATGCCCCTCGCGCGACCTTCGCGATACGCGGCGAGCGCAGCCGATTTTTTACGTCTTACACGGCTTAATGACGATAATGCATGCGGCTGCTGCACGTGTTCGCGTGTCTAATGATCGCTGCGGGTCTCGTACTCGGGTTGTATATATTCGCGACTTGCATGCGATCACCGAGACGATTGGACGGATTAAATGTTATAATGGTTAAGTGAGATCGTGATGCATTTCATTTGTGTGTATCTTTTTGCGACTGGAGATATTGAAAAGAGAAGTTTTTAGATGGCAAGCCAAGCAAAAAACTGTGTAATGCATGGAATTGAAACAATGGGAATGGATTACTTATGGTTGCTTGTTGCTATTTTAGGTGGTTGCAACAAAGATATGTAGAATAGTAAAAGTTTACGATTAATGTAGCAATTCGTATGTTGCTGCCCATCTTCTATAAACAAAATTTATAGTATTTTAATTTTTAATATAGAGACAATTAATGTTTCGTTCATTTGTTCGCATAATCAAGTGATAATAAACTTTACACATTTTTAAATGTTTATTGTAACATTTTATAAAATATTTTTATGACAGCGCTCCATTAGCAGTTGTAACATTGCTACCATTGATTTAAACAATATATTTTTGTTTTTTCCAAAGTCAGAATATATTGAAGACAGTGTCAATGAATTATAGTCTATTCTTTTTTAGAATGCTATGTCATATCACTATCACATTCATTTATATCTACCTATCTATCTATCTATATTTTCCATGCTGTAATCAATTATTATTATCGCCATAAATTTACAATAGAGCAATAATTTATATAGTTAAATAAATAGTACATTGTAAATTACTCAATACAAAAAATATGTTAAAGAAGGTATAACTGTTTATGTTGGCGACCTAATTATAGTAATAAAGAAATTAAAGCAAAATTTATTGTATAGTAATTAAACCATTAATTGAGTTTAATACGTGAAGAATTGGTCTAACTATTACACTATGTTCTAATGTCATATATTCAAAACATTCTGTACGATATTCCTATGCAAATAATCAGATAGGCATAACTAGAAAAATGAATACGTTCATCCTAGCAATTTTGTTCATAACTTTTGACATATCTAACTTTACAAGATATGTGATCACGATGCAATACACATTTACTGCATTTCGAAGAAAATTCTTGAATACACAAACTCTTACGCATGGGGGTATTAACATTTAATACATAATTCTTTTTTATTTAAATCACTTCAATGTTCCATATACTCATTAATCCCAAATCAAAATAAACTTTAAAACTGAGTACATAGCCGAGAACGTCATGATATCACTTGCCTGGTTTGGTCTGTTGGGGCTTTCCCTGGACCTTGATCGAGGACATCAACAGCAGTATCGTGACACAGACCCCAATGAAGGACAGCATTGTCAGGCGCGTGCCGCGGCAGCAACGCACTCTTCCTCTTCCTCGAAGCACGGACGCTTCCGCACCCCGACCTCGAACAAATCACCCCAAAAAATCGGCGCGGCTATATCCCACGCCTGCAATACCACTCGCAGCCACGATGCATAAAGACTGCGGGATCGCTGCGGACAACCTCGATGCGGCCCTCCCTCACGTGCGTATATATACACGGAAGAAAGCGCGCGGGGACCCGGCGGCACGCGTGCGCTCGGTCGAGCGAAAAATCTTGAGTGCAGCCGCGCGCGCGCTGCACACACACACACACCTTCGCGGCCACGCGCCCAACCGATGCGGTCGCTTTAAAGGGACACCGTAAGGGCGACGGGACCGACGGACCGACCGCACGGAGAAAGAGGAAAGACGAAAGAGAGACTACTAAGCGAGACCGAGCAGAGACACGCGCACCGATCGCCGGAGACAGAGAGGGAAAGAGGAAGAAGCGGAGGAGCTGCAGGAGAGGGAAGACATAGAGATAGAGATAGAGAGGAAGAGGGAGAGAAAAAAAATTGGGCGGACCGACCGACCTACGCGCGGGCGTGTGCACACTCGTGAATGAGCTCGGTGCGAGCCCGTGAGTAGGAGTACTCGCGGGGCCCTCGGTGCCCCCCTCCTCTTCTTCCTTGCCCCGTGTAGGAGAGAGAAGTTGGCATTGCCGGCTCTCTTATCTGTCCTGCGCGAGCGCCTCCCACCACGACTTCTGCAGTTCAGCACCTGCACGAGACCGGCAGGCGCGCGTGTCTGTATAAAGGCTCCGGTCGCGCGACCAGTTTACACGCGCGCGGTGCAGTTCAATGCCGTGCATATGCTCGAACAAGAGGACGCGGGCCCATTATGCTGCGGCGACGCCCTGAGCGTCTGTTACTGCTCGCGGCTTCGTGGGATTACCGCTTTTTGTCGGTTATCGTTTTGCTAGGGGAATAAGTGCTCAGCGACTTTATACAAATTCTAATTAATTTTTATGCATATGTTGCTAAATCTATTAAAAATAACGTATCGGGATGAAAGACCGGAGTCAAAAGACCGACAGACAAAAGACTACAAAAAGAAATTGCTGAATATCGAAAATACCAAAAATGATAAGACTAAAAGATAATAAATAAAAAACTGAGAAACAATGAATCTGGAAACTGAAAAGACCGCAGGACAAAGATCGAAAAACAGAAAGATCGAAACATAAAAGACCAAAAATAATAAATTAAAAATTTTTATAGAATGTAAAGTGTTGCTTTAGAAAAATAAATCCATAGAAAATTGACCCATATATGACGAGATATAGCTAAAAACATTAGCATTAGCAGTTATTCTATATATACGATTTCTTAACATTAAGCATATGAACAATGTTAATATTTTTAACTATATCTCGACATATAAGACTGCAGGGTCTCGCTCCTTCGAGTCCGTTACAGCTTTGGCGTTTCATCGCTACGTAGCGACCAGCTCCCACATCCTGAACCTAGCCATTACTCCCGTGTTTCCGCAAGTGCATGGAAATCTACATGTGCAGTATATAAGCTCGATAGGCACGTCCCTTCCAGAGCGACTAAGGCAGGGTTCGTCTAACAGCCTTACTGATAAGTTCAGTAGACGAACGCGGGACGAAACGCATAGATAGAAGCCATCAAGCTTCGTTGATCTCTATAAGACCATTCAACCAATCTACGGGTGATGCACGGTATTTCTTGGTACTATTAAGGTGGCTCTCTAGTGAAATCAAATTTTTATACAGTTTCGATTTTTATCAATTGATACTTACATATCATATTTGTACTGCTGTTATAAAGTTATATACATATTTTCAGTCATTTATCTCTCTTAGATTCAAAGTTGTCCTAGGAAGTGTGTTAAATTTTAATAAAAATAGGGATACGATGAAAGTCATCCTGGCGTTACACCTAATTTTTGAACCCGGATGAACTTTTTAGAACATGTTCTTTAAAGTATATTTAAAAAAGTGCGTATTTTGTTTTTCTCAAAAATGTATTATTAATTTTTTTAAAATAAAACATTATTTATTTATGATTATTGCTTAAAAAAACACTGGTTTTACAATAATTTTACGTGTAATTGGGCTTCAAATAATAAAGTTGATAAAAATAATTTCAAAAACAAAATTCACGCTTTTATTCTAAATACTTTGAAGAACATTCTCCTAAAATTTTAATCGAATTCATTAATCTGGATGCACCAGGATAAAATTAAATTTTAAAAAACAAATTAGTGAAAAAATAGTATTTTTATCGAAATAGTGACTTTATTATACAAAATCACCATATTTTTAGAAAACTATTCATTATAAATATATTTTACATATCAATAACTCTTAAAACACATCCGACTAGTATAATACAGTACTTAACCTCTTAAACTTGAAGAAAAATTATTATTCACTTCCTGAAAAACGTAAATTAATGCATAAAAGTGTCAAAATGACGTTAAATGACAAAAAGATCTTTTGGTAAAGTGTTTGTTTTTCATTGAAAAAAATAATTAATACTATCATAAAAATATTTTTACGTGATGAGTTAATAATTCAACTAATTTTTTAAACAAAAAAAATTATTTCGAATTTTTCGTCGAAAATCACTAGAGATTTACTAACTGCCTTAGCAGAATGCTTTCTCAAAAAGAGGTCCTGATTAATCGATTTATAGAATCTTATAATAGAATTAAATAAAACAATGTAAAAATTATTTCATGCTTTCGGCCTTCAGAATTATAACCTTCATTGGAAAAAACTAATATCATCATAAAAATATTTTTACTTAATGAGTTAATAGCAGAGGTGGGCAAGTATTCGACCTCAACGTGTTTTCGAATACTATTTTAATTTTGCAATGAAACCGTCAAAACAAAAAAAATTCGAGTTTCCACAGGTCTTACATGACAAATAAGTGCAATATGGATCAGTTATAAAAGTATTCGACGAATACTTTTTTCGAATACCTTCTTTCTACCTTCAAAACTGTCGATGTGTGTTCTCTACAGCTAAATCTTCAAATCGTGATTACTGCCATTCATTTACATAATTTAAATTGTAATTTATTAAAATAAATTTGTTAGGATAGGAGTTCCCAGAATTATAAAGCTAAATGTATACTACCATCATTTGGAGTTATAACAACTGCCAACAATCTGATTGGCTCTAATCGCTATCGTGAGATATTGGTATTGTATATAACTCCTCCAAAGGACAAACGAGTACCATTTAAAGTAGTTGAGTATGATAGATTTGAATATTGATAAGAAATAAAAAAACCATGATAATAATATCAGGACCGTCATTCGAAATCTCTATGTTTGAGGTTTGAGGAATGCCGATTTTGAGGATTTACTAATATGTATGTTTTTGCTACACAAGAAATAAAAGCTGCTGGCAGTCGGGTATTTTCCGTTATAAAGACTACAGCCTTAAGACTCATACTATCGTATACCTACTTTAGCATAATCTAAGAAGGCAATGTGAAGCTCTCTCCGGTTCAGCCTGGCGTTTTGAAGAATTGTGGCTATCGTAGCTGAGTTCTCTGCACACCAGTCATCCATGAACCTCTGCCTAAAGTCTATAAGATTCCTTTTGAGAACTCTCTTAGCGAACATCTTATGCAGGTGCCGAACGACTACTGAGGCTATGCTGATAGGTTGAAAGTCAGGCGGTGGTCTCTTTTTTTAGAAATAAAGAGCGCCTTACTCACTAGCAGCTCTGAGGACAATCACCCTTCTTGCGATAATCACATTCAAAACTAAAGCTTTGACTTTCGCTGGGACAGATCTCCATTGCCTCATCGTTATTCCGTCCACTCCTGGTGCCGAGTTTAGAGGAATTCTAACTGATTTTCTTTCCGCCCACGTTATAGCTTCCTAATGTACTTCCGCTCTACTTTGGCACTGGCCGTGATACTCATGGAGTAGAGATGGACTCCTGTGTCAACACCCACTCCCAGTACTCTATCATTATTGCCAGTGCCAGGCTTGTATACTTATTCTTTTCATCTATTATCTCTTTAGCGGCTCTGCTCATGTTCTTTTTAGAGAGTACTAGGACACAATTGTGCCTACAATGTTGCCTTCTCGACACTGGCACTCCACTGGACGCCTGGTTCGCAAGCGAGGTCTTTGATGGAGGAGAGGACGGAACCGAACTCTTGAACGGCTCACAGAAGATGGCTGATACGTCACGTCTGGCTAGCACACCCTTAGCTATGTTAGCTAATCGTACATTTTAAACCATTAACCTCCTTCACGGTTTCTCTGAGGCTGTTTACCTGCAGGAGGTGTGTTGATGATGTTCCCGCTAACGAGACGGGAAGCGAGAAAACCTCTCTTGCCTAGTAAAATACTGTAAAGGACTTACTTTCTTAAGGGGAGGTCGGAGCTTACATGTAGTTACGTAGTTACCGACAATATCGAATTTTTCAGTATACTCATTCAATTTTTAATTTTTTTCAATTATTTCAGTTGTCCGGTGTTCCTTAGTAGGTTGAAAACACCGGACAACTAAATTTTTTAACTTTTATGAACAATTAAATTAGAATAATGTAAAATTCAATGCAGAAATCTGTAGTCGGCTCCAACCTTCTCTTAAGGCGTGGTGTCCTTTAACACCCGCTGTTGAGCCAGAAACTCAGGTACCACTGTTAGGGCAGCCCCAGCTTGGCTCTTGGTGTTTCGGAATTGACTCAGGGCCCGCTTGAAGGACAGCGTGTCGATCTTTAATTGCTGCTTGAATGAGGTCACGATAATCCTGATGTTCTCAAATGCGCTTAATTACGTTTAATGTTTTATGAGCGCCAAATAATCCATGCTGCTGTTAGTTCATAAATCGGAACCCCACTTACAGTCGCTCTCGACCTCCTTGTTCATCCTTTCTACACGCATATGACTTTCGTTAATTCCTACCTCTCTCTTCGTGTTAAATGGTAGTCGCAATCACAACATGGTAAAGCTTCCCGATTCTCCTGCATTCAAATTGACGGTTACGCAGGTTGGCGCTCCGAGACGCAGCGCCGGAAATTGGCTAAATTTTCTTTTTTCCATGTCGAAATCTACACAATGTCGTCCGCGACGGGGTAGCCATCCGCCGCAAGCCATTTTCCCCAACGCCATCCATATATGACAACAAGACTCGGCTGCTCAACCCTACGACCGAGGGTAGGGCTCACAGCAGCTTTATTACCAGCATCCATCCATCTGGCCAAGTAAGAGTCCTCGTTCAGATCTTGTCGACGTTCCCAAAGTCCACTCCTGTGGTATCAATAGACTTAATTCTTCGCCACCCGGGTGGCATCCTAGCACCTAGAGCAAAAAAAATGAGATCGCTTCGCTCCATCCAGTCCTCCAGCTGCGCGGCTGCAATAACTGTGTTTGTGCAGCCTTTGATTAACCTCAGATTACACGATCGTAGCTTGAGTTCCATTTTGTACCATTCATCGCATGCGATGGATACATCGCATGTCCATAATTTCTCTGATATCTCTTTTAACTCGTTTTTAGATATCTACAATGGTGGTGAGTTTGATTTGAGCCTTTCGCGACGATAACCTTATTCTGTATCTCTTTAACCCTCCTGCGCAGAAGTTTATTTTCGTGTATATGGACTAGATCGAATGTAAGTCTGCAACAATATTTTCTGCAAATTCGTAACATTTTCTAAATAATAGCTATACTATTTAGCTTCAATTTGAGAGGTTGTAGATGTCCCAACAAAGTAAAGATTTAAATTTGTGATACAAAATGTATACAAAAATGACGTGCGGTTTGGACGAGTATACTCGGCTCTCTGCGCAGGGGGGTTAAAAATGTTACAATAGTAGCCTTCTGTTATATATCATGAGCATAGTCTTGTCCTACAGAGACTTTGAGAGAAGTTTTAATAGTTTCCATTCTTCTGTTTAACAAAACATATTTCTGATTTTTAAAGCCGATTTGCTTGCCTCGACTTGCAACACTAAATGGAATCGATACTGTCCGGTACTTAGACCGCACTTTATCCCCATGCTGGCATATGATACACCCGACTGGATTTTATGATTGCCTATACATTTGCATCATCGTGTCACTTTATAAGCCATAATTTCTATTCACTACTCTCCTGTATTATCAGAGGGTACGTGGTAGTATGGTGCGTTAACTATATAAGTGTTCTTTCTAGTTAAGTTTTCTGTCTAGCATCTACCTGAATATTTTGCTTTATCGGTAAGCCTCAATTGTTATGCGTCTATAGGGTAAGTTTGGTCATGTAGTTATTTCTGTTTCCTGATAAAGACTACAGTGTTTGTTTTTGTTGAGTTAACAGAGAGTTACGTATCTCTACACCAGGCATCCAAGTAGTAAGTCCAAAAACAGGCCCCTGATAATATTATTAGGACGTCGCCTACAAGATCGATCATTCTGCATTCTAATTTGTTGAGTTGCTACAGGTTTATATTAACCACCAGGCATAACATAACTAGCCATAACAAGAATAATACTTCTCTTGGTTGGCAGCCCATAACTCTTTCGGTACTCTTTACCTTCGTAGTGCTGATTTGATTTCCTTGCATGAGATGTAAGTTAAAGACCCTCAGAATGTTAAATATACCGATGATTTTTTTCAAATTTTTTTATGACTTTCTATTAGGGTAGCAGTCCTACTTAGTGCAATTTCTTTTAAGTAAAAAGGAACTAATATTACAGTATAGATGCCTAAGTTTTACTTAAAAGAATAACTAAGTTAAGAAACTAAGTCTTACTTAAAGTTTAATCCAAGCTGATCAAAATTCTTCGATGTCTGTTGCGCAAAACGATAATTAAAATAATGTCCTTTTTTGAAGGTTTTCTGTTGCACGCGAAGGGTTGTTTAAAGAGGCCTTAACAAATGCAAAAATGCTCTTTTTGCATTTTATTGTGTACAAAAACCGAAAAGAAAATATTGGTCAATGATTAACAGATTTTATTTATTTCTGTAGCTTTCTCCCTTAATGATTATTATTATTACATTTTATCTGATATACCTGATATTAAATGGGTTCATAGAACTATTTCATATAAATAGATTTCAAAATAAAAATAACAATCGTGAAATTTTCTAATGATTAGAAATAATTTATTTTATTACAATTTATGATAATATAAAAAGTAGTTTAATCTCTAATTGGGGAGAAAATGATATTAACGAAACTATTTCTGGTATGTAATTATCTGGAATATACCGAGAACGCGTAATAGTAGTAGCAGTGATAGTACTCGAGAGTATAAAAAAATCAATGGTCTGGAGCACGATAGCCGACATCACGACAATTAGGAACAATTAGGTAGCGAAGAACAAAAGTTTTCTCCCCATTTCTTTTTTGTACGTAGTTTGAGTTCTTTTCTTACATTTTACAACTTCCTCGTTTCAATAAAAGTTTGTTAACGTTTTAAGAAACTGTATCAAACACTTTTTTCATTTTTATTAACAAGGTAAAAAGTATGACACAAAAGTAAAGAATTTCCGATATTTTTTAAGAAAGATGTTTTTTATAAAACTATACTTATGAAATACTTACTAAAAATAAATTGAACAGAAGTACAGCGATTTTTTCTGAAAGTATCGAAATGTAACAGCTTATAGTGAGAAATACGCACGATCCCTCAAGCTCTTCCAAGCAGTTTGAAGAAATGTACGAAGCAGACGAAGTGTGAAATCGCCATCGCCGTTATCACTTCGAGTGTTAAAAACGTTGCTTTGGCTAAGAAATATTACGCCGCACCGTCGCGATGCCCTTTTATCCCATCGATCAAGCGAAAAAAAGTTGCCGCCGCTACCAGTCTCAAAGGACTTTAATCGCTTTGTAGAGCAACGAAAGACTCGCCGACTCTCGAGTCCCGTCGCTGTACAGGAAGACGGGAAAAGCTTACGACGACGCGAACGAGTCTATCTGTCTCGCCGGATGACAAATCTCAGGAAGTACATTTTTTTCGGAACAATTCCGGCGTGAAATTTTTACTGCTAAGACCAGTGATTTTATTTTGTCTGTTATTATGAAAGTGAATTCTGTAAATGCGTTCTATAAGAAGCGCTGATTTATATGAAGTAAAAATTAAAAGTAAGAAACATATTTTCAATTACAAAACATGGTATTTCGCATTATAATACTTTTTTAAAGTTCAATAATAAATTTGGCAATACACTAGATGAACCGCAATGAAAAATAAATAAACACACAGTTGGTTCATAATTTCATAAATTATCTAGAAAAAAAACTTTCGAACTTAAGCTATTGTTAACGTATTATTATTAAGCGATCGATGGCTCAAATGGTAAACACGTACTTCTAAAAACAACGTCTCAAAAGACATAGGTTCGAATCCCCGTTAGTACGAATTTTTCGGGGACATTTAAAGAAAATGTGTCCGGATTTTTCGGTGTCGGAGATCGGGCCTCGTGCAACACGTTACTTGATTAAGTATAATAAGGTCCATGTATATAATTAAATTAACTAAAATAATAATAATTATTAATTATTACTGCAATGTAATAATGATTCATAAAGTATAAGTGACAGGATGTTTGAACTTACATAAATATTTCTGGATGCCTAGTAATGAGGCTCTTTTCACAAAAAGCCACTATACAAAATTGTATAGAAACATTGTATAAATATTATTTTCTATTTCACATGGCATAAATCAGTAAAAAGGATAGTGTACATAAAAGTACACGGTACAAAATCATTTAAATTTTTGAAAATAATCTAAAAGAGTAACTTTAGAAATTTAAGTAATTGTTAAAATAGTAAAAGAACTACTTGACAACGACACTATACAAAATTTAAGAGACATAAAACAACATTTTATTTATCAATAAAGTTTTTGCTCTTAATAGCCAATAGTTCAAATGTCAAAGGAAAGATTCAATCTAAATGTTTCCGAACCATCTTTACACCTATACAGATCAAAGCTTGCAGTATACACGGTGCAAGCGTAGCGACAACTTTCTAACGAGTGAGTCACGAGAGATAGACGGCGTGTCAGTCGCATCACAGCGTCCTTAAAAATCCGCAAAGCGTTCTCGCGATCCGAGGAATTCCCCCGAGCTGCACAAACACGTAATCCAGTTCTGCCACACAGACACACGTCGCCACCCCGTCGCGTCGCGTCGACAGACTCTCGACGACTCTCGCCGCTACAGAGAGCAGCTTTTACATCATCGCGGCGGTCGGTCGCGTCGTCGCAAACGAGTGTGGATAAGCAAAAGGAAGCGCCGAGCGGTCTAATCGCACGCGCGCCGTGCGCGCGGTAGGTAGAAAGAGAGAGAGCGAGAGAGAGAGAGAGAGAGAGGCTTAGATCTTTGCGGCAGATAAAGTCACCTACGGACTTGCAAACGAGTAAACGATAGCTTTACTTTTTGCACGGAAATCGCTTTGAGCTCTGCTTTTTACATGCTAAATGAACGGGTCGTGTGATGTTTCTTTCGTTTTAACCTCTCCATTTTTACTTATTTTTTAATTATTTACACTTAATTAATGCATCAATTATGAATATAGTTCTGTAGCGGGAAGGAAAAAGGCATATATCAAATTTAATTTAATTTAACAATTTAACTTAAGGGATCCCTCTAATCTAATGTTCTAAAAAAGCAATATTTGAAAATTCTTCAAAAGAATTGTATAAATTATTGTATTTCCAAACTTTCTTCGTTTATTAAAAACCGCTACAAGTTCATTGGCACTTAGCTTCCTCAAACTAAATTTATTGTATGAATATGAAATTCTTTGTTTTAATAAATTAAATTAAAATTTCTATATCTCTTTTTAAATCATAGCTAAAAAAGGGTGTGTTTTTTTAGCATTGATGGTTTGACAAAATATAATTTTTTACTAAAACGACAGAACGATAGGTAATAATCCTGATCACAGCAATTTTTTCTCTGTACGTAATTTACCATAATTATTTATATGTTTAAATTAAATATAATCAGATGTTAGTGCATAGATTCACTGAATTCCTATTAATCTAAAATTTAAATTTCATTTTAATTTTGAATCTTCATTAAAAACCAAAGAAATAAGCCCTGTTTGGTAAAAAATGACCGTGTCATTCTCGAGATATAGCCGATCAAAATAGAATTTCAAAAAATACGTAATCTTGTAATATAAAGGTTGTTGCGATCTGGGTAAAGAACTCGTTCAAGAGATAGTAAAAAGCTACCGTTTTGGAAAGTTTCAGAGCAAATGCTGCCGATTTACTCGACTATTCGCAGCTGACTAAAACTCGATTTTTTTTACAAAAAGATTCTTCTCCTTTCAAAAGAAAAAGATGAAGCCTCAAATTTTTTTCAGAATATTCTTCTCTATATTTCTAATTATCTCAATTAAAAAAAAATTTTCTTCCTATACTTTACAGATATAATTGTTTGAAAAACAAAACAGGGGGAAAAGCTTATTCAAAATTTCAGGTCGGAAAAGATAGGTAATTTTATGATCTTTCAAATGCATTATCACACAATCGATGATATTATATTACACACACACCCACACACACACAGACACACACACAAACACACACACACCCACCCACACACATACACACACACACACACACACACACACAAACACACACGCACACACACAAACACACACACGCACACACACACACACACACACATACACGCATCTATCTGTATATTTTCTAAAAATAGTGTATTTTGAATCCTTATATCTCGAAACATGTTTCTAACATATTTTTAGCAAATCTTTTTTTACTATCACAAAGCTTCTTCTTTGAGGAAACAATACAGTACTGCAATAAATATATCTTGTTATTACTGCCATTTTCTTATTCTCGAATATTTTTCATTTATTTAATTAAGTTCATGCAAAAGCTATACTAATATAGGATGCAAATCTTTTATTAATTCTTTTGTTTCAGATAACCACGTTGACTAGAATCACATTCAACAGGAAGAAATTTCTTTTTAGGTTATAACCTATTGTACATTTGGAGGGAATTAAATAAAATTGAATTAAGTTATTCTGCTAGCTGATTTGAAAAAGGTTATTTCGAGTTGGAAGATTTTATGTAACATTATCTTGTATAAAAAATATTTTGGCACTCCTTCAGATGTATACAAGAAATTGTCAACATAGCATTTTTTCATGGATCCAGAGAGATTGTATCCATTAAGTAACTATTACACGTATTTATCAGTTTGGAACCAACACATAATATTTTCTACCTCCTTTAGTCACATAGTAGAAATAACGACTTTTGCTAGTGTTTATTAGCTCTTTGTGATGTAATTCATTGTTACTCTCGTGTACCATAATGGGAAATAATAGTAGTCGCATGCTTTGGCTTACACCTCACTTTTATTAATATATCTTACAAAATAATTGTCTCTAACTTTTCATTATCATTAAACTAATTTAATCCTCTAGATACTCGTCCCAACATGTTTATTTAGGAGCTGTTGTTAATTTTGTTATTTTTACACATATTTTACAAAAATATAGTTAAAATCTCATTACATATTTGTAAGCTCCACGAGACTAAACGATGAAGAAAAAAACTTTCTTCTAGATTACTAAAAGACCAAATGCAAAAAACTTTCTTCCCGATGTAGATATATGCAACTGTTTATCGATCTCACGCCAAGCGCGCTCATTTCCACTGCGATATCTATCCACTTGCGTCTCACTCCACGACTCAATCGCGCTGTAAGTTCTTACCCATTACACCCTTGCACAGACACACGCACACACGTGAAGAACTACAGTCTGTCTATGTACTCGCATGAGAAAGCCTGCAGGAGTAAAGACCGCAGCGAATCGCAGTGATAATCTACGCTGCACCGCCCGGCGTGCCGCGCATACTCCCACAGATCGGGTGGAGCAAGGATTCATCATCATCATCATTATCATCAGCAACGGCAACAGGCGGTTGCGCAAGAAGCCGCGAGGAGGCTGCGCATGAAAAAAATGCCCCGAGTACCCGATACTCACGGGAGGTCTGCCTTCGTTCGAAACGGCTCTATCGGCGGAGGCGAAATCCAGGAAAAGCCTTGCGCAGCCGCCGCCCGGCCATAAATGGGTGACGCGCCGCGGCGATCACTTCGCTTCTCCCTCGCGCGCGAGCGCGGCTCGAACATCACAATTAGCCCCGATGGCCTCCCGTCGTTTATCGACTGCGAACTCTCTCACACGCGTGCGATGCTCGCTTGCGCGTGTATGTCTGTCTCGCTCGCCCGCCATTATCGTACCCCTGCGGAGCTAGAATAATCGCCCGGTATTGGACTATGCAGTGCGGCTTGAACTCGACACGCACGTACGTTCAATGACGTGACCAAGATAAAATCAAGGCAAGAAATATACTTTTTTTCCACAAAACAACAATGCACCTACAAATTTATAAAATTGTCTTGGAACAGCCTTCGCGAGTTATGTTGATCCATGGACGCACATGCACATGCACACGCACAACCGCACTCACATGCACAAGCGCCCGCACACACACACACGAATACACGCATACACGCATACACGCACACACGCACATACGCATACACGCACACACACACACACATACACACACATACACGCACCCATACGAACACGCATACACACATACACACACATACATGCACCCATACGAACACACACGTACACACGCAGGGAGAAAGAGAAATAAAAGAGCCTTACGAACACACACACACACGCACTCACACAAACACAGAGAAAGAGAGAGAAAAAGAGACACACGATCACACATGCACACTCATATTTGTATTATTTTGATACTTTTATCTGTCTGGTCATGGTTTGGTCATGACAACTTGAGATGGGACGAAGAAAGTATTCGTATTCAACGCCTGTTTGTATCAGCAGGCATATTTTACGGCATAGCGCATTTCTTACACATAAGAATTATACACGTAATTATTGTACATAATTTAGCATTGGTCAAAATATATATAGATATATTTGACCAATGCTAAATTGTGCACAATAATTACGTGTACAATTCTTATGTGTAAGAAACGCACTATGCCTATTTTACTTAATAAAAGTTTTATCTTCATTAGAGAAACCTGAAAGATAATTTAAATTATCTTCTTGCGTTTGAAGCATGATGAACGAAATTTTTATTTCTGACGGTTATTCGACTCCTTTTGACATGTAGTACAAAAAGAGCAAAGCAGATTAGGTCTTCAGAAAAAATAAATAATAAAAATTTTAACGAAAAAGTAGTCGAATAACCGTCAGAAAAAAAAAATTTCGTTCATCATGTCCCCAATTGTGTGAGGAATACAATAACTTTAATAAATATGTCATTGAAAATAGTGATTTATTGTGACATGTATTGTATGTAACATTATGTATGTAACATATAAGATATTACTAAGTATATATAGCACAAATATTTTCAGTATGATTGTTCTTAAACACAAAATGTTTCCTGGACTAGTAAAAAAAAATATTTTTTTGGGTTTAACCCAGACCTGCTCCCTTAAATCTTCTACGCAAAGTACAATATTCAAATAAATCTTCAAGATTAAAAGAAGATTAAAATGTATGTAAGTATATATAAATTTATGTATAAAGGCAAGATAAAGTACATGAAAATTCAGTGCTTTAAATGAAAAAGACTTAATTTATCGTAAGTAGAGTGTAGGGCAGAAGAACAAAGAAAAAAGGAAAAAAGTACAGTACAAAGAGATAGCGAGTGTAGAGACCGCTCGCCAAGGCGAGACCATGAAAATTCATACGCCCTCTTCCACTCTTTCTCTCCATCTCTCACTCATTCACTCTCTCTCTCTCTCTCCCTCTCCTGAACAAACAAACGAGCGCAGCTTCTTTTTGCCACTGTTGCGCGCATATAATGACGAAACAAAGTTACAAACTCGCACGCTTGCGCTCCAGTGTATTATATGCAATTTCCGTGAATTTTCCTTCATCGGGAAGTGCACTTCTTGCGCCCTTGCCGCATCATCGTATAATTCAGGGCCAGTCGGACGACCATGTGTCCGTCTATGCCAACGAGCGACTTCAGCGGCGGCGGCCAACTGGATAACCTCAGCGACGTACGGATCGGATACTTTCCTTCGCGGATTACCTCATCAATATTGCATGAGGATGAGACCGGTATATAATCAATAGGGTAAACACGAGGCAATCGGAGAGCAATTTCTTTTTTCTTTCGCCTGATCGATGCTTTTTATGTCATAATGGTACTTTTTGCTGTCGCGTTCTTTTTTCTTTAGATGAAAAAGTAAATTTTGATCGAAATATAAACTTAATTTTTAGCAAACATTCAATTATACTATTTTTCAGCATAATTTTAAATTAAAACGGTAAAGAATGAACAATATGAAAATTTGTAAAAGTTTTTTTCAACATAAACTGTTAAAAGTAATTACAGTATTCATATTTCTAAAAACACTTGTCTTTTAATATCGGACATTTATATATTTTATTATTCTGATTAAAGAAATACAGTTTTAATTATTTCGTATATATAAGCGTAGTAAATTGGTCAGATTTTAGATTTTTTTAAACTTCGAAATTTTTCTGAAACGCGTTATCCTCGTGTGTGCGGGTTCGAATCCCCACCAGGTCGATTTTTTGAGCGACAAATATAATCCTTTGTCGATCCTGATTACATCCTTGGTGCAGATCGAATTCAAGTCCAGTATGAACTTGGCAAAAACTAACCTCGCACAATAAAGAGCAGCAATGCTCGTTATTTAAATTTGAACTTGAACAAATATATTAAGCTCCAGAAATGATAAACTCGTATAGTCATATAGTCAGGCAGGCCACTGACTTCCTTTTAGAATAAGTGAATTTCAGTCGATTATGAAATTATATATAATTGATACGTCTAAGAACAAGTTCAAACCTTTATCTTTTAAATTTTATTAATTTGAACTGACAGGAAAGGAAAAACTCATACTTTTGAATCAAAATAGAAAAAGTTGTTTTTTCAACGATGATCGTACAGGGCATGTCATTTCCGATCTGGTAAATAAAACAAAACATAAAATAAATTTAAATATTCTTAAATTTATATTTCTCATGCTCGTAATGTTAAATTTTAATATACAAGACAATATTTTGTGCTAGCAAAGTGGTAGTAGTGTTTTTATAAACATTTTATTACCTCATGAAAATTTACGGTAATCCTAATCTCTTTTCGCGCTTCCCCCATTTAAATCTACGCTGATTGCAATGACTCTTGAATAACTCACACTGTACTTGCAAAGATAAGTTTAAATACGATATTTTTTGTACGGTACTAAAATCCTTTAATAATTGAATGAAAAAAATTGTAAACATGACTTTAATGCAAAATTTTCTTATAAGAAAAGTAGCTGAAACCTATCGAAGTGAATATTATATTAGAAATCTTTTTTATAGCACACTAACCTCAAAATGCCAACTTTATTGTCGATTTTGAGGTTGTTGTGCTATAAAATATCGTATGAGACTGTTGTGGGAGGTGTTTTTCTACCTTGCTCGAGGGTTTTCGCACGAGCGAAGCGAGAAAACCATCTCCCACAACAGTGTCATAATATACTAATATGATTGAATTTTAGTTAAAATTTTAATTTTATTAAGTTAAAAAATACATTCTATAAGTAATGTAGTTATATTTTCACCATTTAATAGACTTAATATTTGCTTATAAGTAAGTGATCCCAGTGACCCACCCGCTCGGTTTGACTCTATTCTCCTCTATAACTAATCATCATAAATTTACGATCATTGATGAAATTGGTTTTAAACTTTAACAACGAATATAAAAAATAATACATTATTATTTGAAAGATCTCGTACTATTCTCGGTTTAGATATTGTAACCGAAAAGCAATCTTTTCTTTTCACCTGCATTTCAACCTACTTTTTCTAAATTTAACTGTTTGCTTATCTGCTCCTAAAAAATTTAACGTAGTAAATACGGGTACTGTATGCGTAGAATATTAATATTTAATATTTTAATAGAAAGTAAGATAAAATAATTTTACATTTCATTTTTTCTGTTAGTATATACTTAAGAGTACGAACTTCTAATCAAATAAAATTATTTTGACGAGCACAATTAAAATTAGCAATGACATAGTACCGAAAATTTTAATTGTAAGTACATATATAAACATTTATCATTTTTTATACAGTAATGTTATATACAACTGATATTAAATAACTATTAAAAAAGTTTGTTTAATAAATCATACTTACTGAAAAACTAAAAAATGCAAACAAAATTTTTATTACAATGAAATAACAAGTATACCCAGCATACTACCATCGAGTATTCGAGCATCTCAGTAACATATACGCAATAAATCATATAATTGATTTAACTTCAGGCATAAATTCGCGCACACGCGAGAAATGGCTATGCTTGGAGCTTCATATACGCGTGCGCCTCATTTAAATATACAACTTCGACTTCGGAAGATCGAAGAACACGAGAAGCGGAGAAAAAGAACCTGCGCCCCGCGTGCGCGCACGCCAGACGCATAAAGCAGTGCTCAAAAGAGATTCAATAAACTAATAACACGGTTGCAGTCCACCAGTGTACGAGGCCACGGGTATAAAAATAACCCGTAGGACGCGAGTACCGTTAAAGAGACGATGGCCGATGTACGCAAAAAGTAAACGAGCGTATGCGTGTAAAAAATGAGTGGTCCAAGTCGCGAGTCACCGATTCTGAGAAAAATTCCGAGATTGCCGTGACCTCGGTCATCGAACGATGCAGAGAGAAAGATGGATTCTATTGAATCATTTTTGTTTTGAATTTCGACTTGTAAAGGAACTTATAAGACAAGATTTGGTAATATACGTTTCATTTAATTCGATATTAGGTTAAAAAATAATACAGTCGACGAAGATTTTGTAGTTCTCTAACCTAACCACGATGTTAAAGAAAACAATAATTTGTAGTTCATTTTCGATCGTTTGAAGTTTTTTCCAGACCAGATTTTTCCCACCACAATCTAAAAAGCTTAATACTCATATAAACTAAAAGACCGCTACCAATTCATTGACACTTAGCTTCCTCAAACCTTATTAATTGTTCCAATATGAAATTATATTTTTATTTTAATTCTGTGGTGAAAAGTCAAAATGACGAGTCCATTTTTTGATACTATTGTTAAAATTATGTTACAATCAGTTACGTTAGTCAGATTTTCATGCATATACAGACTAACGACGTCTTCTCATATCATAATAGTAATATTAATATCTAAACTATTTTTTAAGATCTAATATTACAGAATTCGAGATGATAGATTTTCATCGAATTTCTTATCATGTATTTAGAAAACATAATTTCATACTCCTAGATTTATACTTTAGGATAATTTTACATTAGAAAAATAAAGTATTGTTACTCTGAATAGCATAGGATTCTCAAATCGTGAAAAATCTGAGTTATTTGCTGGCCCGTTCTATCCAACTCTTCTTTAAAGGTAAAAGTTTATTTCGATATTGTGCTCTTTCATATTTTCGTAATTTGAGACTTGTACAATAGCTCTGAATACTTAGGTAGCATACAAACTTGTAAATACTGACTATTGATGCAAAGTTTTTGTTACCATTAGGGCACCAGTTTTTAAAACCGCAGCTTTACTCTTCGCTAAAAGCTACAGCGAACTTGCGCAGCTCGTATACAATGCACCTAAAAAGAGTAAATCAATAAACGGCATCAAGAACGGCGAACTAGCACCACGAATCAAAGAAAATATAGAAAGAGAAGATATAGGAAGCGAGAGAGGGATAGAATTAATGTTCCGCGGCGTCCTCAAACTTTGCAGATACATATCAGATTACGGGGCCGCCAAGACGCAGGAAATGAGAGGCAAGGAGAGAGTGAGAGAGAGAGAGAGAGCGCGAGAGAGAGGGAGAGGACTAAGGAGACTCGGAGAGGTGGGGAAATTCGATCTCCGATGAATTCATCGGATTCGCGGAATTTGCGGAAGTTGGCCCGTGGCGCGCGAAATTCGCTTCGCCGAGATTCGCCTCATCCTGCTTCCAAGTGAGAGAGAGAGAGAGAGAGGATGTGAGTCGAAGATACGGACATGCCTCTGCACCCCCACATTGGCTATATATAGGTACATATATATATGTATAGCACATGTACGATCCGTGCTTATCGGAACGATCGTGCAGAATTCACGATGACGTATTAACGAGATCTGGATTTGGGAAGGTGAATAATTGTTTCAATCGGTCCGGTATGCAGAGAGAGAGAAAGAGAGAGAGGGAGAGAGAGAGAGAGAAAGAGAGAGAGAGAGAGGGAGGAAGAGAGAGAGGTAGAGAGAAAGATAAAGGAAAAAGGAGAATATAATGGGAGGGCCAAAAATATATAAGTTTGCGTAGCTTAGTCTGCGTCCCTTATATTTTATGAATGGATTTTTCCGATTTGGTTGTATTAACAAGCAGAGTATTAGACCTCCGGAAAACGGTTTCCGTTAAACATTAAGGATCGATTTTTGCTATCTAAAAATGAAGCCTGTCACCCATACTTTGTAAGTCTAATAAGTGCTGAATTACTATTATTATTATAACTATTCTTTTTCTAGCGAATATTATACATACTGTGACAAGTGTATTCATATTTTATGGCCCTGGTAGAAAGTTAGCTAGAATGGCTGGTTAGCTCATTAATTATTAGCCAGATTAATAAGCTATTAATAAGTCAAATTATAGCTAATATCTGGCTAGAATCTGCTTAAGACTATGCTTTAAGCAACAACGTATTTTGTTTGCAAATCTAACCTATTTATAATTTGTTTTGTAAAGTTATTAGTTTTTAAAAATATACATTAATATGCTTTATTGAATGTTCAATATTGTATGCCGCCAAAATAAATATTTTTATCAACAACTTTTAGTAACAACTTACGATATTATACAAATATGTATATGTAATACTAAAAGTATTTGATAACTAATAATTTCCTTTCAAAAAATGAGTCAATAATAACTTAGTCAACAAAAATTTTGTGATTGATGTCGCAAATAATATTTTGTATTAAAACTTCATTGTAAAACTACAAATATTTGTTTACCAATTCTCCAAATTTCGTCATAACTTATATTATTCTTTAATAAAGACACTTAAATTTTACTCGGGGCTTTGGTACTTTTTGTGTAAATAATACTTTTTAAATGGACGCGTCGTTATGTAAACAAATAACCTAACTTTCATTACTACTAGACATTTAAGGTACATTTTTAACTTTAATTTAGTAAAATACTTAATGTAGTATGATTAGAATTGCGTGTTGCTTTAATTATTATAAAACTGTTACTAATTCCATTATTAATTAATACACAAATTACTTAGTTTATCAATTTTATATTAACTAGAATATTAAGCAGAATCTAGCTAGAAATGAGCTAAAAAGCATGTCGTTTTTAACTGATTTCTAGCTAATTTCTTAACCAGAATTGAAGCAGATTTAGAAAATCTAGCTAATATCTAGCTAGAAACCAGCTTAGATTTCTACCAGGAGGCATAATAGTTTGAAAAGGCTCATTAGTTTTGGAGGCAATTTTTCATTTTGTATAAATAGTAACTAAAAATGAAGAAGTTTATCATTTTCATTCTTCAATCATTTTTTATGCCACAAACAGTTATGTGACTATCTGTAAGAGCTATATAATTATGATTATGAAATATATATAAATAAGTAAGACTTTCAAATATATACATAAATTATATTCTTTTAAAGCTCCAATTTGCCAATGTTATTTGGTTCTTCAATTAACTGTATCATTCATTGAATAGAAAACAGGGAAAACCCTATTTTTTACTTCAAAATAATAATTTTAATTTATTTTATACTGCGCTCGAACCTCCTGGGGTATATACTCGTATCATAAATCGTGGTCTTAGGGTCCAGACCAAAAGTAAATATTATTAATTTCTGGACTTTCGATTAAAAACGTAAGTAAATATCATGAATTCCTGGATAGCTTCCGTTGCGTACCAGAAAAAAATATCATCGACTGCTGGATAACTTCCAATTTGGATCAAAAGTCATTGAGGAATCCGGTTCCGATCGGAAGTAAATATCATGGATCTCTGGATGTCCTTCAGTTTAAATATATAGGGTGTATAATTAGACATTCTGAGGGGGTGGGCTACAATGAGGTGGGGCTAAACCGAGGAGGACTAAATTGAGGAGGGCTACAACGAGGAAGGATGAATTGAGGGGGGGAGGGAGCTAAATACAGGGGGCTACATTGAGGTGGGGGAGCTACAATGAGAGAAGGCAGGTTTGAGGGGGGGGGGGGTTAATACCGGAAACGGTAATATCGGAAAATATCAATATTTAATAGCCACATAGTCACACGGAGCTTTCACTAATATTTAATTTTATGAAAAAATTTAATTCAATTAACCAACCTTAGTAATTACATTTAACCTAAAAAATATTCTAGAATTTTAATGTTTTAAGAAATGTGTTCCTAATACCGAACATTTCACATGGTATTCCAACGGCCATTGTAGTGATTCGTGGCCGATCAAGCTAGTTGGCGAAAACCAAGTTTTTTAACATATTTCGATCCAATGTATTCGAATTTCTTATTGTTGAAACCTGAATATGGTGCCTTTAATTATTAATTAACAATTTTTATAATCAATTAAAAGAATCATTTTGATCCAGAAAAACTTTTTTAGTTTCCTTGAAAAATTTTACACATACCTCGTAAACCTTGTACTTATGAATTTTTTCTAGAATATTTAATTTCTGAGTTAAAAATACATAAAAGGTGACAAAATTAACGAGTTTTTAGTCAGTTACTAACCAGAACTCGTTAATCGTCTATCAGAGAATCGCTCGATTTTTTTGTTGAAAGCAATATTATTTTCGTTTGTAATAGTTCCAAAATTATATCTTTGAATATGCGTCTTTGTTAATGAAGTTGCAACACTACAAGCGTCCGTTCTACCACCTATCGGGAAGATTCTCAAAAAGCGAATGTCCGGTTTAAGAAAATGTCAGAATACCGGCAAATTTTCCCTATAACTCAAACTGTCGATTACTGATCTAGAACGTTGATTTAATCTTGATACAAACTTAATGGAACAAGACACCTTTAAACCCTAAACAATTTGTTTTATCAGTCCAATTGTTGGAAGAATTGTATTAATGATACTATTTATTATAATATTTATTAATAATATTTAATGACGTGTCGGATCAAGATTTTGAAGTTTTACAACATTTAAATTAAAGATATTATCAAGTATTTATAGTGAAAAAAATTTCAAAATTTTTGATTTAATATAAATAGTTTTATGGACTCATCAAGAAAATGTATAAGGTCTTGTTCTCTGAATGTAATTCCTATTATTATTCCAGGTATAACTACATAATTTCTCAATATTTTGAAAAATATTAAAATAGATTAAAATTTCACAATAGATTTAAGATTTTTTTTATTAACCTAATATAAAATATAGGTCGAACCAATTATGGAACTAGTTTGACCCTTATATTAAATCACTGTATGTTACTCCAGCATATTGAAATCGTCTAAATAAAAAAGACATTTACTGAGCAAATAGATAATAGTGTGTAAAATATTAATGAAAGTGTTCTCGAGTACTCGGGATGTTCCGTCGCAGTCGGCAAAATTCTCAACGAAAACAGACTTATTCACCAGTATATATAAGACAGATGCAATATCTACGGCGACATTACACATCTCACGAGAAGCTATATAACATGGCTCCGAATCACGCAGATCCAGCAAGGCTCCGCTCGCGTTATATTGAACGCGCTCTAGCATGAAATTCTCTGTATTTCAAATTCGTTTGTAAAAACTATTCGAATCAACTCGGCAATGTTGGCGTATTGTATTTCGCAGTATGCTATATGATCTCGTATAGAGTTAAAACGTGAAGTAGCCAGCTTTTGATTTCGCTTCTATATACAGACTCTCGACCTATATCTAGCAGGTGAATGGCACCAATACTGCTGACTATCAATAATTAATTTAATTGAATATGATATCGAATTGAAATATACTTTAAAATTGCTTTCGCCATAAAAGTTGATACGTGTTCCAACAGGCATTAATCGAATAAAAAATAAGTGAAAATTTAAAAACACTTCTATTGAAATACAAAGAATGAACATGTGTATGGATAGAGGTATTTATTTCGTTTTGTAAGGCTCTGTGGATCAAAAATGGATAGAGTTAAAAGTATGTAACAATAAATTGACGGTCTGCGCTGTAAAACCATTTAACGTGTAATCTCTCTCTCTCTCTCTCTCTCTCGCTCTCTCTCTCACACTCTCTCACACTCTCTCACTCTCTCTCTTACTGATTCTGATATTAAATATAGTAAACTCATAATTATACTAATATCCTTTATCTCGCAATTTCTTTCTTATCTACCCCACCCGTATAAATATCGATACTTTTACTAATTCACCCTATTACCAAACTTAGAATTCCTCACTAATTAATCAACTTCTCCTCGCATCCATTGCTTTTCTTAGCTCGCTGCTTTTGCGCGCGCGATATCATGGATAAATATGAAACAAGTCCATTATTCATAAGACTCCGAAGCACATAGCCTCTCATTCAGAAACTGTGGATGTATAAGCACATCTGTAAGGGTCTATTCATAAAATGATGCCAAGGAAACTTTAAACTACATCTGAACTGAACTGAGCAACCTGATTCAATATTTTTTATAGTAATAAAAATTACACCAATTTCGAGTCCATGGAGGTCTATCCGTAGAGGTCTAACTATTTAAAAGAAATTTCTCTATATTCTTATTAAACTTGAAAAAATTCCTTATTTTTTTAGTATACCTGAATTTTTTATTCGACGTCCATCATAAAATCGAATTTTAATGATGAAATTTCTAATGTAAAAGAATAGTCAATGTTTCCATTCATCTTTGAATAAATTTTTGATATTCTATTGTAAATAAGTTTTGCAGTACTGAACGATTTAAAGCGTATGACGCCAACAAAACATTTGATTAGTTGGGTCTAGTTAGGTCAATTTTATACCGAACCCAGTCCCGTACCTGGTATCTCACTATGAACAAACCCTAAGACCCGAGCGAGAGAGACCGTAGCATATACGCCCACCTGAATCTTTAAAAACAGCGGTGCGCCCGCTTCGAAGCCGGAGCTGAAGCTTTATAGTTTTGAGTGCGCGCATTAACATCGATCGTCTCGCTCTGCAGAGTGAGTCCTGTCCGACTTTCATCCGCGGCGCGAAGGCGGCTGCAACTTTTTCAATATCCGCCCCACGTCGCGTTATCCCGCGACTCCGCGTCGCGCGCGCGGCAGCGACATAACTTTATGTGTGCGCGCGCGCGCGCACTTTCGAGAGTCAGGTATTCTATGCCGGTGTATAGGTAGAAGGGATTCAGAACCATCTGTCTGGCTGGCAGCAGCAGAGGGCCTTTGATTTTACTTTGTTTTCCAGCGAAGCAGACTGACTATAAGTTATAGACGGGAAGAGAAAGAGAGAGAGAGAGAGAGAGAGAGAGAGAGAGAATGGCTGGTGTGGCAATCCGACGGCTGCAGGGATCGACGTTTTTGACGTTTCCTGGCAAGTCTTCCGACGTCTTTACGGCGGAGTTCGCCGAATGGGAGCTTAGAGAGAGTGAATGGAAACTAGCGCGCGCAGCAATCGTATAGAGAGCGAAGCGAGCTTTCGTATAAAATGGACTGCGAAATTATGACAATTTAGTGGGATTGGAGAAAAGTTGGCTAATGGTTTACTTAGGGTGTCAATAGAGAGATTCAACGTGTTAACCGGATAAAAGAGATTCTTGCTCGGAGACAATGTTGACAGTATGTTGAATTAAGAGAGTATTTGATAATTCGCAATAAACTGTTTTTATTTTTTAATTTATCATCAATAGAATTTTTGAAAATTAATGGATGTGTATAAAATATTGGTTTAAGTAGTAACAGTCCTGATATGGTAGGACATACAAGTTATAATGAATATATATCGCATTAATAATATGATAAGATATGAGACTGTTTTAATAAAAAAATATATATATACACAATACAAATGTTATCTTTAAAAAGATGCAGCGAAAAATATGTCAAATTCTATAATTCAGCAGTCAATACATGGTTATTCATGAATTTACTTGTTTATTTGATTGTTGCTCAATAACGTAAAAACAGCTGCATCAATCTTAATAAATCTCTAACAGTTTTTTGCATATTTGTCTCGAGAAAAATATAGACCACATAGACAGTAGGAGTTCGAGCGATTTGAAAAAAAGTGTCTGACAGTGAATAATGTTTCTACCAGAACATAATTTAGGAATAAAAGGATTAAAATGTCAATCTGAAATTTATTCTTTAATCCTTGAGTCACCGAATGCTCGAAAAATCGCCACAATCATCCTAATGAAGGGTGCTCATTACTCTCCCAATCCGAGCTCCTCAAAGCGACGGAAATTCTCCGATATCGAGTAATGAATCACCTAGCTGGCTTATACCCTCCCCATCCTCCTACATCCCTTCTGGTACACACACCCACCTACACCAACTGTCTTTCAATTAATATAAAAGACGATCGTCTCCAGCTCCTGGAACTCCAGCTTCCTGTCTCTCTCTCGTTCTCTCTTTTCCCAGCCTTTCGTTACACCAGGAGCAACGTCTCCGCAGGCTCGCCTACCGCCTCTCACGCGCTGCACACCGGAGCCGGGCGGCGGCGGCAGCAGCGCCATAAATCTCTGTCCTCGACTCGAACATCTCGCAGTATTTGCCGCGGTGGCACGCAGCCAAGCAGACACGGCTCCTGCGCGCGCCTCGCTCTCTGCGCCCATTTACTTCTCCGCCTCACCAAACCGATGTCACACCGTATAGTCCCGTGTCGCCGAGGTATAGGCGCGTTCCCCATTGTATCCGTGTATACACGCACTAGCTCTTTTAGGATCCTCGTATAGGTGTAGATAGTGATGGGCGCTGGATAAGACGCGTGTTACTATGTACGTATAATGTAGATACGTAAAAGTACTTATCTTATCAGAAATTGAACTGTACAAATTTAAAAATGCATGCCCTCGCAGTGAAGATAAGCACTATTATAGCACTATTTACGTAAAAAAAAAAGATATAAGAGAGGTAGACGTTGAACTCTTAGAAAAAAAGTCACTCTAGAATGTGTGACTTTTATTCCAATAAATATAATTCATGTAAAAAATCGGTACAAATATATATACGTGAATTTCATGTATAGTATTTTTTGAAAATCCACAGCAACGATCCATATGTATATATATAATATAACCGCATATAATCAGATGAGATCTGATAGTTTGTGGTGGATGATGTGCGCGACGAAATCCCACATCCCCATATTACAGGAATAGCCTCGAGCTGCGCCGCGATGCTCGTACTATATGGTCCACTTTCGCCACCTCCTTTAGGGGGGCATATATTATACAGATGTGAGAGAGCAGTGCAGCGATTCGATCGCTCGATTATGCCACTCGCGGATATCACGCCCTTATCGCGCGCGCGCGCTCGCGTAGCAAATGCGTGTACGTGGGCTGAACCCTGCACGATGTGTGCAGTGCATGTACGTAAGAAGGTGTGTTGGTGCTATAACGGCGAGAAGGGAGTTGGAGATGGAAGATTTTTCCATTCGCCCGTTAGCTCGCCTGCGCGCGCGTTTATGTATGCTCGGGGCTTAGGGATATTCTTTATCCATTCAACGCCTGGGAAAAACATTATCGGGAGCACGTTTTAACGTATTTTTATTATTTTTTCTTTGTTTTTGGCCGTGTTGTTGTTGGTACAACAGCGTTGTACGTACCTATATGGGAACGTTTTTACGTGACTAGAGAGGCACGTTCGTTATTTATATTCTAGATTAAAGTTTTTATACGTTATAGATGATTACGTAGCCATAGCGTAATATGCAGTATCGTGGAGAGAAGTAATTAAATGAAATAGTTATTTTTTAAAAGATTTGAATTAATTCGTAGAAACACTACTTTTAACAGTGAAAAACCTTTTATATCCCACTCTTCATTATCAATCAGAAATCAATTCTTTATTTGAAAATCAGTTTATGTAAGGTAGTTGCAGGTTATACTAAACCTGTATTAATAATGCATTTTTGTGTAGATATAGCTTCGAAATCTTTTTTAAGATTTCTTTAACCTGCGTTAACTCTAAGATGATTGTTAATTACAGTTCTCGAGGTGCGATATTAAGCACCCTGATACAGGAAGGATCACCTGAAGGATCACATGGAGAGGATCACCTTGAACAGTGTTGCTTTTAATTGGGACAACAACGTTTTAGACAGATTTGTACTAAAAATTGAAAATTAATAAAGAACGTGAGTTCCTCGTAATTGTCGTGGACGGGAGGGTTTAAAATTTCCTTCGGGCCTGTCAAAGAATCTATAATCAATAATGTAGCTCTGCTACCAGTTTAGTTTTATAGTTTGTAATACGATTATGCGCCTTGGCACTTATAAGTAGGTGAGGAAACAATTGTTTTCCTACCCAAACATAGGTATCAAATCGGTCTTTCGAAAAAATAATAAAAATAGTCATATTGATTTTCTCAGTAGACACAGGTATATTAAATTTCAAACATAATAAATTGATATTATATTACATAAAATTTATAACTGTAAGTACTCATAATCCAATTTTTTATACTGATTTTTAATACGATTAACTTTGGAATTGGTCGAAATATCGCTAGAATTAAGCGTTTTAATATATGTATGGTGAACAGACATAACGATTAAAAGTCTATTTTTTAAAAAGTCGAGATATTTAAGTTTCAATTTTTAAATTGCCATTTAAACGTACGTATAAGAAATGTATAAATTATAAAAAATGTAAAGTAATAAATGAACTTATGCAACGTTTAACTTTTTTATATTAAAATATACCATGTACAGATACTAAAATCACTAAAAACTCAATTTTCAGAAAAAGTGGACATAAGTTGTTGCACCTTGAAGCCACAGATATATATTGTCTTATAAATTATTTTAAAGATAAAAATAGTATTAATGAGAGATACAGATAACTGATTTATCCACTATGATAATGTCCTCTATCTAACACATTATTACAAAACTCGATGTAGTTCTACTGAGCTTTACTACTGTGTCTTATAACTAGAACATATTCAGATTGCAAGCGTTCAGATTTGCAATTACCAGCAGTAAGTTATGTCCTTTTTCTTCTTCATGAGTAATAAGATTTTTTCGTAGGTATGTATTTCTTAGTAACTCAAAATCAGCACTATTTATATTATCAACATAATTTTTCATTTATATAACATTATTTATTAGGTTTAAGGGGACAAAACACCTTTACACCCTAAAGAAATGTTTTTTATTAGTCCATAAAACTTTTATTATTTAGAAGAAAATTCTTTAGAAATTATTTTTACTATATATTCTTTGTCATATCTTTAATTTCACCGTTGTAAACCCTCAATATCTTAATCCTACACGTCACAATAAATCACTAATGTCTTTACTATATATTTATTGGAAGGGCTTTGCAGCGTGCAACTTGCTGAAAATTTGTACATAGCATCATATAATAACAGTAAATATATCATCAAAACCTCATTATGTTAAAATATAATCTGAAGAACTTCTTTTTTCCTACCTTAAGTGACAAAAAAAGTTTTTTCCGTGACAATTTCAATGTTGCAAAATTGGATATCACGTACATTAGAAAATGATTTGACAAATGACCGATTCTTTTTTTATTTGTAATCCAATTGTAATTTGGAAGGTCTTATTTTGTTCCTTGAAAGATTTCAAAGGGACTTACTCATATAAACATTGAAAAATATCGAAAAACCTGCAAGGTTACTGACAATTGTTTAATAAGTCCATACACTTATTTTTGTAAGTTTGTGCATATACAAGTATAAACTATAGGCAGTAACTGTGCAGGTTTTTAATTATAATCGGATAATATATAAGAAAACTTTTTATCACATGTCAAATCATTCTCTAATTTATGCAATATCTAATTTTTCACTATTGACGATTGAACGACAATTAAAACAATGTCCTTTTTTGAAGGTTTTCTGACTACACTGATATTTTAACGGCGGCTTAGGGGGATTCTAACTAATTCAAATATGCTCTTTTTACGTAATATTATGTACAAAAAAAGAAAATATATATATTCGTCAATACTTAACAAATTTTGGGTTTTTCTGTAGCTTTTTTCCTTTTTTATTTTTATGTAAGAATGAATTATTCATCATAAGTATATTACATTTTCTTTTTTGTTAAATTTAAATATTTTATCGAAATACGAGGTGATTCAGAAATACTGTATTTCCAATTACTAGCATATAGTTAAAATTAAAAGAAAGTGTATTACTATCGCAAAATATTCTTATGTGTTACCATTTTTGAATAACTAAGGATTGAAAATTGCAAAAATCACCCAAACAGGTGCAGTCGAACAAACTTCTCCTCAAATGGAAAATCGAAAAATTGTTATAAAAAAGACGAGTCGATGAATCTTTAAATTTCTTTTTAATTTCGAATCTTCATTAAAACCCGAAAAAAATGGGTTCTATTTAGACAAAAATGACCATGCTATTCTCAAAATATAATGGATCAAAAAAATTATTTTTTAAAAACACACACACCCACACACACACACACACACACACACGCACGCATACACACGCACACGCACACACACACGCACACGGACACGTACACGCACACACACACATACAAAAATTTGAATATTTCAATTGCCATTTAAACCTATGCAAATAATTATAGGTTATAAAAAATGGAAAGTAATATATACATTTTTAAAACTTTTTTTTATATGAAACTGTACCACGTATATATACCAAAATCAATAGAAACTCAATTATGAAAAAAGTAGACTTAAATTGTGATGCCGCAAAGCCACAGAATTAGACATGTAAAAATAATAATTTTAAAGTGTTCGAATATGTTTTAATCCATATAAAATAACTTTTCAAGTGTGTTATTTGAAGTTAGACTGTCATTGTGCCATCTATAACCCTGATTGTTCTCAGAAAAACTAAATTTCTTCAATTTTGCTTGGATTATACGCTAATTTAAATGTATATAATAAAAATTAAGATATATAGCTCTAAAGTTTGATAGAAAAAGAACAATTTTATGAATTTTGAAAAAAGCTTTTATTTAGAATTGTTTTAAGAAACTAAAATATAAAGCAGAGCAATGTCTACTGCCGTGCAAATGGAGAAAGTGTGTATCTGCATTTCGCAAAAAGATTCGAACCATATAAATAATTTCGCATAAAAATGATTTGAAACATGATTTTTCTTTTACAAAAATGACTAAAACGTTGTTGGTTTTTTTTAGGAAAAGGATAGATATTTTTTAAATAAAAATCTTACGCAAATAGATCCAAATGAAAATGATTGTTATCAAGTGACTGGGATTTACTTCAAATGCAGATACCCACTTTCTTCATTTGCACGGTAGTATACAGAAGCGTATTTTAGAATTCTTAGATCTCATAATTATTTTAATGTTTTAACTCATCAGTAATTTCTAAGAATTAACTTCCTGACTTGACTGTTTACCAGAGAACTGAGTACCTTAAAGTTATCCCGTTTCACGGTACATAATTTATGATTTAAACAGATCGGTATTACCTGAATTCGTAGAGCGCGCCCATCAACAGAGCACATGCCTCCATCTGTAGGTCGCAACTGATACTCTCTCACAATATGCGTCTATATTCGTTGGTATTATATGGTCTAAGGATCTATGTATCCAACTCAAGTAGGCGATCTACTGTATCGACATTTGGTTACGAAATCTAGTAACCAGTTTACGATAACTTATGGCAAAGCAGTAAGCAATGTTTCTTTCACATGGAAAATTTTTTCTAACAATCTGTCAGATGTCGTTTTCTAATTTAAACAGATCGGTCCTACCTGAATTCGTAGAGCACGCCCATCAACAAAGCACATGCCTCCAGCGGTAGATGGTAGCTGATACTCCCCCACAAAATGCGTATATATTCGTTGGTACTATATGGTATAAGGATCTGTATATCTAACTCAAGTGCGAGATCTACTGTATCGACATTTGGTTACGAAATCTAGTTATCAGTTTACGATAACTTATCTCAAAGCAGTAAGCAATGTTTCTTTCACACGGAAAATTTTCTCTAGCAATCTTTCAGATGTCGTTTCTACAGTTTACTTGAGTATTTTTTTATTTTTATTTACAAGCAAAGGACCAATGTTTATTAATACTGCAAACATAAATTGAATAATTTAAATAAATTAATATTTGAGCTAATTGTAAGCATTGGGTGAATTACGAAAATAAATTATTAAATTTAAATATTTATAGAATTTATTGATTAATTTGATTGTAATTTAATTTGTTAATGTTTCATTACAGTGTACTGAAAATTGCTACTATATTAATTTTAAGCAATGGTAAACATTATTTCATAATAATATTTATGATATGTTTATTCAATGAAATCAAAGTTAATGATAGCTGCAATCGAAGGAAATAAATCTTACGCGCAAGAATAATAAAAAAGTATTAAACTTGCTTCTTTTTTAAATCAGTATTTACCTCCCGATGTCTGTTCATCCTTTAATTCATTTAATTAATTAAGTACCACGATGCGCTCAGCTCATGAATCGAACATAAGATTCAATGAATTCCCATTTAATTATTTCTCAAAAGTCCCTTAATCACACGGCGACTATCCTTCTGCTAAGCGCAATTTCTGAGCTGATTAAATTTATCGCTCTCTTCCTCTCCCGGCCCTTACACGCACGCGTTTACAAATCTCGCGCGTTTAAATTAAAATTTGCATACAATTTCATGCGGGACAATCACAGTCTGCACCTCCTGAACCACATTTCCTCCCACGGCATGAAAACGATTATCCAGAGCTTATATACAAAAGTAAAGGATAGTGCATCCAAGTAAGGAAAACGTGTTCGCCTGTTGTCTCGTATTATACCTAACAGCAACACATACAACGAAAGCAACAGATAGAGCGCTGTGTGTTGTTCCAAGGCAGATGCAAACAAGCATAGTACACGACGAAGCGAGCTTATGTATATAGATTATGTGTATACACGCGAAACGAAAACGAGTCGTAAATCTCCACATGCGCTTTTGCGAAGATCGTCCATCCGCACGTAGAGCGATGTTCTATATGCAAGTGTGTCGGGTATACGCGGTTATTGGAAATGGATGTAAAACCTCAGCTGTTGCTGATTGGTCTACGATGGCATCAGGCAGCACGTGTAAGAAAGCTGCGTAGTACGGGACACGATGTTGACAATTATGTGCGAATATCTTACGCTTACGACTGCAGTTATACTACGTATAGAAACTGTAATAACATGCCTATTTGAACGTGAAATTGATATTGAGTTTAGTTGTAGCTTTACGTAAATAGAGCTAACGAGTTTTTTTTTTATTTTCTATATAATATATATATATTTTTTTTTTACAAAAACTGATTTTACTAATTTTTTATTTCAATTAAAATTCAAGTGCGATGCTATTACGCATTTTTTTAAATAATATGATCCTGAAAAAGAAAATTTTATTCTGGTTCATATTTTTTACAACAAAACAATACTTTCAATGTCCTACATTTTTTTCAATTTTTGAAAGTTTGTGTTTGATTTTCTTCAACTTTAGCGTGTTCCGCTTTTCATTTAGAAATTTTGAAAAGAAAAATCTATCTTGATGCGTAGTTTTTTAAAAAATCAAAACTTTTTGAAGTGTATATCAGCTTGATGCATTCTATAATTGAATCTGAAAGTCAATTGAAAATTGAAGTTTCGCACCGTGAAATTTTAACGACCGAAAAGTAAACAACAGGGGTCGCAACGAAGTTCCTTTTTTCTGTTTTTTTACTTTTTCTATCATCGCGCCGTTTTATCCCCATTTTCGAAAAATTTGACACGTTTTCCCTTTTTGCAGCTCCTTTTCCCTTTTTTTTATTTAGCTAGAGAATAAACTGATATTGAACTTCGGTTTACACTTACTGTAATAAGTTTAATATTTGTTGAAAAGCATACTATTTACTCTTAGTTAATATTCAATTGGCAAAGATTATAAAATAAAGATCTGTACAAAACTTGCAAGAATCAGTCAATAAAAAAGGTATAAGTATAATGAATGCTCTAGCCGAACAATTCTGCATCGCTGATAAACATGTACATAGTCGGGGCGTCAGGGAACTTGTCGCCCAACCACAACCAACATAGGTCACAGAAGAGTCTAATGATAGCTTTTGGCCTGTAGAATATGCCCCTATAACGGTTGCAATATATTATCTGGTGCGGAAGTACGGTTATATAGGCAAAAAGTGCAAAAAGTTAAAATGGCTCGCTAAATATGGATTTTTCAATAACAGTTACTCTAATAAAGTTATTTAAAAATAAATTTCGCATAGGACTAGTAGGTTTCGAAAGTAAAAAAACAATGTTATATTTTAAAATGGACGTTGAGGATAAAACACTCTAAAAAGTCTGTGTATTAAAAAAATACGTTAAGAAGTGTTCAATTTTCTCAATACTACAAATTAAGATACCTCTATGGGTTGTTAAAAATATGAGCCGGGTCCGATTTTGAAATTTTAAAATGGCGGCCTATTGCAACGGTGCTTATGCAACATTTTGGATTCGACGTCACGTGTGTATCTCTGGGAATTTTTTAATGTAACTGGTGGCAAATTAAAGGTAGAAACATGTACCTTATGCATGCGACAATAAAAGAAATTTGTATTAAAACTATCCCCTTATTTAATCAAAACCGAGAAAATTGTTATCTTCAAAGATTATAATATTTAAGTATTGCAACTAAGTGCATTCAAATATGCTTAGAAAGCATGAAATTAAAAAATAAATTATTAGAATCCAACCAATGGGAGCCGAGATATTGACACTTTTTCATATAAGTGATTACAGGTAAACTAATTAAAATGTTAATTTGAAACTTGGTGTGATAGTAGTAGACTACATACTCTAATAGGTGATTTTCTTCCTATAAATTTGGCCAACCGGTTCGGTAAAAAATGACCGTTGAACAGAGCGATGTGGCGCGGAGCAGTGAAATGAGCAGCCAACTGAGTAACTAGCGTACCGACGCTTACCTCTCCTCTCGCGGCGGCACGATGCGGCGGTGGTTTAAGCAGCGTCTTTTGCGAGTGTATATTTTGGCAAAAAAATGTTTTTATTTATTTTTATCCGTCAGTTAACTTTTATTAACAAATTACATACGTTAAATAATTTTTTGTCACACTTGCACGGAAACGCGTTTTTTCATGCCCATATAGCGGAACTAAAGTCGCCGTTTTCCGACCGTCGGACGAAAAAGAAGGTCAGCGGGAAATAATTTACTTTACTTCCACTTTCACATCAGCGGACGGAAAAGACTTTTTTGTAACACATGCAAAAAACAACGGACAAAAAATTGCTTTAATATGTTTAATAAGTAGAAAATTAAGGATGTAAAAATAAAAGAAAAATACGGAAAATATTATTAATAAGAAAAAAAAATGATATTAACTAAAAGGTTACACATTAATGAAGTTTTAAAATTTGATAAAATGTACGAAAAGTACTGAAAATTAGAAAATTAAGGGTTTAAAAATGTAAAAAAACTTCAGGGAAATATTATTTTTAAAATAAAAAAATTATATTAAATGAAAGAGGAAACATAAACGAAGATATAAATAAGTTTGAAAATATGATAAAAAGTACAAAAAGTACAAAAAATTATAATAATATAGTGACCATTTCATGAAAAGCGGAGATTGTAGAATCAAGCTAAATCGACGTCCATAAAAACTAAACGTGCATAAAAACTAAAAATGAAGTTGTTCTAAAAACGAAAAGTATGAATCACAGCAGGAGAGTAACAGCTACAAGATACATAGCGTAAAATAAATGTTAGTGGAAAATCTGTATCGAGAATTAAAAAAATATCTCTTAATCTTGTGTGATTTTTTTATGTTAATATATATAAGACTGAAAATGAGTTTTCACTTGATAAATTTTAAACCCATTACAAAATATTATTGAATAATGATCAAAGGTAAAAAATTATTCGATTCGTAAAGAATTACAAAAATTAATATAAAGTATTTTTAATCATGTGCTATTTTTTTAAGGTTACAGTATTCATACCATTATAAATATTTTGTAGCTGACGAATTGGTTTAACTACCTTTTAATACAATATTTGACCAGTAAGTCACCTTAAAAAAAAAAAATTATTTTTCATTATGAAAAATAGATATTAAATTTTATACTTTTTTCAATAATGTTTGCCACGATCAAAATGCTCGTGAAATAAACCTATCAAAAGCACCGAATATACATTTTATTGGATTTTAAAACGTTTCATGCAAATGAAAAACTTTTTCTTTTTCGCTAACATTTTGTGGAAAGTGCGCTTGGCTTGAAAAGTCCTATTTACAAATAAAAAATAGATAAATAAACAAAAAGAAAATTTAATTTTTTGAAAGCAATTTAATATTGCAGGTCCGAACTAACTGAAAAGAAAGATCGGAAAAATGTCATCTTTCCAATGGTCACCGAATAAATTAAAATCATGCGTGAAAGGAATTTAATAGTCGTTTATTAAGTAGAATAAAAAAAGGCTGGTTTTATTTCTGCCGATGTTTTGAATGTATAATTATGCCGCCCCTCTTCAAAGTAATAAATAAATTAACTTCTCACATCGCGTGAAAAAATTAAGTGCAATCGAGATAGAAATTGAGAATTTATTTTTTCTTTAAATTTAGTGAATAAAGTAACTTAAAAGCTAAGTTTCAACAGAAAAAAAGATTCAATTTTCATCTTAACGGCGTTATACGTACTTAATTTTTTCACGTGAGATAAAAAGTTAATTTATACATTGACTCAAAAATTGACGGCTTATCGTCCGTATCGTCGACAGAAATAAAACCATTGCTAACTCATTTAGCACAATGCTTTCTCAAAGAGATTTAATGCACAATCATTTGTTGAATATTTACATTGATACAAGTAGCATTATGAGCAATCGACAATGCTATAGACAATGGCATAGACTACGGTATTAAGCTAGATTAAAATGATGCATTGTTGGCTCAAAAACTTAATCAGTTTTATGCGGAGTTATTTCTAATCAAATTAAAAAATTTTAATAAAAAATACAAATGCGTTCAGAAGTGATGGTGACCACAAAATGTAATCACATGAAATGCATATTCAAATTTGAAATCGTATTTTGTTCACAAAAATAATTTAAAGTATTTGTTAGACATATAAACTGTAAGCAAATTACGCCTTCTTTATGTGTCTATAAGTGCACATTTTTTACACTTATCTAATGTATAAAATTACGAAAAGATTAATTAATAAAAATTGATCTGGAATTGACGCTGACAAAGAGAGTGAAAGACAACTTCTAACCATTCTCCTCGTGTTTGACTTCAGCAAGGCTTTTGACACGATTTCTTTATCTAAATTATTGAGGAAGCTGATTAGAATGGGTTTCTCCAGGATCGCGCTTCTGTGGCTCAAGTCATATATTATAAGACGTAACCAGAGAGTGGTTACTAAATAGAGTGGTGAATCAGATTGGTTAACAACTAATCTTGGTATGCCACAGTACGTGACGTACTACAGACAAAAGTGTCAAGCACTTGCTCTATGTTGACGATTTTTCAGCCTACACTGAAGCCACCAGAGATGGTATTCGTGAAAGCATAGCTTGTTTGTCAGCCGCTGCACGGACGGTGTCGATATGGGCTTATGAGAATACTCTGTAGCTCAATGTCAGAATGACTAAAGCTATTATTTTTGGCTCCAATCATAATGTTAATAAAGTTTGTGATTTGCAGCTTCCTGGCATTGACGTGTAAGACAACATTTTTGTTCCCTTTGTCGATACCGTTACTAGCCTCGGTGTCATTATGGATTCTAAGTTGTCGTGGAAACCTCAAGTAGATGCGGTTAATAGAAAGTTAAACCATGCCTTATACGGTTTAAAGGGATATAATACCTATAGCACTTTCTTAAAGATTTTCATCTGTAAAAATAATAGGAAAATAATTAGAATATAAGTATGAATAGATCCTTAAAGTTGAATAAGTTTCTTACAAAAATCATCCCTGATGAAGCCATTCGACCCCCCCCCCCCCCCACCCCCTTATAGGGGCCGATATGAGTCTATGAACATTTTTTGTTTGCACGTAACCTACATACTCAAGCGATACATGGATTTTGGTCGTGCTGGTCTTAAATTGTTCCTCTTGTCGGTCATTTTGGACTGAAGCTAAATTATTTAAAGTTTTTTAAGACCTAAAAGCCAAAATAATCATAATTATTATTACAATTGTCTTTTCTTTACACTTAGACTAGAATACTCACACGATAATCAATTCTTAGAAGTTTCTAAATAGCTTCAGTCCAAAATAGCATTCAAAAGGAACATTTTAAGACCTGGATCATCAAAATCCATGCACCACTTCAGTCTGCAGGTTACGCGCAAGCTCTGAAAGCACAGTTATGAGAAAATTGCATTTAAAGTTACACTTCACTAATGTTACAATTTCTTCAAATATTACGTCTCAGTCCATATTATGACATTCTGATCCACTTCAGCAGCTGTTCTCAAATACAAAACATGATTTCATCATCTCAATCATGCAGTACGTGCCAATTGTAACCTGAAAGAAATGAATGTTACTTCAGTATTAAATAGAAAAATTATACGCTTAGAAGTGAAAGTAGTTTACATACCATTAATAGATCTGAATATCTTCCTAGATATGATCTCTTTCATTCAAATTTATTTTTTCCTCATGAGCAGTTGACTGAGTTCTCTTTATTTTCTTGGTACCGTATGCTGATTTACAGAAAAAAAATATATAACAAAGTTATACATTCAAAAATTATATTAGTTACTGAAAATATAAGATGACTTCTCTGAATGAGTAAATGTATTGCAATAATCCATTTTTAGTATCTTTTATGATCTTGAAAACACTTATACTTCTTGTTATCTTTGGAAGTAAACACTCATAAGAACATATGATTAGGTTACGCCTTTTCAACGCAGCACAGCGCTGCGATCTATGCAACTACCAAAAATGCACGAATTTCAAAAAGATAGTAATTTAAAAATAATTACTTAATGCCTGTAAAAATTTTTTTATGTCTTTATTCATAACTAAAATTTTATTTTTAAGTTACTTATAGCTTGTAAGTCAAAAATAAATTATAAAAGAAAATTCGGTTTATCATGATTTATAGGTATACTACTCCCTTAAGAGGAGTCCGTATCTACTGTCCTTGTCTACTCACGTTTTTGCTATTTATTCAAATTGTAGTTTGTTAATTGAAAAACTAAAAGTTGGCCCCAATTGGTATTAAAACAAGGAATATTTTGAGACCTTAAAAAGTATCTAACATTATTTCATTTTCGAGAAAACTTCGGAATGGAATAGCTAACCTCAATTTTCACGTTCCGAAGTTTTCTCGAAAAGGAAATAATGTTAGATACTTTTTAAGGTATCAAAATATTCCTTATTTTAATAACAATTGGGGCCAACTTTTAGTTTTTCAATTAACAAACTACAATTTGAATAAATAGCAAAAACGTGATTAGACAAGGACAGTATATAAGGACTCCTCTTAAGGAGGTTCAGGAGTTACAAAACGACCAATTTATTTTCAATTTTCTTTTTATTTTTTTAAAACTTGTTAGTGTCAATAATTATATATCTTATACTACTATACCTTATGTATATAAAAAAAAATTTAATCAACAATTGTGATGTTGCAAACACGGTTATTGTCAATTGAATAAAAATCATTAAATATTCAGAAAAAATTTTTTTTCATGTAATTTTAATTATCGGGGTCTTATTTTGTTCCTTGAATGTTGTATGATAATTCGACAAAAAAAATTTAAAATAATTCATGAGTGCTACATAAAAGCTTCTTGTTTATAACTAAACACGTAAACTACTGAAACAATTAGCTTTTCCGCAGCATCTACAAATTATTTTGAAATTTCTTTTTGTTTGATCTATATCAAACAACATTTAAAGAACACAATAAGACCCCCATCATTGAAATTGGATTGAAAACAAAAATGTTCTGCATTTTTAATGATTATTTTTTCAATTGACAATAATCGGGTTGACAATATCACAATTGTTAATTAAAAAAATTTCATATACATAAGGAATACTAGTATAAGATATATAATGATTGATACTAACAAGTTTTAATAAAATAGAAAGGAAAAAGTAAATAAATTTGTCGTATAATCTCCGTAAAATGTTATCGATCCCACACCACTGAGGTTTTACGTATTCCGCTTGCACATGCTTTTGTGATCTCTCACATAGACTACTGCCATTTGATGTATCGTATGTGATATATATATATATATATATATATATATATATATATATATATATATATATATATATATATATATATATATATATATATATATATATACATACGATGTTAGTAGGAATACGCACTTCACTCCCTAGGAGAACAGACCGGGCTGGCTAAAAGTGAAGGTGAGAAGGACGAATTTTGCGGCCTTTCTTTTGTACAAAGTAATAAACATGGAGCAACCGCCGTACCTTGCGCCCCATTTTCCGATACACCAGGCCAGGTCTCCCAGTAGGTTGAATGCAAGGGAGCTCTCGGTTTCAGCATCGAACACCGACACGGGTCTGAAATCTTTTCAGGCCCAAAGTTTGCACCTCCGGAACTCATTTCCCCACAGCCTAAGGTGCCTGCCATCGCTATGTAACTTTAAAACAGCATTACGTAGGCACCTAGTGCAAATCCACGGTGGCCAAGAGCACCATGAGTAAATTTAATACTGTGAGCCTAGCTTAAATCTAGATAATCTACGTATGTGAACCATGTATGTACTAATTTTTAACTATGTACTAATTTTTAACTTTAACAAGGTGTGATACCAGCCAAAGCGTATACCTCTTTTATTTTAAGACTGTCACCATATACCATTTATACGAGTACATTTATGTATATAGTGTTAAAATGTAATATAATTTGCTTACATGTTTGACTACATTTGCACTGTAAGCAACGTACTTGTATTTTTTATTTTTATCGAAATAAAGCATCGATATATGAATCTATCTGAAATAACAAAAATAATTTTTTTTAATTTCGATTTTAAAAAAAATTTTTTTAAAGTTTGATTTAGAAAAGAATCCTATCGTACTACCACGCCTACTAATATGTACTTTAACAACAACTTGTTTTTTTTGTTCTAGGATTCATCATGTATGAAAAAACTGTCCTACGGTTTGAGCGACAACAGAAAAGTAACGGCCTTCTCAGGCTCCCGTGGCCGCCATTTGAAAATACAAAATTTTTTTTTACACTTTACAAATTGTTCAATAAAGTTCTTTAAACGAATTTTTCATTTTTCTTATTATTTACCCACAGAAAATTGTCATAAATAGGTGTACCTAGAGTGGTGTTACCCCTTAAAGAATTGAAAATCGCAATTCTTCAACAAACAGAAACTTTAAAGATCTTGCAAGATACACCAATTGAAAGTAAATTACGTCTACTTTACGAATTTATGCATATTTTTTACATATCTAACGCATAAAATAACAAATAAAATTTTTTTAGTATTTTGAGATTTTTTTAAATTTTAGTGACCACAAAATTTGACCACATACGCACCCACACACAGACACACATCCAAATCCATACCCACACCTACACCCATGCCTAAACCTACACCCACACCCACACATACATACAGACAGACAATTTGAAAAGGGACCTCAAAAACATCAAAATTCATCAAAATCTTGATTTTCGAAAAAATCATCGTTACAAAGCTTTCTCTTTGAGAAAGCAAAACCAACCATTTGACTCACAGAGAGCAATAGTTTTTTATTCTACCTTAATAAGTAAAAATTATATATGTATACTCAATTTTTAGTAATATTTAATTATAATATAGTGTGAACCAACGGCGTATAGTGGTCTATTGTAGACAGAGTGTGGAGTTTGCTGTACGAATCGAAGCTCACCGAGCACAAGCCGAAAGCGAATATGTATCGTGAGCTGTAGATGAGTACTGTAAACACACGAGATCAAAAAGTCTACTCGCCCTTGGTGCACACCATATTTTTTGTGACACATGTTTGGATTTTCGTGTTTTTCATGCCTGAAATTCGAGACTGGAGTGACCGTTTTTCAACACAGCAACCATGAGCCTATTAGAATAGAACATCTAAGTTTGACATGACTTTTGCCAAATCCGCAGTTTTTTCGCCCGCTTTGGACTTTTTTCGCCCACTCCAGATTTTTTTTATCTACTGGTGGGAAATCGGTCACCTTAGTCTCGTTTATCGGGTATGTCAAAAGTGAAAATAGTGCCTGTATTAAAAAAACATACTTTTTAATGAAGAAACATACAAGTGTAAAAATAATACAGTTGATAATAAAGTTTTAAAGAATTTTGTAGTGTGAAAAACAATTGCACTGATTTACGGAATTAGTTTATTTCTTCGTTATTAATTGATTGAAACCTTTAGTGGCTAAAAAGATTGCCCCACAAATTTCTCCATAACCGTAGCAACATCAATTCAGCGTTTACGTACAGTAATCACATTTTCTCCATTCCATGCAGCAAGCGGATCCAGAAATCTCTCGAAGCACGAAGCGCGGATCCAACGTAGGCAAGAAAAATGTTCATCGACAGACAGCACGCATGGCTCCCTCGTATCTCTCCTCTATCTCTTAATCATCGAAGAAACATTTCAAAGAAAAAATTTCTCTCCGAATACGCCCTTGACTCTCGAGTATTCACATTTAGACGAGAGATCGATGCAGTGCGCGTTTCATACCTATATATACATGCGAGCAAAGAGAACTCGCCGGTAATGGTTTTCATTGTGAGCACCGCGTGCGCGCGGAAAAAAGCACCTGCCATAAAGCGACTATATAATATTCACGCTTGACGTTCAATCGGACTGCATTTTTTTTGGAATTTGCTTGCTGCCTTTTACTCGCACGCGCGAATAAATGAAAAATCGCGGAAGTGGGTCAAATTGAAAATTCGTAGAGCGAACCACAAACGCGGTTTATTCGCGGAATTTATATATAGGTATTCAAAAATGAGTATGGTGAGAGTAAAAAAGTGGAAAAACAGTCGTGTATTTCCTTTTTGGAATGTGCAACTGCGTATATATACAACTGTGACGTGCAATTTCCCGTTATCGTTAAAAAGTCGAATAAAAGTGGTGGGATATGCTAAAAGCTATGCATAAATTTCAGTTCTCTAAATTTGCATTGAAATTCTTGCTGTTCGAGAGATGTGTAAGTTGTTGCAACGTTTCAGTGGGAACTAATGATGCTGTTTTTCCCACGAATACAGCAGGCAATTTATACGCGTAATTTGTAAATAGCAAAAGTTCAACCGGACGCACTCTAACCGTAGTAAATCCAAAATCAATAAAGTATACACAGCATATGTATATGGATGACTTTCATTAAATACGTGAATTTTTTACTTTGTAAACAATGGAAAAGAACTTAAAAATTAAAATTTTTTGTTGTATAGTATGCATTTTATAGGACATATGAAGCAAGTAAAAATAACTGGCGAAGCTTGAAAGTATATTTTATTATTATACAGGCCAAGTAGTAATGATAAGCATCAACAGTGCCTGCAGGACAACAGCTATTACATAGTCTTTATGTTGGATGTAGACGTGCTTGCATCATCGCCATTGCCATTATAACCCCTTGTTAGGACTAGCTATCCGCAGCTGTGTAGTCCATAGCCTTGTAACACAGTCACTCCATATTTCTCTATTGTTTGCAAGTTGCATCCAATCTTCCTCATAAAATCCTACTTCTCGTAGGTCAATTTTGATACTGTCGTCCCACCTTCGTCTCGGTCTGCCTGGAGTTCTTGCGCCTGTCGGCTTACCTACAAGCACTCTAAGTGCTGTTCTTTCATTTCCCATCCTAGCTACATGCCCAGTCCACCCTAGTCTTCGAGGCTTAATTACTCTGGTAATGTTTGGCTTCCCGTATAGCTCGTGTATTTCTTGGTTATGTAAAATTCTCCATTCTCTAGAAATCTCATCTATTTTGCCTACGAATATCTTTCTGGATAAAATTTTGGTCATACAAAATTATTGGGTGCCAGAAATATTACATATTATACGAGGGTAGTTCAATAAGTCTTTAGAATAAAGTATAAAAACAATTTTTTTTGGGTAAATTTTTTTTTATTTTTCAACATAATCTCCTTGGAGCTCTATACACTTGGTCAATCGCTTTTTAAGTTTTTTTAATCCTTCAGAAAAGTGCGTTTTCGGAAGTTTCTCAAAATAAGCACTTACAGAGGCAATGACGTCTTCGTTGTCCGTAAATCTCTGTCCACCGAGCCATTTTTTCAAGTTTGGAAATAAGAAAAAGGCACTGGGGGCTAAATCTGGTGAATACGGCGGGTGTTCGACCAATTCGAATTTTAGTTCTTCAATTTTAGCCATTTAAACGAAGCATGTGTGAACTCGGGCGTTGTCGTGATGAAAGAGAATTTTTTTTCTCGCCAAATGTGGTCGTTTTTTTTTAATTTCTTCTTTCAGCTGCTCTAATAATGATGCATAATACTCACCAGTAATTGTTTTACCCTTTTCCAAGTAGTCAATAAGTATAATTCCACGTGCATCCCAAAAAACTGTAGCCATAACCTTACCAGCTGACTTTACGGTCTTTGCCTTCTTTGGAGCTGGTTCGCCTGTGGAAATCCACTGTTTGGATTGTTCCTTTGTCTCAGGAGTGTAGTGGTGTATCCATGTTTCATCCACAGTCACAAATCGACGAAAAAATTCCTCAGGATTCCGACTTATGCGCGCCAAAAGAGCCTCAGAGGCGACCACTCTATTGCGTTTATTCTCAGCTGAGAGCAAACGCGGCACCCATCTTGCCGATAGCTTTTTCATGCCTAATTTTTCATGTAGAATTGAAACAACTGCACCTATAGATATCCTTGTGGCCTCAGCTAACTCACGCACTTTTAATCTTCTATCCTTCAACACCATATCGTGGATTTTATTGATGATTTCGGGAGTAGTTGCTTCTACGGGCCTTCCTGAACGTGGTTCGTCACTTATTGATGTACGACCACGCTTAAATTCATTTACCCAGTTATAAACCGTTGCTAAGGCAGGGGCAGATGTGCCATGAACTGAGTCCAATTCATTTTTTATCTCATATGGAGTTAAACCCTTTAAATGAAAATGTTTAATTACCGCTTTGAACTCGTTTTTTTCCATTTTTCTTAACAAGCAATTTTTTTTTCAATTGGTTATAAAAACACGTAAACTCAGAAGATGTGGACTGTGACTACACCATATATCTAGTCGGGAGTAGTCCTGACTGAAAACAGATGATTTGGAGCGATTCGCGCGCCATCTGTTGGTCATTCTAAAGACTTATTGAACTATCCTCGTATTTAGTATCATCTATCATCTACAGCTAAGGCCAGGCTGTACACATTTTTAATCAATAAACAAATTTAAAGTAGTCGAATAGAGCTTTAATTTGAGACGTGTTGTTTTAAAGATGATTAAGTAGATTAAAGTTTATTAATGATCATAGACCATGACGATAAACGCGAAAAATATGCAAAAATTCAGCGTTTTCTATTTCATAAAAATCGGTGATTTTTCGCATTTTTTTCACTGTATAATCGTTCATAACTTTAATCTGCTTTTGAGCTTGTTAATGCTATTTGCCTCAAGTAAAATATTTTTTCATTTACTTTTTTTCTGCATTCTTAGGAATTAAGTTAGGGTGGACGTACTAATTATAGATGCCTAAGATATTCATGACTTTCGAAAACGTATTTACTACAGTAAAATAGGTATAATGTTCAATCATTCAGGCGCTACGGAAGCATTAAAAATTGCATATACGTAGATTGACATCTTCTTGTAAGTATTTACAGCGGAAGCGAGCTTAACTTTTATGTGACCCTTAAAAAATAATTAATTAAATTCAGTATGTAAAATGCTCGATAGATATATGTATAGTAAACAAAATCTTTTATTTTCGCATTTTGACAGCTGGACTGATTATATCATTTCAACGTCTATTTTGTAAGTATCGCGTATAGATAATGCGTTCAGCTCGCTTCCGCCGTAAGTACTTACAAAAAGATGTCAAGCTATATTTTTTTTAGTGCGAAATATTGTTTCATTTGTTAAATCCGTTTCCATTGACTATATCTAAAATCATGAGTTTCATTAACTAAAAACGTAGATTGCATCTTTTTTTTATTTTTTTCTTTCATTTCTTAGACTGACAAATCCTAAAATAATCATGTAAGAAGTAAATCTGACGTATTTTTACGACTGATCGAGGTACTATGGTCAAAACTAGTATATTAATGTTCTTATTATACCACTTCTAGCTACCATTTATGTTCTATGTCCATAGTGGCCCCCTTGAGGGAATGTATGAGACCAACATCATTGTTTAAAGCTCGTTTAAAAATTAATTTTACAAAAAAAATTAACACAATTATGTGCGGGGAAAGCTGAAAAAAAATAATGTCTATTGATTTCTCCCATTTAAAGCAATGTAAAAGGTCTAATCATACTCGGAAATATCTACTTATTTTTACGAATTTTCACCGTGTTTTCCTCTACTTTCCTACTACCTAAGGGGGTTCATTCTTATTCTAAAATTCATATTCTGACGAGTTCTAAACAAGAGTATTAGTTTTATAAGTTTCACTCGTCTTTGTCTCGGACGTCTTCGGCAAGGAAATTCTACAAAAAAATCGGCCAATAAGGGTTTGAAAAGTGACGGAAAATAAATGATGAGACAGCTTCTGGAACTTGATTTTTATTGTTGTATAGGTCCTGAAATGTATGAGAAAAATTTCCCAACATGCAAAAAGAACCCTGTGACAAACTTTTTTTTGTATATCAATTTTGCTTATGGGAATATCATGGTAATTATGGTCTAAAAACGGTATCATTGATATAACAATCTCTTGGTTTCAAAATAGTTTTAATTTGAGACGTCCCGCGTTGAAAAAGATTAACAATATTAAATGTTATGAACGATCAAAGATAGTGAATGAACGCTAACAAATAGTAAATGCGAACAAATAATCAGAAATGAAAAATTATGAAATTTAGTGATGCTTTTGTGTTTTTTCAATATCTTTCATAGATCATAACTTCTGATATTGTTAATCTTTTTTAACGAGGCACGTCTTAAATTAAAGTTGTTTATTCCAATTTTTCTCCAACTTTTAGTTGCTTGAAGAGGTATGTATTTACCACTTGAAGCATGAATCACCCAAATATAAAATATACCATGATTTTATACTTTTTCTAATTTCGATTTCCTAACAAAGATGTAAAGTGAGGACACAAATTTACATGTTTAATGAAAATCACCCATATAGAGTTGATTGATTTTACATATTTAATTATTTATACGAATAAGTTTTGCACGTGAACACACATGCATATATTATAAACAGAGGACTGAACAAATATTAATTTAGATCGTTGTACAATAAATAGCTAATGCAGAAAGAATGGTAAAGATTTCAATGAAAAAATATTAGTATAAAAATTTAGTATAAAAATATAGTAAAAGTTTTTGTCTTGACCTTTTTCTTTTCTCGAGAAAAATAATTTTGTAAACAAAAATCGATTTTCTTTCTCCCACGATAACTGAAGTAAATCGGCAGCATTTTATCTGAAAGTTTCCAAAAAAGCAGCTATTTACTTTCTCATGACCTGTATGTATTTTCAGATCATGAGATCTTTTATTTTCTGACATATTGAGGTTATGTATTTTTTGAAATTTGTTTTAAAGGTGTATATGTCGAGAATGGCTTGGTCAATTTTAACTAAACAGATCTCATTTTTTCATTTTTAAATGAAAAATGAAATTCAAAAGAAATTTCAAGATTCATCAACTTGTTTTTGTTTTATAAAGATTTTTCAATTTTTCGAATTTTGAGTTTTACATTTTCTTTTCTTTGGCACGTGAGAAATATTATGATCAATCTAGTGTAAATACATTAAAAAGAGCATAAAATTACCTATCTTATGACACCGTAAATTTCGAATAGGCTCTTTCTGTTCTTTTGTTATACACCGAAACGTATTTTTAGTTTAATCGCTTATATTTCGGAAAGATATAGCAATTAAAATTAATTTATAAAAACAAAGAATTTCATATTGGAACAATTAATGTAGTTTGAGGAAGCTAAGTGCTAATGAATTAGCAGCGGTTCTTCTTAGTATCACTACAATTGAAGAGGATATAAATAGAAAACGAAGTAGAAACTTAAAAATATACAATCACATTTATTTTTTACTAAACAAGGAAGAAAATAAAGCTTAGAAAACTGTTTTTACATTCAGTAATCTCAAACCGTGCTTATACACTTTACCTTTAGAAGCAAACGGAAGCAATAAAAGCCTGCCAATCGCACGAGTAGGTACTTTATTTTCTCAAAGGAATCGATTTTGTTCATCACATTATACGAGATTTCCGATACAATATGACCTTCCGTCGAAATCTTATTTAACTTCAGTCACCAAACTCTTTTGACTGAGGCCTTTCCTTCGACATATACATTGAATAAAAGTGTAATAATGCTCCTCTTCTTCTCTCTGCTCTCGACCTACAAATATCGACAACATCACGGATCTTTCATTCGCAACTTATCAAAATAAAGCAACTCTCGATGACCCAAATACTTCACGCGCACATAAACACAAAGTCAGCGCAATCTTCCAAGATTCAAGATATAATTGTCTTTTTCCGAGAATCAATCATGCAAAACCCGCTCATCAAAGCGAAAATTGCGATAATTTGCGTAGGTTCCACCAATTCCCCGTACATAGAGAATTCAGACTACGAGAGTGAGTCTCGCGGAAGAAAATGGAGCGCATCACGAATATTCTTCGAAAACTTTATGCCTCTTTCGCCTGTATCTATGTGTAATGTGTATACATAACATATACATGTGTAATGCAATCGAGTGTGCATAAATACCCGAAAGATAAATGTTTGAACTGCTGGGCTGATTGCGATCTATCCGCGCGCCGATTACTTTTCGAAGCGAGCGAGCTTCGCTGCTCTTCACCGCGTGAATACCCCACGCTCTATCTCTCTCGTACTTACGCAAATATACCCTCGCAGAGTCGGTTTTTGGTCATCTTTTTACATAAATTCCTGCTTTTAATTTGTACGACGATAAGAATCAATTTTCAAAAGTAAGAAATGGTAATATAAAAACTAATATAACTTTGTGTACAAAATAGGAAAAGTTTTAATACGGTATCTGATTGACAATGGATTAATTACTTGCACATATATATTCAGAAAATACTGATATATAACGTCTAAAAGTATCTGGCACTAATTGTTAAGGGGACCTAATTACCTAAAAATTTTAAAAAATTAGTTTTATTACTTATATATTTTTAGGTAAGGATAAATTATTCATCATACATTACCTAATTTTTTTCGGTCAATATGAACATTTTATCAAAAGATAATAATTTTTATGGACGTTAGATCTCTCTGTTTGGTCATAATACAAACTTGTATATTTTTTGCTCAGACGCAAGGTTTTGAGAGCCAAACTGATCATAGGTATTGGAATTTTTTAGGTTGTATTGCGTTCAAAATATATATTATTTATAATTTTATCATAAAATTTGGCATAGACTACCTATAACTAATTGGGTTAATAAATAATCCAGTCTTAAATATACTATAACTTTGGTCAATATTTTTGACTTTCAAATTTCCATACTTTTTTATGCGTGTGGGTTGGGTGGGAAATAGTGCATTTTGGGTAGTGAACTTCGCAATTAAAAAAAAAAAGTTAAAAAAAAGATAGAATTGGCTATTTCAAACCTCTAAACAGAGTCATAGAAATGGCCATTTGTCACCTGTAATCTGGGTAGCAGATTTCGACATTTCTCACTTGCAAACTAGTCAGAAATGACCATTAACTCTCAATTACCAAGTGAGAACTGGTCATTTCTACCTGCTTTGACATTTCTACCCTCTAAAGTAGGTAGAAATGTCCAAAGAGTCAATAATTTTATTAATTAAATTTGTTGCTAATAAATGATCGATTTCGGAAAAAATGTCAGTGTGAAGTACTATTATAGGTAATTAATAACAGCTTAACAATATATGTTTTAGGATAAAACTTGACCCAAACCTCGATCCAACGACGCCTCTTAAGTAATTGAAATCTAGGTCCGTAACGATATGAACACACATTTACTACGTGCCACGAGAAGAGATACACGCCCAACGCGACATTAGTGCAGTTCCCACAAGAGAATGTGTATTTAATCAATCGTCAATCATACACACGGACTCGCTTCGCTCATGTGCCCTCGACGACGACTGCGACTAACTACGAAGGCCTATGAATAGTATCCTTATGCGCTCGCTCGCTCGCGATCTATTTCGAACTGCACGCTCTAGTTCTGTCGTGTGTGTATTATCGTTCGCTCTACGCCGCCTCTCCCCCATCATCGTCGTCGTCATCGTCAGCATTATCATCATCATCGCGGTACCCCTTTCGCGCGGTACACGACCTCGTTGTCGTGCATTTCGTTCGAAAACGGTGGCAGCTGGCCGCCAGCCGATACGAGCTCTCGAACATACACGCCACAGCAGATAGCGCGGGATGCGGGGGATGCACCGCGGTTGATAGCGCGCGCGACTACACTTTCAAGAGACGCGCTCGACGCTCAGTTATAAGTGTAGAGAATCGAAAGTATACGGATGAGTGCGATGAGTATATAATATTCTGCATCCAGGCCTCTGGGGCACTTATTGTACATGAAGAATTATACTTTGAGAGTGTTACTACGTGTATATCATATAGGCACCGGAATCAGAAAATGTTTTAGCTACGGATGAGGTGCACTTTTTTTAATGAATCAATAAAATTGGCCTTAAATGTGAGTTGCGTAGTAAGTGCAAAACTCAAATTTTAGTGTGAACTCATATAATAGTGTTAAGATTTGCTAAAAGCCTTAATAGGGTTGGCTACAACATTTTATTTTGTAAGCGGTATAATAAAATATGAATAATAAAATAATACAGTGTGGCATAACTAAAAAAATTTGCAGCAGTTTTATTTTTAATTTTTGTTAGGTGCTTATACGTACAGCAAGCTATTTAAAACTTAGTAAATACTCTCTAAATTTTTTGGAGTGAAATTTTCGCTCTTAATGTAGAGTGAGCGAGGGTTCCACTCCAAAAGAGTGAATTTGGTCACTCCGGTCTAATAAGTGAATTTTACCACTCTAAATTAGAAAGTGACTAAGGATTCACTCTAACTTTCACACTAGGTTGGAGTGAAATTTATATTATTATTAATTTAATTTATATATTAAAATTTTCCGCTCTTTTCAATTCCGGGATAAAAATTAGGGGTTTCCATTTAAAAAAATCAAGTTGACCTTGAAATAACCTTGAAGATCAAGTTCAAGGTTAAGTTCAAGGTCACCAATGTTTGACCCCTTTTGCCCTTGTCAACTTTTGTCTCAACTTTTTTTCGATACCACGCTTAGGAACGGAGAAATTTAGGTGCGGAGATTAAAATGGCCCACCCTGTATATATAAAACTATATATATATATATATATATATATATATATATATATATATATATATATATATATATATATATATATATATATATATATATATATATATATATATGCGTGTGTCTGTCGACCGTGCACATGTGTGTACGTATGATGAGAAAAAATAATTTAACGTCAGGCTTTTTCCGAGGAAATGACGAAGGAACTTTTGCGCGTCGCAAAAGGAAAACGCAACGTGGGTGGCGTAGAATGATGGGCTTTGTAGTTTGAACCTTTGAAGCATGTGATTTATTTTACATCATGTCCATACGAATGCTTGTAGATTTTCATGAGTATTTGCGGAGTTAAATAGCCGAACAATTATTTTACGAAACTAGAGTCGAAGGTTCAAACTCTTCAAATATGCAATTTATTATTTAAACATTTGAACTTATGCAAATATTCAAACTGATGAATATTTAAAACATATTTTACTTCTTACTGAAAAATGTAGATATTTAAAAACTAATTATTAGGTACTATGTTTAAAACGTTATATTACCCTAGTAGACAATTATTTAGTTTTATCGAGGCCTTTGATTATTTCCAATGACAAACTATATAGATCCACCATGGTAGATTATAATGGAAAGAAGACAATCATTTTTATTTTCAAAATATTAAAATATTTAATTTAGCTGCTTTTAATAAATTCAGTTTATCTAGAAAATAGTAGCAATATAAACTCATCAGTAAAATAGCGTAGGGAGATCCTACTTTTAACTCGGAAGATAAATTAAAAAACATTTCAAATGTTATAGTTGCAAAACTCTTCTATACCTGACGTGTCAACTCCTGCATTGCACTTGCACTACTATATGAGTTTAATATATTTCAAACCCCAATTTATCTTTGGCAATACAATATTAATATTATTCATTCTTTCTATTATATTACCTTCTAATTTTCAGAAGGTAATAAAATGGAATGAATAAACAATTGTAAGTATATTCTTCAATATTGCAACTCTACGTTATTTATGCTTGCAAAACGCGATAAATTGAACTAAATTAATTTCCATTTATTTAGATTTTTCTCAATCTGTAACAGTCCAGATTATTAAAACATCATTGCAACGAGACACAAATTTGCAATTTTCTTGCGGAAAATCATCCAGCTAAGTTTCATCCATTAAAACACTCTCCAAGCCAGTCTACTCCAAAAAAGTAAATTCCAAACTCGCTAGCGACCCACTCGACTAGTTTCACGCCCACCCACGCGTAGTTGACGCGAATGCAAAAAAAAGCCTGCAGCCCTTAGACCCGAAGCTAGGTAGATGTAGATCCCCGGGAGGGAGCGACTTTTTTTCCTCCACTCCGAGACTACCAACTTCCATTCTCATTTCTCCCTTGCGCCTTCCTTCGTCTCGCGTCGATGTTCTCTCAGATAAAGCGACGACTACCACGTCGGAAAAGGAGAAAAATAGCAGGAGAGAGAGAGAGAGAGAAGGCAAGCCAGCTTACGATAACGAATTTGAGAGCGTTAGCCGTCTGCAGGCGCTATAGCCGAGGTGCATCGACCTAAGAGAAGAAAGAGAGAGAGAGAGCCGTTATACCGTCCGATCATGTGCAAAAGTTTTGCCGAGTAGTCGCGTATAATAGCGCGCGAGATATTCTCTCTCTCACTCTCATTTCTATCGCGCGAACCAGTCCAGTCAGCGGAAAATTTTCTCACCCAGCTGCAGCGACGTATAGTTTATGGAGCGAGAGTGAGAGAGAGATTATACGAGGATGTGTGTGTGTGAGCATGTGTGTGCATCCCCTGCACCTGGGTGATCGATGCCCAGAAAAAGGCACGGCGCGGGCGCCAGGAGAAATCGTCGTGATTTGTCGTGAACGCGCTTGATATGTGGGGTAGATTATGTTGGGGAGTGCTCTTCTGGAGTCATAGGCTCTGAGCGTGGTGTTTTACGATATTTTGTAGGTTCTTGCGCTGCAGCGGGGATCGCTGAGTGGATGAAGCGTTACGCTGGTCTCGGTGTGATTTTTAAAGCAGAGATGCTGGGATGGACGACTTTTCTCATCTCCTCAGCTTACCTTTTTTATAAATTCTCGAGGAAGTCCTCGACTAATGTCTAATGGATACTAGATATTGTAGTATTTACTGAAAATGCAATTTTGTTCCATCTTCATCATTTAGTAGAAATATCAAAATCATCTAAGACAGGTCTGCAGGTACTAAAAATTTTAAATCCTGCATTTTTGCATGTAATTACTATTCACTTTTTTACTTTATAGTACTTTCTATATAATATGGTCATAAATAAACATATAGCCCTACTTCAGTCAGTACTTTAATAATAAGATGGCTGTACCTAATAAAGCCCAACATGGTTATCCTACCTATTACGCGATTTAGCCCGTAAATATCTGATGCATTATGTATATGATGTCAGCAGAAACTATTTCGTCAAAAAATTTCTCACGGAAGCAAAAGGAGACCAACCGGCAGTATATTCTGTCTTGTAACCGCTTATATGAGTTCGTCACTATAATTTTGAAAAAGTCATTATATTTGCTGTGATGCTAATTAAAGAAGTTGGTTCAAATTGACTCGGCCCTTGATGTTACTACGTATCGTCAGCTTTTCGGTAGCATAGCTTATTTTATCATCTTGCTACTTACCTGATTATTATAAGAGGATATGTGTCTACACACTCATTCTACCTAATACGGCCCACGTAACCGAAAGCATACAAGATTTGTATCTAATGACCACCCTTAGATTTTTTAAAGTTCTACAAGTGTAAGAAATATATATGGGTGTTTAAATTATTGTTTAAATTAATTAAATATATTACTTTTAACATTTATCTATGTCATTTCATTATTTTTAACCCCTTCTGATACATATATTTACTTTATATTAGGTACATGTGGTACCCGATGTGTCTCACTGGTTGTTTATTTTCAAATCTCTGTAGAATTGCCCTATATACATATTAACGAAGAAAAAATATTTCTTTGTTAGTTTTCATGCTATATTTTAATATCTAACTATCCCGAATAAAATTCTTTCCGTACATCACCTAGGGTGAATGCTCAAATCTTAGGTAGATCATATTAGGTACACTTACATTAAATTAAAATTATTTCCAAAAGATCTTATTATTTATTCATAATGAATGATACAAATATAAAATTATAAAAAATTTGTCAAATTTGGTCGTTTTACTGAAACTAGTTTTATTTTAAAATAGATATAAGACTCTGGAAAATAATTAGCATTTATATTGTCACCATTTTTTCAAGAGATTTCCATGATTAGAATAAGACTATGTAAACTCAAAATTTCATGTTTTTGTAAAATCAAGCTAGTAGAATAAATTTTTCTTGAGATACAAATTTTTTACTTTAATTTTATTATTATATTATAGTCTCTTCACCTTTCTCAACTAATTGTTGCAATGTATTATCGGTTTTCAATTTTGTCTGAGCTATTTCATGAACGAAAATTAAGCTAAAAATTATTTGACTTGGTTTAGTCGTATTCTCAGGGTGCGGTATGATAATATTTAATGAACTAGAAAAATAACTGCGCATGTGTATCAGTAGAAAAGGTCAGGATCAATCAGCCAACCATCTTCAAATTCTCATTTTAGATTTTCATATACTTCTTCTTATAATATACGATAGTAATACAAACCTAATGAAGTCAGTTAAAAATAGGTGCACGCATGCGAGTGAATAAATACCGCAACATCATTCTCACTTCTTTTTTCGTTACACTCCCAAAATTTCCTAATGCTCACGATCCATTGCAGACATTATGAGAACGCCGCGCTTCCTCTAATGCGTCAGCTCCCTTTTACAAAACCAAGCATCTTTTTTCTTAATCTTATTCATGAACTCAGTGAATACTCACGTCCATCTTCATTTGCTTCTCACGCCGGAACCGGATGTATGTGCGCCGCGAGACAACAACGACGACGACGACGAAGAATAAAAAGAGGAATGAAAAAATGCTCACCGGTGCGTGAAAGGGTCTGCGGGGAGAGAAACACCGTGTTCGGGCTTAACTTCCTCCTTCTTGGCTGTCGCAGCGGCGATGACCGCGTGTGTATATATACGTACGTTAACACAGATTCGAGCTGTTCTATGTGTATACGCATATACACTCACACAGAGCGCGACGACCAAGTTGATTAATGAAGGCTGGGGAATCGCGACGACCTAAAAGTATCCGGGATCCGTCTCTAAGTGCCTATATACGAAAATCTTGCGGAGAGCCTGCGGATCCTTCTTCCGCCGCGGGCTTTTTCGGCTCTCCTTTTATATAGCTCTCTTTTTCTTTCTTGTTCTCGCTCTCCTTTATTCTTCTATTTTCTCTTGATTATTTCAGGTGGATGTTGGACGTTGTCGTCGAAGAGAGGGAACGTATGTAACAATTAGGACGCGTTAAGTGGCAGGACCAATTAACATATTTTTTTCTATTTTAATTGTATTAGTTGTATACAAATAAAAAATATTATGTATGCGCATGTCTTTAGTGCATATTGTTAAAAATTGAAACTGAATATATTATTATAGAAAAATAATTTCGGTAGTTTGGATTTCACTTGAAACTGTAGGACCAGTTCCGCCCTTTACCTACTATATTCTCAAAATGTAGGAGGGGGAATGGATGCATCATGAAGATAGGGAACCAGATCTAATGCATTTAGGCATTAAAGTACCTCTTCAAAGTTCATTTGGACTTTGACTTTGGATATACAATAAACAATAAACAATTTATATTAATAATTTATAATAAATTATATGAATTTATTTTTAATTTTTATTTATTAAATAATAATAATTTTACAATATGATTTAATACCAAGATTAAAATTGTTTTATAAATAATTAGATAAAAAACATATTATATCTAATACCATATTTTGATAGATGGTAGACTTTGAAGTTGTTATGCCGTCACGATATTAATGCCCGTATTCTTTGATGTTTTATTGGGGTGACGTCATATAAAGGAACTTTGAAACGCTATAACTTGTTTAAATCTTGATAATTTTCAAAAATTAAAATTGATCCATGAATCGGTTTAGGTTTTCTACCTATTTATCAAAGACTGCTCAAAATATTTACTCAATTAACGCTTTAGTAAAATAACGCTTTAATTGGCCTAGAGGCACATATGATTTAGGCCTCCATAAACAAATATTTTTTGATTAGGAGAGGATGTGTGCTACATACTTACGTCTGGATTAAGGTGGGACGGGAAAGAAGGATGTGTGTATGTGTGTGTATGTGTGTGTGAGTGTGAGTGTGTGTGCGTGTGTATGTATGTGTGAGAGAGAGAGAAAGAGAGAGAAGGAGAGAGAGAGAAAGAGAGAGAGAGGGAGAGAGAGAGAGAGAGAGAGAGAGAGAGAGAGAGAGAGAGAGAGGGACAGAGAGAAGACAAATAACTATCGAAATTTTTTGTCTCAATGACCATCTATCGATTCTGCCTTGTATAGGATTCTACTCTCGAAATAGCGAGAACTCGTGCACGTCAATGGAATTTATTTAACATTTATTTCAATCCTTTATTTACTTTTTATAGAAAAAATATGTTTTCATTTCTCATTTATTAAAAATAACGTACATTTTATTTCATATATTTGATTTATAACTACAGATTAAATGTTTTTTTAAGGGAAGAAAAATGCTTAGATTCCAAAGTTCAATTTTTTATTTAAGAAATCTAATATAAATATTATTTTATATAGCTTCTCTGTTCTTGTCAGTTACAATCTCCAGAATATTGAAAATCAATTACAAATAATGCATGGACTTTCGACACATATCGAACTATTTCTGTTGTGCGACTTTAGCGATATAAAACTATTCAATTGTCCCTTGAATACTTGTGTAAATGAACTTGCTACATACAAAATTCAACTTTTATATCGCTATAGTCGTATAACAGAAATTGTCCGAAACAAAGCTCCAGAACAATAACAACCATACACAATTGTATCCCAATAAATAACACTCTATTTATCTTCTATACAATGCCAGCGCAGGGCAGAATTTTTCAAGTTCCAAGGTTTTTTCCACGCTTAGTCTCTAGCCTAATAAAACGACTATACTATCTATAGCTCCAGTACTGACTCGGCAAAAAAGGGGTGGGAAGATTAAGATGACGTACGGTCCAAGTTTCCGCGTGTGGCGCGCAGTTGGTGCGCGGGCGCGCGCACGGTACATTAGATCGGCCGCAGCGCGGCGCTCCTTAATTGAGCGATTTAAGGGCGTATGACGGAATTAACGCGGCCAATTAAGCACGACCACTTGCGCAGTCGGAGCTTAGCAACAATAAGTTTTCTTTTTTGGAAGGGGATTCTGCGTAGAAATATATGACTTGCATAAATACCTGTACGAAAATGAAGCAAACAATTAAATGCATAGTTAGGATACTTCGGTTGCTGCTGGTAAAAATTTCGAATAGTTTATCTTATGCTAGACAAATATTACTTTAAGAACTTTCTAAAACATAAAGCTAATTAATTGTGGAAAAAGTTGTATATAAAATAAAATTAGAATATTTCATGTAGTTTTGTGAACAATTACAGTTTTGGTTGTGTATAATATTATAATAACTTTTTAAAACACTCTGCCAAATAGTATTTTATTTAATTATGCATAACTAAATTTAAATCTTCACTTAAAAAATATGAATTAATTAATTAATCATTTAAAAAACACTTGTAAAATATTTGACGATAATGTACATGTACATCTTGGTAAATAACTGAATTCATGATTATTGATCGATGATCTTTCCCAAAATGTTGTGTACTAACAGTAAATTATACTACCTATAATCTGTAAATATTTTACCTTATAAGTTTTAATATAGACTTGTTTTTCGTTATTTTTTAGCGATATTGTCCATCCGTGACCTGATTTTTTTTAGTATAACATCGATATTTTCGGTATCTGAGGTCAAACGTGGAAGTTATTAAATTTACATATATAAATATATATTTACATATATAACTGTGAAAAGTTGATAACAAAATTTAATACATAAAATTAATAAAAAAATATCAAACATTAAGTTAGGATTATAGTAAGATGATTGAATAAAAAAAATAATTAATGAAAATGGTTTACTGTATATCTTTTCTTAGAAATTCTATACAATTAAACTGGAAGAAGAGGATCAATGAGTTATTCGCTGTTAGCCCCTGCTTGGAGGAAATACGAGAAACGATTCATATAGAATTTAAAGAATGTATTAACAATCAAAATTAAATTAATTATAGAGCCTGAAAGAAAAAATCCAAGGGAGCAATTCCGGATTACCCAATTTACACGTGGGAGTAGTTTCTAATCATATCAAGACCCAATTCCTGATCACATATATTATTAACGTTTATTCGTTTTATATGATATATAAAAACGATAATATAGTATTGATATAGTATTGATTTCTGTTAAAAATGTTAGTTGTACGCAAAAATACAATAATACAAATTTATGCAGATTATAAAAACAAACAACTTTTTATTTCATTTTTTTTTTCTAAATGCAGTGTTTTTTAAGTTATTGCCAAAAACCATAATTTTGTGGTAGTTTTTGTTAAGGAGATTCAGGATTTACAAAAAAATACAGAGAACTTAATAAAATTAAATACTATAATTGTTTAGAGTACGAGTATCTTTAATTTTAGTATTAATTAATTTGATAATTTGCAACTCTTATCTTAGTTTTACTATCATCGATTGGACCATTATTTATTTGTCTATACGTACTCTATTTCTATGGTAGTTTTTATAATACGAGTAGCACTATTGCTAAAGTGCAAATATTTTAAATAACAAACAAAAATCATTGTAATTTACCTATTTACAATAAACTTACAATCAAGCTGCGAAACAAAACTTTAAAGAATCATTTCATGAAAATACTTTTCTGCTACTTTTGAGGGGAATCTTCTTATCTGTCCATCTGTAGGTTATCCTTGAATTACACCTAAAAGTTCAAACAAAGTAAATATTCTCCCAAAATTTTAATGCGAAAATCATATTTACATTACTTATCTGACCCAACATCGACTCCAAGTAAAAGTATATTCTATCCAGTGTGTCTTTGCCAATCTTCACTAATTACCAAATTGATATTCTGTAAATAAAAAAAAAAGGGACGTAAAATAAAATTTGAACTTACCTTTATATTTTTGGGTGTATGCCCGGTTCTCGCCTAATCTACGAGGACTCGCGGACAGCCCTAAATCTGCCCTAGCTAACACACGAGCGAGGAATGAGGACTATCAGAGTTAGGTTGCGAAATGATGAGTCACAGTTGCAATTACTCCGTATTTATTTACAACTATATACAAGGTGCCAGGCGCGCGCCACAGCTATGGCGCGTGATGCGCTCTGGGCACGAGGCAGCGAGCAACTGCCTGCTGGGCGGAAGTTCAGTCGGCCTCGTGCTCTGTTCGCGGCACGAGGACCTGCTTCCGCGGATGTTGTCGTCGTTCCTCACTGAGCTTGGCCAGCGGGTTGCTTGGCGGGACGACAGGGGGCGCCACAGCCACTCCCCTCCCAGTACCTGCGCCGGAGGACAGAGACGATGACACAGGCGGCTTCTGAGCTGGCTGGACCGCTGGTGACTGGAATGACTACGGAGATTCTGGATAAAGGCACTAGGATCTGCAGATGAGTCTTGAGTCGTGAAGAAATCTCCAGGGACCCTCAGCGATGTCCCAAAAATTAGTTCTGCTGTCGAAGCATGTAAGTCTTCTTGTAAGTAGGTGGCTCTGAGACCCAGAAGTACCGATGGAAGAAATTGGACCCAGGTGCCGTGCAATGTATCAATTCTGCACATCAGCGTGGCCTTGAGCGTACGATGCCAACGCTCAAACATACCGTTCGATTGAGGGTGATATGGCGTGGTCCTTAGCTTGTCCGCTCCGATGAGGCGCGTAAGTGCAGTAAATAGGGCTGACTCAAACTGCGTACCTTGATCTGTAGTTATAGTGAGCGGTGTACCGAAAAGGCTAATTCATCCGCTATAAAATGCTGCTGCTACTGTTTCTGCCTACATATCTTTCAATGGAATTGCTTGTGGACGTCTGTAAAAACGACCAATTATAGTTAAACAGTAACGATATCCGTCTACTAGAAGCATAGCTATAAGATCCATATGAATATGACTAAATCTTTGATCTGGCACAGTAATATTAGTTGGCGGGGTTATTGTATGGCGTTGCATTTTCGCTCGCTGGCACGGTAGACATTCTCGAGACCAGCGCAGAGAGTCTTTTCTTACCCCTGGCCACACGAACTTTTCTTTCAGCAACCTGGACGTAACTCGTCCACTAGGGTGCGAAAGGCCATGGACGACGTCGAACGCCTTCTTGCGGAGTCTGGCTGGCAGGTATGGGCGAACCGTTCCTGACGAGACGTCGCACCATATTTTGCTTCCATCGATGGTGAGAGAATGCAGTTTCAGCACTGATTCCGTGCGAAGACCTTGTAGTTCCGCGTCGCTAGCTTGAGCTTCTTGAATGGCTTCTGGTGATAACATTGACGGAATGGAGACTGACTCGACTCTTGACAACGCGTCAGCTACCACATTTTCTGGACCTGAAATGTGTTCTAGCTTGGCACAAAATTGGCTGATGTACTCGAGCTGATGACATTGTTGAGGAGAAGCTTTCTTAGGACGCTGATCCAGGGCCTTGACAAGCGGCCAGTGGTCAGTCCTAATTATAAACTCGCGTCCTTCCAAAACATTCTCAAAATACTTGAGCGCTGCAAAAACTCCCAGTAACTCTCTGTCGTATGGGCTATATTTTACCTCGGTTGGTGACAGCTTCCTGGAAAAGAAACCAAGTTGTCTCCAGACTCCATCCTCCAGCTGCTCTAATCCGTGACGAGTCTGAGAGGAGCTGAAGGTGAGAGAAAGCTGGTGCTAGTAGCTTCTGCGAGGCTGTCCCTGCATTTCTAAAAAGCTTCGATGGCTTTTCTCGACCATTCAATCCTCGACTTGTCCTTTTTCTTAGAACTACGAAGAAAATCAGTCAAAGGTGCTTGCATCTCTGCTGCATGCGGAATACAAGCACGAAAATAATTGATCATGCCGATGAAACGGCGCAGATCCATCACAGTTTCTGGGCGAGTGTCGTTCTTGATGGCATCGACATTGTCGGCTGGCGGCTGAAACCCAGAATCGCTGACGCAATAACTAAGAAACTTCACCTCTTCTTTGGCAAACTGACAGTTTCCGTCTTGATGATGCACTGGTTTTTTTTTTATTATAAAATTTTATTGATACCATTTTTTTCACAATTAAATAAATATAATTAAGACTAATTTTAGGGAAAAGTTAAAGTAGAAACATTAGATACGTTAAATTTAGTACGGTTTAGAAATAAAAAGTAAGATTCAGAAGTAAGGTGGATGTAGCGATAATTTCGTTAGCGAACTTTTGTAAGATTGCACCTTGGTTAAAAATTGCAATTTTGTTAACTCACGGGAAAAACTTTGTTACTTTCAACGAGGTGCCTCGTGGGAGACCCGATAGCGTGTTCTCCCACTCGCATAAGTTCTCCGTGAAATAAAAGGCACTGCATTCATTTTAAATCTAAATATAGAGATCATACTATTTTATTTTTTTGTGTTGCCTCACTCCTATGTGTGTGTCTGTTTGAACAAGCTTCGCCTATGTTTTCGCGTGTAAAGGTGAAAGAAAGGTAAGGAAGTCGTCACCGTCGAGACCCCACGACTCTCCGCGTATAGAAACAATTCTTAGCTAGCCGTGCAAATAATAAATTCAAAGAATAGGACGAGGGGCACTGCTCGTCACCGATTGTAGAATTTTAACTAAATCGGAATACAGTGCCTGGCGCTCAAATATAAATAAAATTATGACCCTTTGGAGGTCTATGTTTGATTGCCTGACGGCGTATGCCGATTGGCAATTAATCATAATATTCGTAATAATTTACCTAATATTTATTCTATACCGTGGTTCCGGGCCGCATGCCCACGGCAGTCCGAGCCACGCGTTATAGAAGGAATCTTGGCACAGATAGATATTGGACCTGATATCTATATAGGTGAAGCCCTCGTTAAACCAATAAACGGCATGATCAGAATATGCGCAATCAATTCCTCGAGTGAGAAATCCTCATTTAGAAGAAATTCCCCAAGACACACCCGAAGACACACAGACTGACCAATTATCAGACAAAGGAGAAGCAGCAAAAAGAATTGCATTACTTTTGAGAGTAATAAAAGTAAATCGTTTAAATCCGGAAGAAAAAGATAAACTAGTGACTTTGATAAGCAAATTTTCACACCAATTTTACCTACCCGGGGAGAAACTACGAGCCACTGACATACTAACACACAATATTGAAACAACTGATAATATACCGATACACGTAAAACAGTACAGACATCCTCAAATACAAAGACAAGAATTAGACAGACAAATCCAAGAGATGCTTAAGGATGACATAATCCAACCTTCCTTATCTGGTTACAATACACCTTATTTCCTAGTACCAAAGAACATAGACAGCTCTGGAAATCGTAAGTGGCGTTTAGTAATTGACTACCGTGCCCTAAATGAAAAAGTAATAAATGTATTTCACCCGTTACCCAACTTCTCAGACATTCTTGATCAACTCGGAGGAGCAAAATACTTCTCTACATTAGATTTAGCATCCGGGTTCTACCAAATCCCTTTAGATCCATCTTCAAGATATCTGACAGCTTTCTCAACTCCTTTTGGTCACTGAAAATTCAAGCGCACCCCACTGGGCCTTCGCACAAGTTCAGCAGTATTCCAAAAAATGATTAATAAAATTTATAGCACACTAACCTCAAAATGCCAACTTTATTGTTGATTTTGAGGTTGTTGTGCTATAAAATATCGTATGAGACTGTTGTGACTCGCTTCGCTCGTGCGAAAACCCTCGAGCAAGGTAGAAAACCATCTCCCACAACAGTGTCATAATATACTATTGTTCTGGTCATCAAGGTGTAGAAATGCTCATTTATATGGACGATGCCATTTTATATTCTGCAACATTATTAGAATATATAAAAAAATTAGAAAAATTTTTTAAAATAATGAAAAATGCCAAACTCAACTTGAAACCAGAAAAATATAACTTCTTATGCAAAGAAATTTCATATCTTGGACACATAATTTCCAGCAAATGAGTAAAACCAGATCCAAGAAAGGTTGAGGCTGTCAAATGTTTTCCGAAGCCTAAAAATAAAAAAAATATTTAACAGTTTTTAGGTCTCGTTGGATATTACAGGAGATTTATCAAAGATCTTGCAGAAATTGGTAAACCCCTATACATATTATTAAAGAAAAACGTTCCATTCAAGTGGGGTCCGAGCCAAGAGGAAGCTTTCGATACCTTAACAGACATTTTAAGCACTCCACCACTACTCCAATACCCAGATTTCAATAAGGAATTCATCGTAACCACAGATGCTTCAAATTTTGCAACCGGTGCAGTTTTAAGCCAGGGTCCCAATGATGTACTGATAGCTTTTGCATATAGATAGTTCGGTAAGGCCGAAAGAAATTACACCACCTCTGAACAAGAACTATTAGCAATGATCTTTGGAGTCGAACAATTCAGACTATATATTTATGGTAAGAAGTTCACTTTAGTAACAGATCATCGGCCCCTAGTATGGCTTCAAGGTATAAAAGATCCCACATCCAGACTTGCTCTATGGAGAATACGTATCCAAGAGTACACTTTTAAGGTTGAATACAAGCCTGGTCGAGCAAATTCAAATGCTGATGCTTTATCCAGAAATCTTGTTGATAACAATCCTGTAGAAACTAACACTCCTATGGATTTAGAAGGGATGGATGTCTGTGAAGACTCCCCATCAATTACAGACCCAAATGATAACACCCTGTTGATTGAAAATTTGATTTGCCAAATATTCCTTACACAGCATGAACCTGTAGACATGGAATCACATACAATTTGCATGAATAAAATGATAGAACATACTCAAAATGTGGGTTTCTCCAAGGGAAAGATAGTAAATGTCAAAATTAAACGCATCAGATCCACCACCTTTCACCCGCCATCCCTTGGCTCCCTCGAACGAGCACATCGCGATTTTATAAAATACTTACGCCACTATTGCTCAAGCACTGACTGGGATCGCTGGATAAGATTTGGCATGTTTTCATACAACACACATATACACCAAGCTCATGGTCATACAGCACACCAAGACTTCTTTGGCCGAGAAGCTCAAATCCCAACAGAGTTTGCTAAACAGGAAATCCAACCCAATTTTGTTGAATTAGTTGATAATTTATTTAAAAAATTAACATACACCATAGCAAAGGTAGCAGCAAAATTGAAAGAATCTAAAGAAAGATATAAAAAATATTATGACAGAGCACTTAAAGTACAAAACTTTAAAGTAGGTAATCTCGTTTACCTAATAAAAGAGCCACGTAACTCCAAATTTGATAAACACAAAATCGGCCCATATCAGATAATCCACATCGATAATAAAGATAATATATCTATTCAAATTAAATCAGGAACAAAAACCGTTCACAAAAATAAACTCAAACATGCAACCATTAGATTACAATAAAATTTTAAAACGTCAACGAGATAACCACACAAACTGTCTATACGTACATAAACAACAAATACTAAAGTAAGGAAGTCATGTTAGGTTATATATATATATATATATATACATTCTGAAAGGTGGTGGAAAAAGAGAGAAAGAATGAGGTCCACTACACGTCACAACGAGAGCTGTGCCAAATCAATAGCGACAAGGGAAAGTGAAGAGTGGGGGGAAACGAGCTGTGCCGTAGCATGCGCACAGAGGGATAACCCGACTCGTTTGATCCTACATCTCGTCTTAAAAATTGTCGTTTTTAAGCGCCCAATTACCCCTACAGCTTGCCCTTGCTTTCTTATTTCCTGCAGTAGTCATTGTCGTCATCCTCTCGAATCGACCGACGCTCTGCCACTTCGGGAGAAATGAATATATAGCGAGGCAAGCGCAGTGAATTGAGCAAGAGTTCGTACGTTGTCGCCATAAGAACGGCGCTTCACTGCTCGATCTCCAGCTTACCTCGCCCATCCGCTGCTCATCCTCGACTGTGTCGTCGTCCTTCAGAGCTCCATGCTTATCGGCTGCAAAGAGAAAAGTGAGCTATGTAACTCGAAAGCACCGGCTGTTACGCTCAGCAGTGGAGCTCTCCGAGTCAATGAGAACTCGGGGCAAAGAAAGCGTGGTGGGCAAAGAGAAAGGCAATGCGAGGTAAGCACGAAGGGTGGAAGAAAACAAGCTTCGCCGTTTTGTGCGCACGACTCTCGCGCTGGTAGAGCATCGGTCGGACAAGGGAAAATCGAGCTGCACTGTAATATGCGCTGGTAGAGTATCGCCCGATCGTCGTTGTAAAATACAAGTGGCGCCAAATCTGCATAGCTGGCTTGGTAGGACGGCGCTTCTTGGCGTAGTACCTCCTTAGCGTTATACCCGCCTGGCGCCGAATCTGCCTAGCTTACATACTGAAGGGCTTGTAAAGCAGTATACCGCTTTTATATTAATTGAACTTTTTACAGGCATCTGTATTACCAACTTCCTTATTTTAAAAAACTACTCGAGATTAAACAATTTTTTTTTAAAACGGCTTACAATTCCCATTTAATTAGTATAAACATTGGCTGATTCAAATTTCTAAAGATTTGGATGTTATTTGCAGCCGGAAAACTTTTTGAAAATTTTCCGTGGTAAGCAATGCATATGGGACTCATTCAAGTCATTCTGTTACGTCATTTTTATAAATAATTGGAAATACTGAAGGTATATTTCAGTGTGAAATAACCTAAAAATATTTTGTATTTCCAATTGTTTGTAAAAATAACGCAACAGAATGCTTTCTCTTGGCACAATAATATTTATATCATTGATATCTAGCCGGTTCTGCTTTCAGTTTTTCTTTAAATTATAAGCAGTCAAAGATAGACATAAAAAGTGCTTAGACCGGTGAAACCGACTCCATCTCAGCTCCGATATCCCCTTCACATAAAATATTTTTAGAAATCATTACTTTTCGTTTATGTTTATTATATCTGTTATTATAAGATTACAAATCTTGCTCCTGTCAGAATTGTCGAATTCTTCCATAGATGCATACATCTTAAGAACTTGTCTTCCCATTTAACTTTCTGTAGATTGTTCTTCAATGGGCTTCATTGTTACTATGGTGAAAAGCTCGTTGCTTAAGAAATTATTTAAAATGCCTGTATCATTTTCCTTGTTACAAATTTTTTTGGCTGAATTTTCTGAACTGCTTTCATCTTTATCATGTTGTTCTTTGTATACCAAAAAGTGTTAAAAAATTCTGAATATCAAGTATAAAACGTTTTGTGTAAGAGAAAAACAGAGAAACATAAATGTAATGATCTTACTATTTTATAGAAAATTCTGTCAGTAATAAAAAATATATCCAAAAAAGTATTTGAGAATTCTACTTCGCCGCACGTTTTTCCTTAGGGGTGTGAACGGGTACTTTTCAAAACAGTTTTTTGCATGCAGATAATAGCAGAATCTCTTGAAAATTTAACTAGATAATATTTATATTATTTCAAACAGCATAGTAAGAGGAAGCCGCATTCGCTGTCCTTGTCTAATCCCATTTTTTCTATTCATTCAAATAGTAATTTGATAATTGAAAAACTAAGAATTGTCTGAAATTCGTCTTCAAATAAGGAATATTTTGAAATATAAAAAAGTACCTAACTTTTCTCCTTTTCGAAAAAGCTTCCTAACGCACAAGCTAATCTAATTTTTTGTGTTTCAAAGTTGTCGCGGGAAGGAAATAATGTTAGGTACTTAATTAACTGTTAATTTAAACTTTAAATAAACAAGTAGGGTAATGTGCGAAATGGAAGATGGAACACACTCACATCGTTCTTCTGCAGCATTGAGCGAACACTATTACATTAGAATGTCCCGTGGGACTCGCAAAAATATATAAAAATATAATAAAAATAAGTTTTCAAATTACGAAACATATAGGGTCAAAATTGTTTTACCAATTTTTGATAGAAATATTATCTTTACAGCAGAAATACAGGTTGTATAAACAATCTCACGTAAGAATTTTTTTCTTTTAAAAACACATGAAAAAACTTCAGAAAATCCACAAATTATTGATTATAAATTACGTAAATCCGACATTATATAAAGTACCATCTATTTCTCAAAATTGACATTCTTTTCATTGATTTTTATGATTAGAATTTAAAAGCAATATTCCTCATCTCTCACGCCATGTATTCCATAGAATCCAACTTTTTAAATTAACCTTTAATCTCAATTCTTTTCTCCCGTGCCCTGGAACGAATTAAACAAACAAATTTAAAAGCCCACTCCTTCTGAGCGGCGATACTGGATATCGCGCCAAAGAAAACTTCTCTCGTCGTCCACCGCCACTGTCCTCACCGTGTGACGAAAGTTCAACATCCGGGGGATTGACTTGGCTCACGAGCGCGCGCGTGATGTGCAACTGCGAAAATTGCACCGCAACTTCGGTCCCGCAGCCGCGGACACGTGTTTCGATTAGCTCCTTTGTGGCGAGCAGCGCGCGTGGCTGGCCGATTTTCCTTGAAAAATTCTGATATATAATTGTACGGGACGTGAATTGCTTGTTCGGTTAAATTTTGCCGACCGACGATCCGCACGGGATTCGTGCGGAAAAAAGTTGCGCGCGTGTTTTCGCGCTGCAGAGCGCAATTTGCCATGAGAGTTAGATAGTTGCTAGCGCTCGGTTTTTCTAGCCTCGGTGAAATAGTTTAGCGAGATTTACGCTTGATCTGGTCGGGTGGATTTACGATTTTCCCTCTTCTCTCGTTTTCTCGTATCTAAAATTCAGACTTGTTTACCTTTAAACAAATCGACCCGAAAGCAACTGGTATATTGTTTGTTATCAATACCAATAAAGTTTCAGTTTAATTTGATAAATTTCGATACATTTTTTATAAAAATGGAAAAAGAAAGATATTTGGCTCGTTTATAATTCAATGTTTTATTCTACAAATCAATAGTATATTATTTTAAAAAGTTTAATTCAAATGTTTATTTGTAGCATTAAAATGTATATTTGGTTATGTATTCATTAATATTGAAGGACTAATAACTAGTAGAAGATAAGAAAAAGACCAAATTACAAAAATGTTTTAGCCTACAGAAGAAAATCACTAATAATAATTTCTTTGAACCTTCAAGCTTCTAAAAGAAATAGCAGAACGTTTATGGCTGCTATTGGCTTCTGGAAGTCCTACGAAAGTCTTACCATTGATTAAAATCAAAGAAATAAAAAGTATATGAAAAAAATTTTTGAAAACAAGAAAATTAAATGAAACCTCATTAATTATTAAACAGCTATAGGTTCCCACAATTCTCAGAAGCACTAAATGACGATAAAGACTTTACGTATTGAAATGCAAGAAAGTTCACCGCACGATAATTAGCGATTCTTCGTTCCAGCCAAAAAGACCGACTTTATACATCTCAGTGAGTAATTAAGAGAGATGAGATTTCGGTAAGGAGGTAGAAAGGAGAGAATAAGGCGAAAAACGGCATTAATGATATAAAGAGCACTTACTTCATTCTCATCTGCAAGTTCAATTACTTACCGTCGCGCGCTCTCTGTGTGCGAGGTGTACACTGTTTAAGCACATGGCAGTCGTTACACGTTCATTGTAATTAGACGGCGGAGGGGATTCAGGTCAAATGGATCGTAATTTCTACGACGCATACAGAGATACACAGCGAGAGAGCAAAACGCTAACGGGCTTATACGTCAGCTGTATAATAAAAATAAATACAGTATTACCGCAGAAAATTCGTTGACAGTGTTGCGTGTAGTGATCTTTCGGTTGATTTATCGCTTTAAACGAATGTAAACAAATGACTTTTACGATATGATCTTATTGACCTTTAAATGGATTAACGATCTATCAAATTTTTTATTCTAGAGATTTACTGTTACTCTTCTGAAAACTAAACGTTGTTTTATGTAGTATATACCTCTCTATATAATATGCAATTGATATAGTATCATTTTATTTGATCTTTAGTCGTACAAGAATATACGAGAACCGTATTTATATAATTAAAATGTTTAGTTTTATTTAAGTATGTTAGGTTTAGTAAAATTGCAAATCATTCTCTCCAATTAGGTTTTAAATTTCGATTTTGAAACGTCTAACTCGATTAATTTATCCCGCTCAAAAATATTTACTATTATGAAGTTTATTCTTTGATAAAGAGAAATCAAAAATTAATGTAAAATCCGAACCCAATATTATATGCTACAAAACAAGGTAATTTTTAGCATACTTTTTAGAATACCAAAGGTCAAAAGTTTTGTATTGAAGAAGAATTATGTCCGCATTTAGTAGGCATTTAGTAGGTATATTATCTATCTTTATAGGGTGGCTACAGGAAAGTGTACAAAAATAAGACTCAAGAAAAATGTTAGAATTCAAATATGAAAAGTGTATAACATTATTCTGAAGAAGAATAGCTGAGGTGTGAAACAAGTGCATGCGATTTTCTGGTTGTTTTCGCACCAGGTATTGAATTTTTTATCGAAGGTAAACAAGCATTTTCTTGCTGCTTTAGATATAGAATTTTTCATTTTCACTTGGACAAATAATAGAAATATAATATTGAAATTGATCATATATGATTTATAATATACCGTTGGTAGGTTTTCTTTTATAATGCATATTTATTCAACGAAAATATCTAAATGAACCGAGCTAATATTAAGTTGCATAATAATAAATGCAGACTATATAAAGTACATAACTAAATAATATAGATTCAATGTTATAACAGTACGTTTGAAAAATTCAAAAAGAAGGGACTCTAAAACTCTCTAAAAAGATGTTTAAATAAATATCTTTCGAAAGTAACTAATAATTTAGAAAATATGTCTTTAGGTCTTAAATGTTTTTCGTGGTATTGCATTCACAATTTTGTTAAAGTATAAAACCACGAGATATGTTTCCTCAAATATTAATTACCTTGAAAAGGGTCGCATTAAAGGTCATTCTTAATACCTTTTGTTATTTTAAAGATTTAATAACTCCTGACGACTAAACTATTATTTATTCAAAGTGTACAAAATGGTGTTTCGAGGTCATCGATGTAATATCAAAAAAATTATTAGCAATTATATTTTCTACTTTTTATTAAAAGAAAATCTTTCTACTTTACATACACACACACACATATATATATATATATATATATATATATATATATATATATATATATATATATATATATATATATATATATATATATATATATATATATATATATATATAAAAAACTAATATATATATATATATATTAGGTTTTTTTTAAAAAACTAGAAGTACAAAATTAATCACAGCTACCTAATAGAATCTTCGTCTCTAAATGGATAATCACAATTTCATTCTACCTCGAACCTTCTTCAATTCGATCGATCCTCGCCGATCCATAAGCTCTTTATTATTAAATGAATCACCGAAAAAGCTAACTATATAAGCGCATAGCGCGTTGTTGCCGCCATCGGCAGCCACGAATTCGCACCCAATATACCAATCGTATTAACATTCAATCTCGTATGACTTTTTAACTAGTTCAAGTCGTTCGTCCGTCTGCCTCATCAAGCTTTCACTGTCTCGTAATACCCGAATGCAACGAGATAAAGGGCGGAGACCTTGAATTTGGGTATAAAGGCATTTTTTGTCGGTGACCCACAGAAGTCCTAGTCAATTAGAGGAGCTGTTCATATGCCGTCACTACATCTGGAATAACACAGCGACATGGTTGATTCCAACAGTACACTGTTAAAAATGTTTTGCTAGCACACCCAGAATTTGGTGGAAAACTCTATACTACGTTAGGTACAAAAAAAACAATGCTTAGTTATAACAGCGCTTCTAATATTTACTGTAACAGCGTTTTTCTTCATTGGTGTATCGACGAAACTCTTATCAGTATACGAAAAAATTCTATAGTTTGCATTACATGATTGTATCATTCGGTATGCGCCGAATTAAGAAACTATATTCATACTTCAGCTGGATTTATTAAATGTATTAAATCACTTAGAGTATAGAAAAATAGTTAGAAAAATTTCCTAAAATAACAATATAATCATGTCGCCTCAATAATAACAATAAACTATAGTTATTATTACAAAACATTTTACTGAAAATTGTTGCATCTGTAAACTTGGCATTTCTTAAAGTAGACAATAAAAAAACTCACGTATTTCTTATTGTAAATAAACCTTCGTTGATTATAAGAAACTGTCCTTTTAGAAAAAGAACAAAATTTTCTCAATTTAAAAAACGCATTTTTTAAAGAAGGTAAGAAATAAATTATTAATCTTTCAGTAATTACGTTACGCTTGAAGGGGGGTGAAAGGGAGTCTCTATCAGCATGGCAGTGTGTACTAAAGACATAGGTAAATCAGTAAAAATGAAACACACGCAGACTGCGGATACTGCGGCCAATTATAAGATCTCCCACTCCACAGATCTTGAATCGCCTCGAGAACCTTTAATCGCCCGCCCTTCGGCGATCCTAGGGCAGACGCCCGCTGCCACGTTGACCACCCTCAAAGTCAGTCTCGTCTCATTCATTCTCCGAACAACATCGTCAACCATGTCAAAAGGTCATCCTTATTGTCGATCTCTCACCATCAGATATTCAAAACGAATAGCCAGGATCAACTCGAGCGTTCCGCGACTCTTCGCATTCGTGTATTTAAGAGGAAATATTACAAATCATCAAGGGTGTATTATCTTCGCTGATCCTATCCATATCCCTCCTCCCATCTTTTTCCTACACTTGCTCCTTTGATCAATATTCATCTCCAACTCTTCTCCAGCTTTCAGGGCTTTCTCGTCCAATTGCTCTTATCTCCCTAGCTTGACTTTACGAAAATAATATCTTTTATTCTTCTGAACACGGTATGGTGTTACTGATATTAATCATTAAATATGGAAAAATATTGGTTTACGTTCTGCATGGTTACTTCATTGTATATAGACAGGATGTTTCATTTGGGTTACAGCATTATCTGAATAACATCACCCAAATGGGATCCATAATTCCATAGCACAGTTAATAATGATTATACAGTTATTATACTAATATCAATTAACCAATTAATCAATCAAACGACGTTCAAAATGGTTACAAGTTGACGCGATCTTTATTTTACGATAGAAAAAATTTGTTCATAACACAATAAATAATATTGGGCCATTACATTATGGTATTTCTTTAAAATAGTAGTGCACTATATATAGTACATTCAGTAATGTATTCTATAGGATTCTTTCTTGTACGGGCGTGCTCGGTAATCCCGCAAATATGAATAATTCAGTTGCACGCCACCAGATACACAGAGACAGTATATAGGCACGAAGTCGGGGACTTGCTACATCATGCATATGTTCCCACGAAGCAGAAGAGTCCAGCGTAGGAGCACGCCTGAATATAATTTAGAGGTAAATTACTCGGGCGCCTCTCTCTCTCTCTCTCTCTCTCTCTCTCTATCTACCTCTTTCTCTCTTGCTTATTCGGTAATACTCACAGTGCTAATACCCCGGAGAGAAGAGCGTAGCGGCAGAGTTGGTTGCAGCATCGGAGCCGCGACTCGCGCGCCATCAAAGATGGATTCAAACTTTTAATCCCGCGACACGGGGATATCGCGTCGAAAGCGCGTTGCGAGCGTCGATTACTCCTGACTTAAATGACAAATTGCGATTATCGAGAGATGGCTTTAGATGTCAGCATGGTTTGGGAACTCTTGTTCTCTGATGTACAAGATCTAATTCCACGGTAATACTCTTGAGCATCAGCTTTTTAGGATGTTGCATGATTGTAAAAAATTTGCAAAAATACATAAATGAGTTAGAAAATGATTCATTATGGATAGTAAAGTATTTTTCAGAATTATTCCAAATTATATTTATTGGAAAAAAATCATTATTTATATTTGCGATTTTGAATTTCGCGCGAATTTTTGCGAAATAATTCCTATTGGTCAGGCTATTTGTGCCGTCACGATGTTTAATTTTGGAAATTCAGTACGGGAATAGTACACCCGACCATGAAAACCACTTTTCGAATATGCCGTGGAGGAAGCTGGTGACAGCTGATTCTGGCTAACCTAACGAGATTCACGTTTCGAAGGAAGTTACTCCTTCACGGTACATTCGAAAATTCGTTTTCAGGGTCGCGTGTACATTACGCAACAAGTGCGAAAAATAGATGATTCTCGCATGAGTGGATTTTGTCGCCCGAGCGAAGCAAGGGTCTTTTTCTCAATTTGTTCGTATATATTATATTATATTATATATAATTATTATCTAATTCTATATTATACATAATATGAATAAATAACATGAATATTATAATTATGTGTAATATATAGGAGAGATGCGGCTAATGGGGCGCTTTTTGCCTAAAAAGGTCTTAATTATAATGCGGTGGCTTGGTTGGCGCACCCACGTTTTAAATGTATACCTTCGAATTAAATACATGAAACTAAATTTAATCGATTTTATATCGTATTTAATGCCGTTATACAAATTTTCAGTTTTAACAAGACTTTATTTTATATCATAGTTTGACAGATTATAGCATATTATCTTTGTGAACTGTTTGAATTTTTGCAAAATATCCAAAATTAAAGAAGATATGACGCTCAGAAAATCCTCGTGAAGTCAGACCGTAGACGCGGCACCTTTGAAGTAACTCTGGTCTGACGTCATTCAAAGGAACATAAATAAGCTATAACTATTTTGTATTAAGCTTGTTTGATAAAATTCAACCAGAATTGCAAATCGGCTTCGATTCTCTACCCATATCGTAGACACCGACGAAGAAAGAAAATTTATGTTAAAACCCAATGTAAGTCGGGTGAGAGGAAGAACGCACCATCTCGGCGGAGAGTTGAATTCTCATTTCGAAAGCAAACGCGTTTGATAATTAAATAACGATATTATCAAATGTATTGAATTATTTACTACATATATTAATAATATATCATACGACCTTTTTAAGCAAAATTATTATTATCTTATTACGTTATCAGTTATCTTATATTATTATAGTACGTTTTCCAACTCTCTGCCGAGATGGTACGTTTTCCAATTATCCGCCGAGATGGTAGGTTCTTCCTCTCACCCGACGGTATGAAGATTATTGTTAAATATCTATTTTACGTTACGGCACTATAAAATTTAGTTGGAAAAGAAATATTCAGAATTAATGTCTTGCACCCTAAATGAATATGAACAATAAGTTTTTATAATCAAAGTCATACTATTTTTTGAATAACATTTTCATTTTTAAATTTGGATATATATTTACTTTAAAAAGACCTGATAAATGAAGAAAAAAATTATTACTATTTTCAGACAAATTCGCAATAAATTAAACTTACAAGTCTTGAAATCCATTATTTATATTGTATTATTCACTAAAATATCTTATAAACCATTCAAATATTCAGATTTTTATTAAATATTATTATATAACCTAGTTCTCAGCTGTTATATAAAATTCTTCCAAATTTATTGAAAATACAGGCCAAAACAATGAATAATTTATACATTTTCTCTGATCCTAATGTTATTTTCAATAGTAATGAAGAAATAAATGGTCAGAAATAATTTTTAAGTATAATTACAACGGTGAGTAATGTGACGCACAAATTTTTGTTATATATTGAATTAATTCTTTATCTTAGGTTTAATAAATCTACATAAAACTGATTGTATACGAAACCATATATATTTAACTAACATTTAATACCTTTTTATATTTGTTTTTAGCAATTATTTTGTAGATATAAGATAATGAACCTTGAGTGCGCCACATTACCCGTATCTCTACAAATAATAAATGTGATATTTTGCGCACTCAGTTTGCAAAAGTGATGAAACCCTGAAATATCTCATGGAAAATATATTTAAACAAAATAATGTGTAACATATCCTTTATAATTTTCGACCAGGAATCCAATGATGATATTAGATTATGGGCCCGGTGTAATTTTAAGTCCCACTTAAGACCTAACTTCATTTTTTCAAATGAGCATATCCGTCCATACATATCCGTATGTATTTTGAGATGAGAAATTTAAATACGCAATTAATTGATATAAAGATATGTTCTTATTTGAAAAAATGAAGTTGAGTTTTAAGGATGTTCGCTTAAAAATCGTATTATTATATATCGTTTTTAAAATGTGACAAGTAGTTCTCGCGAACAGAAACAGAGATATTAGACATCAAAGCTATAAGTTTCAACATACAGGACATATAAGAAGCTACTATTTTATCGAGGTCTTAATTTATAGCAGCGAAAATAATTTATATATTTTTTAAATGCTTTTATGTAACTTGTAGACCGTTATTGTCTGTCTCTCTGCATGTCCTAAAATTTAAAAATGGTTAATTAAGACACTTCTTGATGAGCTACAAAATCGAAAATTGAATGTCACTCACTTTAATTGGGCAGTCCGTACATTATTGGTTACTTTAGGACCACTTTTAACTCGTTTGGGTTAATCTTGTAAAATTTGAGTTTTTAACGCATTTCTCTTGTACCAAATTAATCTGTAATAAAAGAGTGTGTGTGTGTTTGTATATATATATTTGTGTGTGTGTGCGTGTACGTGTCGTATGCGTGTGTGTGTGTGTATGTGTGTGTGTGTGTGTGGGTGTGTGTATGTATGTATGTGTGTGAATAAGAATGGCAAGTTTAAATTTTATTAAGATTTTTATATTTTTTCAGATCAATTGTATTACAAGTGTGTGTGTGTGTGTGTGTGTGTGTAAGTATATCCATATGTGAGTAGGTGCGCCCATGCAACTCTGTTGTGCGTGTTTGAACATGTATGTATACGTGTTTGTGATTGCGCGTGCGTCTACATCTATATCTACTTCTTTATTATTATATATCGTAATGATACATATTTCAATGTATCAACACTAAAAAGTAAGAAATAAAATAAATAAGAAATATATTTTAAAAAAATGCTTTTATTTTGAAATTCACTAAAAGGTATGAAATAATTAAAATGTGTTAAATTGGTTAATTTACTCTTCTGTTGTATTAAAAAATAAATATAAAAGCACGGAGCCCTCATCGACAATTTCCTCATTGCTTATTTGTGTTGTTTTACCTTTTTTAAACAAAAATTATTTTATAGTTGAATAGAAATGTTGCTTTAGCTTCCTATCATTCTAATATGCCATGTATCATATATTATATGCGAGTGTCTCACGCTTTTAGTGCATTGCAAAATAAAAGTGTTTCTTAAACAACATTGTTTATTAATTATATTTAAAACCTGAATAACTTTTCACGAACGGTTTTGCAGTGATAACAACAAAAAGTGTAGCATTTAATGGTATTTTGCGTAGAAATAGAAATATGAAAAGAAGAGCGAACACAACCGCGTACATTATTTTTAACAGTTATTATTTTACAGTTATTATTAATGATACTTATTACATCATTCATAATGTCGTCATAATTCATTTTACTTTTTATCAATTTAAGAAAGCGTACAATAAATTTGTCAAAAAACTGCAGACAAGAAACTGCGACAAAATGCGAATCCCGTTCCCAAAATTTTTCTGTATTTTTAATTACAGACAAATTAGAGAATCTGCGCCATCTCGCCATCACTTTCGTCGCGCTGTTGCAGCATTGCTTTGCGAACAGTCTGAAAAAATGTGAATGAAGTTTTTTTTCTCGTCGTGCTCGGTAAAGTCCACAGAGCCTTTTTCCCGCTATCTCAACGACACGGGCGAGCGATGGCGTACAGCCTGTGACGTGTATTTCACGTCCCAATAATATTAAATACGGGCAGTCAATCGCGACCCAGTCGCCCGTCACCAGAGCCGAGCATTTCTCACATTCAATGAGTATTGTTATTAATGGGGTATTGTTATTATTTGTTGAGGGAATGAGGATAAGGAGTCGCGACCGAGGAAGGCCGCAGACCGGCACACACACGCACACACCCATACCAGCGACACCAGCGGATCGCCGCAGCGACGACTGCTTGGAGCGAGCAACGGCGACGAGCATACCCATACAGGCACAGCACCAACATCACTGCACACTGTACGCGCGACTCTCTCTCTCTCGATTGCTCTTTCTTCCTCGCCTCTCGAGGATGATGAGCCGCTGTCCGCGCACACATATACACACACGCGCGCGCGACCGCCCTCTCTCCCGATGCACGCAGACGCGGGAGGAGAGAGGATTCACAGCGGCAGCGGCGGCTTCCTCGAGGCACACCAACTCGGCTGTAGCCAAGAGAGAGAGAGAGAGAGAGATACCGACTCGGCTGTCGGCAGAGGGGAGAGCTAGCAGCCGCCGCGCCGCGAGCCGCATGAAGCTGCCGGCCTCTCCTAGCGTAGGCCGACGCGCGCACGTCGCCGCTGCCAACTGTGTTGGTCCGGCAGCGATAAAACCGAAAGCGCCCGATATAGATATACACGCCGGGTTGCCGCGCGTGTATATCTAGCAATTCATAATTGCCCGCGCTGCGTAAGCAGGGCGGTATTAGCGAGGCGAGCCAATGAGGAGTAGCGACTCAAATCACCGCGGACTTGGCCTTGATTTTTGCATCTAGGGAAAATCAAGGCCAATCACCGTAAAGGAAAGGGCGGAAGCAACAAGAGTTTGAGCTGAAGTTGCGCGAGAAGAAAAGCCAAAATTTTGGAAGAGATTTCCGCCCTCTCCGATTTTGATCATTGACTGCCCGGCCTTCAGCGACGATAGACGTAGCGAAAGATGGACTGCCCGGCCTTCAGCGACGATAGACGTAGCGAAAGATTGACTGCCCGGCCTTCAGCGACGATAGACGTAGCGAAAGTTTTGCCTGCCGTTCGAGCATTTTAGACCGCGTGGAGAGACGTCGACCGTCCGCCCGTCGGCGACGTAGAGATAATCACGGAGAGCTAGAGATTGGGCTAACATTAACCGGCGACCTTGTGACCTGCGAGGAAGGACATCGCGAGACGCGCCCGACTAGCGACGGTGAGTGGACTGTAATTGTCGAGCTTCCCTCGGCACTTGCAAGTGATTTATATTAACAATTGTAATACATTGCCGCCATGTGCTCGGGGTTCTTAGGAGAATAAATCCGTGGTGGTGTGACACCGGTATGTAAGATCAGTGCGGATCGGACCGGTAGTAAATTCAAGTATTAGTGTGGGGAAATTCACGCGACTCGGAAACTCGGGAGACGTGGTGAGTTTGGTCGTCGCGAGGGACGCGTGATAAGGCTAGCGTAGCCATGTTTGTATAGCGATAAATTAGATATAAGAGTAATTGTAAATTTGCGACCGATAGTATTACCCGACGATAAGAAATAAAGCTTGAGTATATTTAAAGTGAAAATTGTGAGTGCTTATTATAAAGTTATGAATTCCTGATTTTTCCTCTTCACGGAACTTCCTCTGGGAAAGGGCTCGTGCCGAGTTAGCCGCGCTTTACCTGGCGCCCATTATGTTAGAAAATTTGGTAAAGTGTCGAGACAATGATAAGCCATAGTAACCCCCCACATTACAAATGTAGTGGTCTCGGATTCCAACAAGAATGCCATGTTACAAATGACGTACCAACGGGGGCTTAGTGACTCAGGAAAAAACAGGAAAAATAGCAAAATAAATTAATTAAGAAAGTTCGGGAAATATCAGAAAATTTTTTTTTACACAGTGCCGAGCCAGCGAAAGTGCAGCGACTAAAACGTTTTTTTTTGTGTCGTATGAAAATTTAAGTGAAGTGGAAAAATTAATTTTTGTGTGTTTAAGGAATTTATAAGTAGGACTTAGAAAATTTTTCACTTGAGCTATTGGGTTATAAATGGGACTTTAAAAATTTGTTTCACTTGAGCTATTGGGTTATAAATTGGACTTAGAAAATTTTCACTTGGGGTAATCGACTAATAAAATTTTCGATTTCGAGAATTTTCCGGAAAATTTTTGGATTTTTTTTTGAGAATTTTCCGAAATTATTTTTTGAAAATTTTTCGATTTTGAGAATTTTCCGGAAAATTTTTTTTGGAAGTTTTAAGAATTTTCCGAAATTATTTTTTGAAAATTTTTCGATTTTGAGAATTTTCCGAAAATTTTTTTGGATATTTTTGAGAATTTTCCGAAATTATTTTTTGAAAATTTTTCGATTTTGAGAATTTTCCGGGAAAATTTTTTTGGAAATTTTTGAGAATTTTCCGAAATTATTTTTTGAAAATTTTTCGATTTTGAGAATTTTCCGGGAAAATTTTTTGGAAATTTTTGAGAATTTTCCGAAATTATTTTTTGAAAGTTTTTCGATTTTGAGAATTTTCCGGAAAAATTTTTTTGGATATTTTTGAGAATTTCACGAAATTATTTTTTTTGAAAGTTTTTCGATTTTGAAAATTTTTCGAAGAAGTTTTTTGGATATTTTTGTGAATTTTCCGAAATTGTTTTTTTTGAAAATTTTTGATTTTCAGAATTTTCCGGAAAAATTTTTTTTTGATGTGAGGAATGTTCTAAAGGAAGGAAGAGTTTTTGTTGAGATTTTGAGAATTTTCGAAGATATTTTTTTTATGGGTTTTTGTTGAAAATTGTTTTTTGGATTTGAGAGTTTTTTTTGATATTCTTGAAAATTTTTCGAAAATTTCTGAGCGATTTATTGAGGGCTTTCACAGGTTGGGTGTGTAGTGAAGAAAATTTTCGTTTCAATTGAGACCTTTCGTAGGATTCTTTGAGTATTGAAAATTTTCGGTTATTGGAGGAAGCTTGTAGCGATATATAAAGAAAATAGCGAATTACCAGTGTAAGCGGAAGGCTGCGGCGACGCACTGAATATAATAGCGATAAATAGAGAAGGTGGGGAAAATAGGAGACAAATTCAGAAAATCTTTGTTGGAGATTTGGTGAAATTTGAGTAATGAGCTAGAGTGATAGATAAATTAATTGGGTGTAAATTTCTGAATTCTGTCCTATTTTTCAAGTCTCCTCAACGACTTAAAGTAGTAGAGTAGGAGTCACACCACCGTATAGGGAAAATTCATTTTGCGAACACCTCCACAAAATATTATTGCTGTGCTACTACCCCCAAATCGATTAGTAAGAACGATTTATAATTAGTTAAGAGTAAAATTTTTGTAACAACTACTGGAAATTGGGTATAAAAATACAACAACTAAAGTTATTGTATTTATAGTATAACTACTGTGTCAAAGGAAAAATTGATTATTACATATATTTATATTTATTTAATTGTATTGGAAATTATTTACTGAAAATTGATTGCGACCAAGAAGAAACCTCAGATTATTACTTCAGATATAAACAAGAAGAGAAGACCAAGAACTACTGAAAACTGAATAGCGACTTTATTAGATTCGCGTCAGGGTATTTCAGCAGCTACTCAAGAGCTAGGCAAACAAATTTCGAGTAGGCATTTTCAGCTAAAGGAACCGATAAAGAAGACTTCAAGAAAAGAAGCTATTTTCTTTGTTTATCTCCTTTTGTCCCTTTAGCAAAAGTACATACGGTAATCTCCAGAGTAACATACATATATAAATATACATATTATTATTATAAATCATTATAAAAATTGAAAATTAGTGACACAGTAGTTAGGCAGGAAAATTGTCCCGTAAAAGAGTTAAGACTGATTCCTTTATTTGCGACCTCTCCATTCACGTGCACCAGGTATTGCAAGTTAAATCCCCGTCTTTGAAAAGATTCCAAAGACTTGGGCGGGCCCTCCCAACATAGCGAATACTGCAGTAACTGTAGAGTGTAACTAGCGACCAAACCGCTGCTTTTGCTTTCGTCCCTTAGTGTACGAGTAGAGTACAAAATGAACACAAGACAAGCAGCAAAGAAGGATCCGCGCATACGCCAGCGAATGGCAGTATCAAGTAGAATAAATGGGATGGACCCGAGCGAACTTATAATAATTCTAGATCAGATGGGACTTAGCATATCTGGGACAACAGCCCAACTTAGAGACAGACTCTTGCGGGCAAGTATTAGGTCAGTGGAACCAGAGGCAGCAGTAAATTGGGATACAGTATGGGACGAAAGACCATGGGATCAAGTACCAGCAACATCGGCGGCCATAATGCGAGAGGAATCTTTTGAACAAATACCTCAGAAGAAGAAAAGAGGTAGGAAGCCTAAGAGAAGGACCAAAGAAGTAGAGTTGCAAAGCACGGAAACGGAGTATAGCCAAGAAGAGGGACAGGCAATCACGGAGCAGATTCAAGAAGTCACAACACAACAACAAACGACCGATGTACCAGTAGTTACGCTAGAAACGATAAGCAAAGCGACCACCACTATTACTACGACGACACCAGTTCGTACACGGGGACCAACGGATAGCTTCGCGATGCAGATGGTGTCTGCAAACACACGACCAAGAGTGCAAACAGGGTTTCCACCGCAACTCTTGGCGATGAGCAGTCATACACAGCTGGCATATACTCCGGGACTAATGAAGATGATACCAACCGGCTACCAGTGGAGGCTACCAGAACCACTTTTCCATTATACAGGAAATCATCCATCACCGGATTCCAGTACGGGAACTCCCGCGGTACCCATGATCCAGAGACCAATACAATTGATTACATCAGCGTCAACGGCTTCGGAACCAACGTTACCTTCGATGCCAACCACCGCAGCGCCGTCGGTCACACGACCTCCTGCAATGGCACAAGCAACGAACGTCGGGGCCGATCCGGGGACTAGTCAGAGGGGGCAACCCCTAGCAAGAAGTGACAATCCGACAGGAACATCACAAAGCCAAACGCCACTGCAGAGGATAAACCCGAACGACAGTATTCAATATATTGGACAAGTAAAACATAGAGACCCCATAACCAGTAACCCAAGAAATGGAAACTCAACAGATAGTAGCGACGTAAGCAACAAAGAAGAAGATAAGAATCGAGAAGAAGATGCCATTCAACGAGGGGCAGGACCATACGAACGGCTACTGCAGGAGTTTGAACATCTGAAAATGGCACAACATAGACCAATTCTCCTCAGAGAACCGGTATACGCGCCACAACCTCCAGTAGTCCCACCTCCGGTAGCACACCCACAGGATTACGTAGACACTCCGAGACCACCGAGGGGATCTCAAGAGAGAAGAGAGCGACCCAGAAATCACGAAGTGGCAGAGATTCGGAGGCCTAAGGTGAACACCGTTCGTAGGCCAACAGACCAGCAAACCGAAGCATCAAAACAGAGAAGAGGAGAACGAAAGCGACTGTCATCGAGTAGCTCGGAAAGTAGCGTACTAGACCGAAGATTAGTGAAGAAGAGAGATAGCCGTAAAGTGAAAAACCGTAGACATAGGAGTTCGAGTAATAGTACCACAAGTAGCGACGGTAATACAACGTCATCAGATTCAGATAGCGACCACAATAAAAGAAGTACAAAACACAGGAGAGGCCACAAACGGAACCAGTCGATATCGACTAGCGATTCGGAATATGAAGATAAAAACATGAAACAAAAAAATAGGAAAAGTCATTCGAATGCAGATATAGCGGGGAAGAATGTTAAAATATTGCAGAGCTGGAACCTAAAGTTCAATGGGGAAGATAAGGAGCCAGAGGAAATTTTGGACCGGCTGCAGGATTGCAAAGCAAGCCTAGCCATGAGCGATAGGGAGCTGTTGAATGCTTTACCATCGATCTTTTCGAAAAATGCTAGCAGATGGTATCGATCGAAGCGACCAGACTTAAAATCATGGAAAGACTTTAAAAAAGCATTCAGAAGGCAGTATTTGGGTCACAGAGATGAAGAAGACACGATGACGGACTTACGGAACCGATCGATGGCAAAAGGAGAAAAGATTGCCAATTATATATCCTGCGTAGAATACATTGTCGACCACTTTAAGCGACCCCCATCCAGGAAAACAATAGTAAAACAGGCCTACAAGGGCTTGAGGAAAGACTATCGACACTTCATGGCGGGGAAAGAAATCAAGACGCTCAAGGATATAGAGAAACTAGGAAGAATTTGGGAAAAGGAGAAAGAACTAGATGACCGGTTTGAAGAGCCTCCACCAAAGGAGAAGATGAGCATACCAGGTGCAGCATACTCTGGGACACCCTCAGTCCGTAAGGTAGCGGCAGCCTACGAGAAATCGAACCCAGAAAGCGACACTAGCGACAGCACATCAGCGACAACCAAACCGGCGAGAAAGAGGAATTGGAATAGAAAAGCGAAGAAAAAACAAAAACAAATAAATGCGGTAGCCGCTGCCAAGGAGAATCAAAGGCCTGAGGCCAACGTACAAGCGACCCCAGTACAGCCAGCCTCACACAACGCGACCGCAACGATGACGCACAGCACACCGCTAAATCCACTGCGACCGAGTTTTGTGCCCGCTTGGCAATGGTCTCCTCCCCAGAATGTTAACTCGTTTCAGGGTAGAGGTGGTCAGGCCCAAGGATTCACCGGCCAAGGCACCTATAATATGAGAGGAAATAGAGACCAAAATGGGCCTTCTGCCCAAAATATACCAGTATATGGTGCATGCTATACATGCCAGACGGTAGGGCACCGAGCAAGAGAATGTCCACAAAGGACATGCTACTTGTGTAGGGCTATGGGACACTATGCAAGCGAATGTCCCAATAGACAGCCGGCATGGCGGTCTTCTCCAAATAATCAGGCCATGGGAAACGGGATGCAGGGGAGGCAGAAGAGTCCCATACCTCCTCAGCAACCGCAAACGGGACGCAACTGGCAACAATAAAGGGAAGCCAGCATAGCGCCCAACCGACCATACAGGAGAAGAGAATAGCGACCCCAGAGAACGCGAGAATTAGCAGCGACCAAGAGAGAAGTGGATCGATGAGAGTCGAGGCAGAGGAAAGTATTAAGTCCACATTGTCAGATGGGGAGACCCACCCAGTATGGAGCAATACTTCAAACAGCGGAGGATTAAATGGGACCTCACCAATAGCGACCACAAAACCATTAATTAAAGAGAGTAGTGAGAGCAACAAAATTCGAGAAGAAAGAGAAAAAGCAGAGAGTAGAAAGAGTAGAGAGAGCAACAAAATTCGAGAAGAGAGAGAAATAGTAGAGAATAGAGAGAGTCGTGAGAGCAAAAGGGTGACCGAAAGAGTGACAACCTTACCGATCCTCGAAGGGTCCGACGTAACGGCGCTCAATCCAACAGCTGACGAGCAGAAGGATTTCGAGCACCTAGCCCTCGTACTCGAGGCGGTCGACCTTCTGGAAGGGTCACAGGTGTCCACTCCCTCGTTGGGGGGCCCCTCCACATTTGTTACAGACCTAGATGTTGGGGTGCCCACATCTAGTCTAGGGGGGGAGAGCAGCGTACTACGTACGCCAGAGGCCGACCAACTTGAGGTTCCGGAACCAGGCGAAGTCGAAGTCGCAGGTATGAGCGCAGAGAACCGCATCTTCACGAAGGTAATACTAGGTGGTAGACCGTACAGAGCCCTAATTGATGGAGGAGCCACGGTCTCCCTAGTAGGACCAGAGGTAGCGGCTAAGTTCAAGGACCGATTGCGACCAGCGAACTCTGTTATAAGAAGTGTGTTAGGTGGAACAAAGAAAGTATTGGGGTATCTGGACATCAACATGGAATTGGATGGCAGATCCAGGAAGCTCACGGTAAGAGCCGTAGATCCTTGCGACCACGACATTTTACTTGGACAGGACTTTACCAACCCATGGGACGTTGATGTAAGATACGGCAGACGGATGTGGAGGACTAACGAGGGCCCGTGGAAGCAATCTTGGGACGACGAGGAAATCGAAGCGACCCCAGCATACGCCGAATGCGCCGGAATTACCGAGGCAGACGACGAGCAGCGGAAAGCCATAGAAGACCTAGTGACCAAGATATTACCTCCGCCATCGGAAAATTTAGGAACGACCACACTGACCGAACATCACATAGATGTACTCTCCGCAGCCGCCATCAAACATCGGCCAAGGAGAATGTCACCCAAACTTCTGCAAGTAGTACACGAAGAGATAGAGAAGATGTTTAGGAGTGGAGTAATAGAGCGATCGGCAAGTGAATGGAGTAGCGCCCCGGTAATCATCAAGAAGCCAGACGGGAGCTATAGATTTTGTATAGATTATCGCGACCTCAACAAAGTGACCCGAAAGGATGCATATCCTATCAGGAGCATGGATTCCATATTGGACAAATTGCGTAAAGCCAAATATTTGACCAAAATTGACCTCAAGCAAGCCTATTTTCAAGTACCGATGGAGCAAAGCAGCAAGAAATTTACAGCATTTGCAGTGCCGGGGTCAGGGCTTTGGCAATTTGTAAAAATGCCCTTCGGACTAACGAATGCGCCCATGACCTTCCAACGCCTGATCGATGCTTTGTTTGGCGTCCAGTATGAACCATATGTGTTTGGATACTTGGACGACATAATTATAGCGACCGAGACCTTTGAGGAACATCTCCAATGGTTGGAGCTGGTCCTCAAGAAGCTGGTCGAAGCAGGATTGGTAGTAAATCGGAAAAAGTGCGAATTCTGCTGCTCGAGAGTGACGTACTTAGGCTTCTTGCTTGATAAAGATGGATTGCGACCAGATCCAGAAAAGGTATCGCCAGTGACAGAATATCCAGCGCCGAAGACCGTGAAGCAGCTGAGACGATTTCTGGGTATGGTAGGATGGTACTCGCGATTCATTGAGAACGACTCGGAGATGAAAATTCCGTTAGTGAAGTTACTAAGAAAGGGGCAAGAGTGGAAATGGGATAGCGACCAACAAGAGGCCTTTGAAGGTCTAAAGAAGGCGCTAACGGTGGCTCCGGTCCTGGCAAGACCAGATTTTGGCAAAACCTTCACGGTCCAGAGTGATGCAAGCGGAGTGGCGATTGGGGCGGTTTTGACACAGGAAGGGGATGATGGAGAGCACCCCATCGTATATGTGAGTAGAGTACTCACGGCGGCTGAACGAAATTATACCACGTCCGAAAGAGAATGCCTGGCGTTATTATGGGCCATTAAGAAGCTGCGACCATACCTTGAAGGGTACGAATTCAAGGCCATCACCGACCATAGCGCCCTCCAATGGCTTCGTAATCTGAAGGACCCTACTGGACGACTAGCCCGTTGGGCACTTGAAATGCAGCAGTGGGACTTCGAAGTAATCCATCGGAAGGGCACTCTGCTGAAAGTGCCTGATGCGTTGTCCAGGATGTATGAAGATGGAGGGGAAATAGCTGGATTTGAAGAGATACAGGACAAGCGATACGTAACGAGGATGGAAGAAGTACAAAGACACCCACACCGATTCCCAGATTGGCGAATTGAAGATGGCATGTTGTACAAATTTCGTAGCGACCCCCTATTAGACCCAGTGACATCTCGAGAAGAAGGATGGAGACTGGTCGTCCCAGTAGAGTACCGTGAGAGAGTGATGACGGAGAGCCACTCCATCACCTCCGCGGGACACCTGGGACTTGAGAAGACCTATGACCGAGTGGCCCGCGAGTACTACTGGCAAGGCATGTACTACGACGTGCGCCACTTCGTCCAGGCTTGTCTCGAATGCCAGAAGCACAAGTCCTCTCAGACGGGACCCCTAGGGCTACTAGGAAAAAGAATTGTAGAGCGACCATGGGCCGTAGTGGCAGCAGATCTTATGGAATTTCCACCAAGTAAGAGCCAATTCAAATACTTGGTGGTATTCCAAGATCTCTTCACGCGGTGGATCGAGCTGAAGCCGCTGAGGAAGGCGGATGGCAAGTCGGTGGCTCGCGCCCTAGAGGAGCTCATCTTGTTTCGGTGGGAGACGCCGAACTACGTACTCACAGATAACGGGAAAGAGTTCATCAATAAGCACCTGACCGCCACGCTGAAGGAGTATGGAGTGACCCATGTGACCACGCCACCGTACCATCCGCAAGCCAATCCAGTGGAGAGAAGCAATCGAACCCTAAAGACCATGATAGCGACCTTCGTAAAACAAGACCATCGGAATTGGGATGCCCATCTTCATGAGTTTAGGCATGCAGTCAACACTGCCATGCAAGCGACCACCAAGGTATCACCAGCCTTCTTGAATTATGGACGACACCCAAGGCCGGTGAAGAGTTTACGAAGAGAAGTAGAGCCAAAGCGACCAATTATTAGTAGCGACCCTGAAGATTGGTTAGAGAGAGTAAGAAGACTGGATGCCCTACGCGACCTAGTAATCAGGCATATCGATTCGGCAAAGGAGCGACAAGCCAAATACTACAATCGTGGCAGGAAGGAGGCGACATTCCAGGTAGGAGACTTAGTAATGAGGGCAAACCACCACTTGTCAAACAAAGACAAGCGCTTTTCGGCTAAGTTAGCTGGCCGGTTTGACGGCCCGTTTGCCATCAAAGAAGTTAAGTCTCCGCTGGTATACGTGCTAAATATGGGTGAGGATAAAAGAATACCCGAGGTGCACGTGAGTGAATTGAAAAGATATATTCCCCCAAGGGGGAGAGCCCCGTAGTAGCGACCTTCTCTTTACAAGCGACCTTGAAGTGGTTATTTATCGAAGCGACCAGTAGAAGGAGAACAAACTGATCACTCTAACGACCACAATGCTAATAGCGACCCATCCGAGACCCTAAGCATCGGCGACCAAAGGGGCATAACCTGAGAACTACTAGCGACCGAAACCTGGAGTGACGGAGGCATACCCATGCCCAGTAAGTTGTTAAAAGTCTTGTTATTTATTTATTTATTGGAAGTTTTTTATTTAGGCTATTATAATTTCCCCTATGGTCGCGCGATCTATGAGCGCTGTTGCTCTGTGGTCGGATTGGGAGTAGTAAGGTGGAGGTTCTAATACATTTTTTTGTTTTCAGTGATTAGTTTAAGTGTATAGATGTATATATATATTGTTTTTTTTTGCAAAAGCTCTGGTGCCGAGGGTTGTTCGGGAATCGCGTTGATGGGATACAATGGCCCAATTAGAGTCTCGTTGATTATTGGAATAACCAGTCCACTCCTGGCGGTGTGTCCCGTTTAGGGGGGGAGAGTTGTGACGTGTATTTCACGTCCCAATAATATTAAATACGGGCAGTCAATCGCGACCCAGTCGCCCGTCACCAGAGCCGAGCATTTCTCACATTCAATGAGTATTGTTATTAATGGGGTATTGTTATTATTTGTTGAGGGAATGAGGATAAGGAGTCGCGACCGAGGAAGGCCGCAGACCGGCACACACACGCACACACCCATACCAGCGACACCAGCGGATCGCCGCAGCGACGACTGCTTGGAGCGAGCAACGGCGACGAGCATACCCATACAGGCACAGCACCAACATCACTGCACACTGTACGCGCGACTCTCTCTCTCTCGATTGCTCTTTCTTCCTCGCCTCTCGAGGATGATGAGCCGCTGTCCGCGCACACATATACACACACGCGCGCGCGACCGCCCTCTCTCCCGATGCACGCAGACGCGGGAGGAGAGAGGATTCACAGCGGCAGCGGCGGCTTCCTCGAGGCACACCAACTCGGCTGTAGCCAAGAGAGAGAGAGAGAGAGAGATACCGACTCGGCTGTCGGCAGAGGGGAGAGCTAGCAGCCGCCGCGCCGCGAGCCGCATGAAGCTGCCGGCCTCTCCTAGCGTAGGCCGACGCGCGCACGTCGCCGCTGCCAACTGTGTTGGTCCGGCAGCGATAAAACCGAAAGCGCCCGATATAGATATACACGCCGGGTTGCCGCGCGTGTATATCTAGCAATTCATAATTGCCCGCGCTGCGTAAGCAGGGCGGTATTAGCGAGGCGAGCCAATGAGGAGTAGCGACTCAAATCACCGCGGACTTGGCCTTGATTTTTGCATCTAGGGAAAATCAAGGCCAATCACCGTAAAGGAAAGGGCGGAAGCAACAAGAGTTTGAGCTGAAGTTGCGCGAGAAGAAAAGCCAAAATTTTGGAAGAGATTTCCGCCCTCTCCGATTTTGATCATTGACTGCCCGGCCTTCAGCGACGATAGACGTAGCGAAAGATGGACTGCCCGGCCTTCAGCGACGATAGACGTAGCGAAAGATTGACTGCCCGGCCTTCAGCGACGATAGACGTAGCGAAAGTTTTGCCTGCCGTTCGAGCATTTTAGACCGCGTGGAGAGACGTCGACCGTCCGCCCGTCGGCGACGTAGAGATAATCACGGAGAGCTAGAGATTGGGCTAACATTAACCGGCGACCTTGTGACCTGCGAGGAAGGACATCGCGAGACGCGCCCGACTAGCGACGGTGAGTGGACTGTAATTGTCGAGCTTCCCTCGGCACTTGCAAGTGATTTATATTAACAATTGTAATACATTGCCGCCATGTGCTCGGGGTTCTTAGGAGAATAAATCCGTGGTGGTGTGACACCGGTATGTAAGATCAGTGCGGATCGGACCGGTAGTAAATTCAAGTATTAGTGTGGGGAAATTCACGCGACTCGGAAACTCGGGAGACGTGGTGAGTTTGGTCGTCGCGAGGGACGCGTGATAAGGCTAGCGTAGCCATGTTTGTATAGCGATAAATTAGATATAAGAGTAATTGTAAATTTGCGACCGATAGTATTACCCGACGATAAGAAATAAAGCTTGAGTATATTTAAAGTGAAAATTGTGAGTGCTTATTATAAAGTTATGAATTCCTGATTTTTCCTCTTCACGGAACTTCCTCTGGGAAAGGGCTCGTGCCGAGTTAGCCGCGCTTTACCTGGCGCCCATTATGTTAGAAAATTTGGTAAAGTGTCGAGACAATGATAAGCCATAGTAACCCCCCACATTACAAATGTAGTGGTCTCGGATTCCAACAAGAATGCCATGTTACAAGCCGAGAAAGATCCGTCAGACTCACGAGGCCTTTCGCTCATAACGGCGCTGCCCCGAGTGCACCTGGCAAGTTTCTAAAAGAATTCTCGGACGTAACATTGCAGGCGTCGTCTTGGGTTCGACGCTGCGGAATCGCGACTTTGATAAAGTTGAAAAAGCTTTTTAAGTGCCTCTTTTGGATAATAGAGAGCAAAATGAGGAGTGACTTGGCGGTGGCTTATCTAAACGAGAATGACCGTAAAAGATTATGTAGTTAGCATACTGTGTATCATGAGAAATAAAAATTGAAAAATTAAGTTCTTTGAAGTCAACTATAGTTATGGACAAATTCTAATGTAGTGTTGGGATTCGACGACTCCAATATGGTATCGAAAACGGAGTTTCTGATGACTTCTGTTAACTTTTATGGTCATATATGTAATATGAATATTACATAAGAAGTAAAAAGCCACTTTTTGCACTTAATTTTTGTACAAATGAAGACATATTGGAGATGACAACTCACAATGGTGACATTTTAAATTAAACTAGGTATGTCAGATGCGCTAGAATTTTATGTCAGCACTCCCTCCGTCCATATGAATTACAGGAAATAGACATTAATATATTTTTGTACACAGCATTTTTATACGTATTTCTTATAATATAACACAGATGATTGCTAATCATGTTATATAGTTTTAACTTAAGTATTAAACAATATGCTTAAGAAGAGAAGATTATGCCAAATATGTGACTCAAAGCGTCCTCACTTAAGAAATAGAAATGATTTTTAATCGTAAAATGATGTAAAAAATAAAGTATTTTTAATAATAAATCATAATACCCGTAAATCTATTAAAAAGACACTTGTAGTTAGCAAACCCCAAACTACTTTTTTATATTCTTTATTTGTGAGAAAACCTCATTTTTTAGTAGAGATGTGTGGATAGTAAAGTACGTGGATAGTAGAGTGTGTGAATAATGGGATGCATGAATAGTGAGGTGCGTGGTAGCACGGTCAGTGTGTGTATATATAAGAAGCAAATAATTAATGTGTTTCTCTTGATACTCTCACACTCTCTCATATTATATTTTACATTCTTTTTCTCTCTGATATTAGCTTTCGCACTTTGTTGCTCTATCATTCACGCAAGCTCGCACTCAATCATATACACATTGACCCACTCACACAATCATTCACATACGTACTCACTTACTAGCTTCCTCGCGTCCTAACTCATGCACTCACTCTACCATAGACTTACATACGCACTCATTCTTGCATTCACGTATTATTAAGTACTTATTATTTTTAATTACTTTAGTGTAATTAATTATTAGTTGCAATAATATAATTAATTTTAAAATAACTTTTTAATGTTTTTCAGTATTATATGATGAATAATATATTTATTTACACTACTTATTTCTCTAATACACGAAGTGTATAAGAAATAAAATTTTTACACTTTGATTTATCTTCTACATATATTTTTAAAACAATGATAAAATGTAACCACTGCTGTCATCCTTATATAGTACGAAGAAACAAGGTCTCGACCATCAACCCACGTCTAACATTCTGTTTGGCTACTTTAGCTGTCTCCTTTAATACACTACAACTACCTATATCTGTTTCGTACTGCTCAAAACAAACAATATGAAACTATTGCAATTCAGAATTGAGAATTCGTTGCAAAGGGTATATTGTTTGTATTTACATCTACGTAGAATATTGCGAAGTTATGAAGACCAACTTGTTCGATATTACATATATTCTAGTTATATAAGCATAAAAATAAATAACTTTCATATTATATTTCTACTAACTTTGATACTAACAAAATTCTTGCTAAGTATTAATAAGTTTAACAAAAGATAATAAAACTGGTATTACCATGAAAAGTTATATCAATTTATTTAGAAATTCATTCGGATCCTTAACAAAAGAGTTTGCAAAATAAAAATATATTTCTTTTCGAAGATATTATTATTTGAAAGCTTTCATGGTAAAACAAAATAGAAGTATTGCCATAGTAAACATTCAAAGGCATTCAAAGATTTTTCTTTACATAACAGCCAAACGTTTCAATTCGCGTGCGTGTATATCGTGGGCAGCGGTTTTTTCTTTCTTCCATTTTGTCACGATGATTCACGAGTTATTTAATACTTGAGAGCAAAGACCTTGAAATTTTAAATGGAGCCGCTTAAGAACAGTGAATAAGAGTAAGATAAGACTTTTTAAAGCGGTGAATTATCGATGGGAAACGAATTTTGATTGGAAACAGTAAAAGTGAGTAACCAAACTAGATGTCATTCACCGAAAATTGAACTATGTGAGAAGAGTCAATAGAAAGTTTGAATCTTAATTTTAAGCAAACGTACACGATATCGAGTGATATATGTTCATAAAGTCATATTATTTGATACATTTCGTTATCTCAGATTTAATATATGTAACTATATCCTTGTAATAAATGTAGTAAAAATTTTAAAAACGTAAAAGGTTAAATATCACAATATAGCTTTAAATAGGAAAAGCCTTTTTTTAATATATACATATTAGAAATATTTAATATCATAATTATAGTGTTAAATAGCAATAGTTTCTATGTAGGTGATGTTTGGAACGTTCGTGGAACTATTTTCATTTTTTGCGTAAATCGTTTTGTTAAGGTCTAAGACAAAATATCCGACATGCCTACATGGAAAGACCCGCGGGAGCGCCGCTGCGCCAACTCTAAGGTGCAAGCTCTGCCCGCTCTCTTTGGGCGCCACAGCAGTGCGGTCGCAGTTCCAAGGGCTATACAAATCGCACGCTCGCACGTGTTTGGATGCGCTCTATACCCAAAATAATACGGCCGTGCATCTAAAGCTCGGTGGCGCTGCGATACTACCGTTGACACTACCGCGCATCCGAGGGTTTTTCCGTGTAAAATAGGGCTGATCCTTAATAAGGTTAAAAACAGCCTAAAAGTAAGGAATGATTTTTATAGCCCTATCTATACGTTTTATCTCGCTAATTTTTATGCGAATGAATGAACAGCTTTAAAAACTATATACGGGTGATTGTCAAAAAGTTGGCTCTTTTTAAAAGTATGATTTTCAAAACAATTAATTCTTTAAAACCAAAAATAAAAAATATGATGTAATAATATTAATCATATAAATAAAGAAAATTAAAATGGGAGAGATCAAAGAAGACTTTTATGTAGTTAAAAAAATATTACAATGTTGAAAGTTTCTTATAACCCATTTCTTGTAAAATAAGGAATCAATAGAGTATAACTTTCATTTAATATTGTTTGATATATATTACCTTACATGAAGTATATCTTGTTTAGCACAAATTAAAAATTATATCGCTTATTACAGAATATGAACGATTATGATCTACGATTAAATAGGTTAAAATGTTGTTTATTTACCTATTTTTCGTATTCGATGCTACCGCCTTCGATTGTTTTAGCGTACATTTAAGGTAATCGTTGGACGGACAAGACATTTGTGCCATACATATTTTTTTAGTAGTTTATTTATTTATATGCACTAAATGCATGTGAAATTAAGATAAAAGTAATTCCTATGTCTTTTTAAACGACAAATTCGATTTAAATATTTATTTTTCAAATTGAATGCTCATTTAAAGAATTTTTCGCTGGACAGACAAGACATATAATAAATGTACGGTAGTGGAAGTGCAACATTAACTAATTGTTTGTAGAAAACAATACTAATAAATAAGTATACGTAAACTTTTTTTACAAAACGTATATAAGAGTTACAAGTAGGAATCGGTTGCATTTTAATTGTGAATATTTTAATACAACTTTTTTTTAATAAATCCCTTGGAACGGACAAGATATCAAAACTAGGAGGCACATTTCGAAACAACCATATATAAACAGAATACATGCATTAAAAGGTCGCGCATCATTTTTGGATTAACTAAAACATTAACCCTCTGTGTAATTTCTTTTGGTTAAAATGTAGTGTCTTACTAAATTTCTTGGTATATTCGGATGAAATTGAGGCTTGGGACATGGGACAGACAAGACATTTTGCATAGTTTTTTATTTTTTACTAAGAATAGAAAATACTTGATAATCTGAAAATTTTCAGATTGTTGTTTACGATAATCCGGTTGTAGTACTACTTTTTTGAGATTCATATAATACCTTGTTACCTTGTAAAGGTCGGCGTTTTATCTCGGTAATTCTTTCACATTCAAGTAAAAATTATTTTATTAAACATGTGTACATTTTTTTGATCGATTTAATTATGAGGAAAACTATCTATCTAAATAACAATAAATAAAAAACATTATTTTGTGGTTAGAATAACAAATTTATTAAACTTATTAAATCAGTTGGTCTCGTTATATTTCGTTAATTCATCAAACACTGTACTTATATTAATATTTTCACGCAAATTTATTATGAGGAAAATATTTCATTCAGATATTCACAATTCCCAATTATTGCACAGTTTGAGCAATTGCTTAAATGCTAGAATATATACATTCTATCCTCTGCTTATACTGCATTAAACCAACTAAATTAATGTTCCCCGTGATTGTATGCTTAGAATGGTATACAAATGAGCAGGATATAACTTTAGCAATATTATTTTAAAATAAATAAGTTGAATGCATAATGTATTTTCGATAGTATTAGAACTTCGAATATCTAAACGAAATTTTTTCCTCATAATAAATTTGTGTGAAAGTGTATAAATATAAGTGTAAAATATAAGTGCAGTTTTTGATTCGTTTTGTAATGGTCAACGAATTAACGAGATATAACGCGACCAACTAATTTAATACGTATAAATCTGTTATTCTAACCTCGAAATAATGTTTTTTATTTATTGCTTAAATCGATCAAAAAAATGTACACATGTTTAATAAAATAATCTTTACTTGAATGTGAAAGAATTACCGAGATAAAACGCCGACTTTTTAGATAAGAAAATAAAATCGATGTTTTCATTTTCTTTATAAGTTTCAAATTGGTTCCTCATAAAAATATTGATGAAAAAAATTGTGTAAGTAGTTTTTAAAGCTGTTCATTCACTCGCATAAAAGTTATCGAGATAAAACGTATAGCTAGGGCTACAAAAACCATTCCTTACTTTTTTGTTGTTTTTAACCTTATTAAGGATCAGCCCTATTTTATGCATGTCAGATACTTTGTTTTAGACCTTAACAAATGGATTCTCACAAAAATTTAAAATAGTTCTACGAACGTTCCAAACTTCACCTACATTAGTTTCTTCAGGTAATTTGTAAATATTGGTGAGATAGTAAAATGTTCCGAGGTTTGGTCTATTTTCATGGGTGAAATCTCTTTTGCATACAGATTTACCGAAGATTGAAATTCGCGTCCGGCGCCGTAGCGGGTCGAGAAGAATCGTAAAATATTCACTCTATAACCTTTTGCTCCTTCCGTCAAGTCTATAAAATAAACGAAAATGTGTGATTGGAACGATTGTGTAAAATAAGTATAAAATAAAATAAGTATAAAAAAAATTTTAAAATAAAGTTTAACTTTTTGTCTTACAATGAAACAAGTTTCTTTGATCGGAATCAATTTAAGAATAAGAAAGTAGTCATACAGTATTATTATATATTATTATGCATGAGTCAATATCTGTTGATGAATTTGGCAATATGCTTAATATCGCCCCCAGAACAATACTATGAAAACTCAAAATCCTATGTTCTTATAAAACCAAGCTAGTAACGTCAATTTTTCATGAAGTATATTTTTTTTACATGAATTTTATTATTGTATTATTATTTCTCAACCTTTTTAAACCAATTATTGAAGGGTATAAAGTACTGTTATTTTCATATAAGCCACTTTATGAACAAAAATCAAATATTAAAAATTTCGAGTTGTCATAGTCTTGTCCTGGAGGTGCGATATATTACAAACCAAATTTTCTTGAGTAGTTCGGTTTTGAACATTTTTTGGTAGTAGCTTATACGAAATTTCCAAGTCATTCCAATTCCTGACAGAAGTAACGTATTTTGTAAAAAAAAGGGCTCAGCAATATTCAGTGCGAGTAAAAATGTTTAAACGGTAATGTGTTATTGCGCTATGACGACTTTTCGGCGTCAAAATACTGAGTAAGTTCTAAGAAGAGCTGCGGTATCGGCGACCCAGTGAACATGTGTCGAAAATATAATGAAACAAAGTAAAGTAAGTAAGCGCAGTTTAATAATTTCTGTAGGTTTAATACATGTCACAGGATTGTTGCTTTGGTTCTCGTTATTTAATAAACCGATTTAAAATAAAAGTCCTCGCGTGAAACCTGCTTTGAGCAGTAACACATATAATATGTTTTACGTTAAGAAATGACAAAAAAATATCAATCAATCTCTTTGAGAAAGCAAAATGATTATATTAATAAGAAAGGAAACACTAATTCTTTGACTTAGCTCTCAGTAGTAACGCATGCACAGAAGCACGTTTTCAACGTTTATCCTCAATATATTTCTTATTTTGTCATTAACAAATTATATTTTATCACGTTATAAGATTCTACCATGAAATCTTAAATTACATATTAAATTTGTTAATATATATATATATATTAAAAGTTTAATATTCAGAGAACATCTTTTTATCATTTGCCAACGTCTAAATTTAAATATAAGAGCTGGCCCAGATTCGTCTTAAAATAAGCAATATTTTGAGACCTAAAAAAGTACGTAACACTATTTCCTTTTCGAGAAAACTTGGGGACGCAAAACCAAACCTCAGTTTTTGCGTTACGAAGATTTATCATAAAGGAAATAATATTAGGTACTTTTTTAGGTCTCAAAATATTGCTTATTTTAAGACTAATTAGGATCAACTCTTAGTTTTACAATTAACAAACTACTTTTTGAGTAAATAGCAAAACTGTGATTAGACAAGGAATTCAGCGAATTCAGCCTCCTCTTAAGATCGATTTTAAATGAAACTTGCGCCGCATATATACTACGACATGATCACCGACAGCGCTCCGCGTCATAAAACAAATAGCCGACAAACCGCAAACAAAACATTCAATAAAGCCATTAGCCCGTCGGTCCGGCCATTCGCAGTAGACGCGTGTCTGCGAGAAAAACGAGGGGGAGTCGGTCTATATACAGCGCCCGGTATTTATGATAATTCTCGGTTCACGTTTCGAGTCCATGAAGGAGGGAGCACGCCGTATACGAATGCATCTTCGTGCAAGAGGTTGTCCTGCTTGGAGAGAGCTTCATGCTAGCATCTTTTCCTATGATACAGCTGAATAATTGAGCGTAATTTCACTTGTCCCTCTACCTCGATTATACCTACACAGCGGGAAAATGAAGGAAAGGAAGCATTCTCAGCATTTCTTTCGGTGGCTTGGTTTTTGCTCAATGGCTAACTTATTCGGCTGCAATTAAGATTTGCGTAAGTCTTGGCACGGTTGGCTCTAAAGTTAGATTAACCCTAAAATTATGTTATTCGAAAAATGCTTGTTTTATTTGATTCATCCAGGTGTTTTGAGCACGAAAAAAACAAAATCAAAATCTGAACGGCGCCCTCTTTTATAGGACATTTTTTAAATGATTTTAAATTGATTTTATATACTAATAAAATTCCTTTGTTGTACATAATACATTTTACTGCATTCCAATAATAAGTATCGATTTTCAATAATAATTGTTGCGTTTTTGATAACTTTTTTATGCTTACACTTAGAAAACAAGATATTTTTAATTTACAAGACTTTTGTAATTAGCGCGTTGCAAGAGTAATTTTTCAAAATTTACCTACTATCTCATTAGAGAATTTCTTACGTCTACTTTTAACACACAGAAACATGATTAATACATAATGAATAACGTGGTCGCTGCAATGATATAACTACTTTGTATAAAACATGCATTCCATAAACTATTTTCTCTTGTCGGAAAAATGACTACGAATAATAGCTCGACGGTCACTAAATATTTTACGCAATTCATGGCAGTAGTTTATGGCTATGTTTACAATTCTAGTAATGACATCAAAAGTCGCTCCTACGTTCTTTAAAGCATGGTTATTAAAAATTTACATTCCTTAAAGTTAAGAATGTTCCAATGAAAGAAATTTGTATCAATTATAAAGAATTATGAATGAATAATTTATCTGATCCAAACTTAAAACTGATATTCCTTAAGTATTCATGCACTTGTAGTAGCCATTTTTAATTGTTAATAACAGATTGATATCTTTTTTTTATATAAAGCTTATATTGAAGCTCTTTCTATTTCTAGTATAAATATATCCAGAGTTATAATGAGAAGAAGTGCTTCTTTTTATACTAATATTATATGCAATTGTAATATAGTGGCTTATACTTCAAGAAGGTAGACCAATTAGAACAAACTATGGGTGCTATAGGTACCAGACAACATCTTCCAAAATCTTATCAAAATCCGCTTTCTGGAGGTATGCTACTCTCCTTATTGTACTTCCTGAACGATGAAGCGTAATGTTGGAACATTCTTAACTATAATTGCTTAGCATCGAGCATTATTATTTATTTTAATGCGAAATTTCATTTGTGCAGATTCGTGAATTATTATTATATTAATTTTACTACGATATTTTAATTATGCCAGACGGAGAAATTCTTTATATTAATGTATTCATAACCAGCTAATTTTAATACACATTATAATGGTATACAAATTATGAGAGAAATTCTGCTTTCATTTCAATGTTATTTCATTCAAGTTATGTAATTACATTCTTCTCATATTACTTTTTAACAATAGCTTTCTCTTAACTGCAAAATAACAGCAAATAAATTAGTAAATTAATGAACAAATTTTACTTTCAAGTGTCAATCAAGAAGTATTTTTGTATTCAACCCTTTAAATCCCATATATGGAAATCGTTGTAATGAAAATCTAAACAATTCAAGGGTGATTGCTGAACATTGAGATTTGGATATAAGCAAGAATTTTTTGTTCTTTTTTTTATTTTCTTGACTCTTTTGCAGTAAAAATAGTTTAGGCCCTCATTACGAGATCGGTAATGGTGCACTTCAACCTGATGAACATATTTTGCAGAATTTCTAGTTTATAACATGAAAATTTAAGAAATACGAAAAACCGTATGGGTCTTGGAAGATCCACCAGGACTTAAAAGAATAATCAAGCTTATGATATAAAAAATATATTAATTTTATAACCATCAACACTCTTACAAAACTATCATAATTTTCTATTTTATCATTCAATAAATATAATAATAAGTCAAGCTTCCATAAAAAAAAACACTCGGAACTGTATTGATCAATACAGAAGAAGTATGACTTTCAGTAAAGTCTCCATTCCCGTCGTCGACAAGATACGCCTCTCCCAATTGTCCGTCAAGTGCGTCCCGCTGTCCGTGTAAACGAGGACCGTACAACCACTCATATTGTACTATCTCGTGTCTACGCACACGCACTCCTACATCTAAATGCGTGCCCGGCCTCCGGATACATAGCCTCTATCAGCCACTCTCTTGAATTCGTATTCCCGGTACATAGCGCAATGAGACATCGAAACTCCTGTCCCGCCAGTTCACACGTACGTACACCCTTTTCCTGGCGTCTTAACCCGTCGACCTTACGAAAGGGACAGCCGATCGTCACAGCAGTGGTACGTCTTCGTTTTGTTCTATTCTTCGCGAGCGTGCCTTCGCTCATCCTTATCGCGCTCCTCGCTCTCTCGCATCGTCACTTCTCGTACCGCGCCGGCATTCGTTAACCGGATGAACTGCCGCAGGCGGGGAAAAGTAAGTCGGGTTGAGATTAAAAAGGGGACATGGGAGAGGAGACAAGGAAGCTACAGCTCGATAAGGAGAGAGAGAGAGAGTGTTCGAATCGCGCGCGAGGCAAGATTAATTTAGCTTCTTCTCGCGCTGGACCGAGGAGCTGGAAGGTGCAGGACGTGTGCGATATTTCTCTCTTGCTTTTCTTTTGCCAGCGCCTTTTTTTTTTGTTCGGTTGTCTTTTGCCCGAGCGACGCGGGACGTTTATAGGTGAGAGCTGCACGACGAGCCAGGAAAGAGGAAGACTACTTTGTCGCGGTAACTTTCCGTGCTGGCCACTCCTTACTCTTAGTCCTCTCGTGCTCGTCTTGGCTTCCTTTTTTATTGGATGGTGCTGCTACTTTTTTTTTGTCGCTGTGTGGTCAGCGTGAGCTGCTCGGACGCGGCAATATGTCCAAGAGCTTGAAGTATTTCACTCTGCGATGAGATCAATGTTGGGCTTTTAGGTTTATTTTCTCAATTTTTAAATGTGCATTTTTGCATAGATTATAGTGACACTCGAAAGGACGATTACTGGTGATATTATAAGATCTAAGTCAGAATATTCTAGAGAAGACACGTTGTAATTATTGGTTAAATTATAAATGATATTATAGTAATTAAAAAGAATATGTACCTTTCGAAGATTGTTGAAAAATGCAATTAATATATTGTTGATATTAAGTACCTCACGATAATAATATTGAAATCATAAATATTGCATCTTTAAAAATTTTGTTACACATACATTCAGTAGAATAAGGCGGATATGGTCAGGCAATTATAAGGTGGGTGCAGGTAACGTGGCCATCTACACTAGATTTCGCTGTATGCGTTATTCTGTGGCGCCGTAACTTCTACAGTACACGGAGAGAATTTTCTAATAAAAATTATGACGAAATTCGCAGTAAAAATTACCGTGAATGACTATAAAACTGGGACACTCTAACTTTCCGGCAGTTTTTATTGATATTTACGATAAATTTTACCGTACTGAAGGTAAAATTTGCCTGCCGTAGAGTAAAAGTTCCCTGTATAAATTTTAGAGAAAACCAAAATTTGTGGTAAAATTTGTACGAAATATTTTTTAAAAATCTGGATTTTCTTCCAATTGTTGTAGCAGTATCATTAATACTTAAATAAATACATTATACACATTTATATTTGAGTTAACCTAAAATGTGTATACACTCAGTTGATTTCTTTATCAGCTGTCTTCTTTTTCTCAAATCAGGCAAATTTTACCATTGAGTGCGGTAAAATTTATAGTGTGTGCAGTAAAATTTGTAGTCAATGAGGTAATTTTTATAGTAAAATATCAGTAAAAAGTGCCAGAAAGTAGGAGTGTCCCAGCTTTATAGTTATTTACGGTAATTTTTACTCTGAATTTCGTTATAATTTTTATTAGAAAATTCTCTCTGTGTATATGTATTATGCCAATAGATGGTGAGAGGCGCGATGACCCCCCTGCTAGCACCCTCTAATTATAAGATAGTGTCATGTTTACGCGCGAAAGCATCGAAACTCTGATTTCTTAGTAGTACATCCATGTCAAGAAACCACTTTTGTCAGCGTGATATGAGAGTGGCCATACTAACGCATTGTAAGACAAATAGCAATCGACGCCGATAACAACGCCTCTTGAAAATTCCTAGGGCTACGAATCACAAAATATCAACACCAAGGCGTACGCTATAGCACCATATAGTTAAATAATACATAAAGGAAGTTTCTCCTAAGGTTAGTCTTGACTTTTTGAAGCACTTACTATACGACTTTATAATAAGAACTGATAGGTGGCCAGTTTACCGTTGGTGTTACCAATGTAGAAACATGTTTTGAAACTTAAGAAATCAAAATCTACTAGTTTTATAAAATGTCTGTATGAATATGTGTATGTGTGTGTATGTTCGTGTGTGCGTGCAAGCATGCGTTCGTACTCTTTCTTTTTTGCTCTTGCTCTTTGTTTCGTTTTTCTTTTCGATTCGTTTTTGTTTTTTTAATGGTTCTATATTCTTGAGTTTTAGTTTTGGAGATTTTTAGTACATTAGAAATAACATCATTGATAGCATAAAATCACCTAACTTTTCCGACCAGAAAGTTTAGATAATGTACCCTTAAATTAAATTACTCTTCTTTTGTTATACACGAAAACGTCAATTTTTGTCTAAACGGTTATATTTCGGAAACGTATGACGGAAAATTTTTGAAAAAATTTTGATAAAAATTGTGAGTTTTGACCTTTGTTGAAAAACAAATAATTTTGTAAAAAAAATCAATTCTCTTTCTCCGACGATAACTGAAGTAAATCAGCAGCAATTTATCTGAAACTTTACAAAACGATAGCCTTTTACTATCTCATGACCTGTATATTTTTTCAGATCATGAGATAATTTATTTTCCAAGATATTCTGGTTATGTATTCCTTGAAATTTTTTTGTGATCGCTTATATCTCGAGAAGGGCGTGGTAATTTTTTATTTTAAATTTTATATGAACTTATATACACATTTAGAATACGTTCATAAATTTTTATATCACTAAATGATTACTCAACCCGCGAGTTCAAATGATTAAAATTCTACGGTATATCACAAATAATCCACAAAATATATTATTACTATAAAATTATCACGATGCACTATAAAAGATAAACGATGTGCACGTAAACGATATATGACCGTATTAATAAATACGACGGCCTGCAGATTATTTCACGATGTCGCTGTAACAATATAATTTTTATCATGATTAACGAGAAATGCGTGTCGTAAAATAACTTTATGATCACTTTATAACTATAAGTATGTTTACGCTATTTTGCCCTATCAATTTCTGCCGATTATTTAAAATGTTTCAATATCGCAATAAACTGCATTATAATACTACCATTATAATGCCTACCACATCGACGCCCCTTACAAAGAGGAGCACATTAAATTTCAGCTTTCTCAAAATACTATAGTTCTTGTCAATAATCGTCTACATAAATTAGATATTATGAGAATTTGAGACAGAAACTATAATTTTCTTAGAGAATCTGAGTAAATGTTAGTATTAATCATAAAATCTAAAAAGTGATAGTTCTTTTATAAAAGGCCCTTAAAAAGTAGTAGGTATTTTTGAGAAATCTGAAATCTCACAGCACCATTCAAACAATGTCATCCAAATATCGAAACGACAAAAATTTCTTTCATCAACGAACTTTATTCATTCCGTGCGATAAAACTTTCCTTGTCACTCATCCCCTATCCCGTATCTTCCAAAGATAGCGGCGGCAGATCCAATCTCTCGACCATAATTAATTCGTCGTAATAATGCCGAGATAGAAGACGTCAGACGCGGAAACAACTGTGACGAAAAGGCCACATGCGCGATAATCACGCGCGGCACATCTCGACACCCTTCGCGCAGTTGCCGAAGCGTTGTACGACGTCGCGCGTCAACCGTCACAGCCGAAATCTCAGCCACGAGATCTCCCACGCGCTCGAACGAATGTAGTGTGGCGTGGCAGAGTGGAGTAGGTATGGCAGTGACAAGGGAAATCGGTGTATAAATCCCCGGAAATGGCTCCGTGTATGCTGTCGCCGTATATGTAAAAAGGCGTAAATGCTTATAATCGTCGGAAATCACTCGAGTTACGGGATAGACGAGTTATCTTTTTCTTAGTGTTTATCTCTTTAGTTTTTTTCTTGTCAAGGAAGAAGATACTTGGTACGATTGTGCTTGTATGTTATTTGTTTTGTTTGATTCTTGTTTTCTCATTCTTTAATATAACTGAGTCTGTTACTATAGTTATGTAATGCAAATTTTTACGAATGTAATCTAATTAAATGATTCTAAATCGATGTTTCAATAGTATAGCTGATGGGGTAAAAGTACTCTGGCTTCACAAAGAAGGGCGTTAAGAATTTTTTGTTGGTTAATAATAAAATATATGTGTTTTTACAGAAAATAATACAAACAACAATTTTTAATAAAACATACATTTTACTTAAAAACATTTGCATTTTACTTAAAATCATTTTTGTCAAATTGGCTAGTAGCAATAACTGATACGAATTTTATTGATTTCACCTAAAATGTTGACAGTGTCTTCTAAGCTACATTATCTACTGTAATTATCCAATGCAACTTATTTTATTAAAGTTCATACTTTTTTCAAATGTTAACCATTAACAAAATTTAATATTTTAAATCCCTACATATTTTAGATGTAATTTCCATGTAAATTAAGAGATAGAATATTGGTTTTTTGTTCTAGGCCAATTGTGTGCGGTACTTATACTGCTAACCGCTGAGTACCTTTTTAAAAAAGATGTTCATCTACAGAACGTCCAGTGTCGTCAATTTCTCAAAACGATAAAAAGTAAATAATATATGTACCCACGAAAAATTGTAAAATTTATTGTACATTTTCAGGTGTCACATTGGTTCCATTCCATCATACAATCAGTTGATAGCGGATAAATATTAATTATTTTATAAATATTTTGCTAATAGGATAACTTACCGATTCTGATTAAAAAATGTTTTATTTATTTATAAACAAAAAATTTATTTTACCAGGCATACGTATACCTCACCGCCATTCCCTATTCGGTTCTCCCCATTCCTATTGAAAGTCTCGGCGATAATCCGCGAAACAATAGCCTGTGCGCGATGCCGTACTATTATCGCTTATCCCAGTACATACGCACGTGAGGCGAGTAAAAGTTTAGCGAGGTACGCAGGTATACACACGCATATATAGATAAATGTATAGATGTAAGCGTGTAAATGCGGGGGCACATACCTGAGAAAAAATTTATTATTACGGCCAATCCGACACGTCGTCGTTAGTTTGCATTGAATCGTCCCGAGCTTTAACTTTTTCGCTTACTTTTTATCTGCCTCTTTCTCGCTGTATTTGTTTTCACGTATATATGTTTGCTAGCTCTGCTAGTCTAATAAACACAGACAGTATTTCAAAGGTTTTATTTGTTTTTTGCGCGCACAGAAAACATGAAAAGATGAGAGGACGTATATTTATTTTAGTGTTCATCAGCTTATATTTTATTCGTATTAAAAGCTTAGTTTTCGTTATAAAAATTGTGGATTATGCAAAATATACACTGTAACTTTTGGAAATTTCATTTACGATATTTAATTTTTTACATTGATACTACTGATGTTAATGTAAATGATGGGTCTGTAAAAATTATTTAGATCCACAAAAGTATTTATCATAAATCGCATTAAGTAGTAATGAATTGATGTCCCAGGACTGCCATAAATATCACTATAAATTTTGACCCTAGTGATTATTTATAATGCCCATGAATTCTATTTCTCCACTTAAAATATTCACTATTGCAGCCAAACACCCATAGACTTCTCAACTTATGAGATAAGTTTTCATTAATAACAACCATACCACCACACACACACACAATATAAATTATTTTCTCGCATTATCAAGAGATCATTACTAATGATTCATTCCTCGCAACTCCTGGAAACTCGTTAGTTATCAATCATTGCTTCGGGTCGGGGTACGATTAAATTCTCGGTCCACGCGCGTGCGCTTTTCACGCCTCCAGCACGAAAATCCCCAGAAAAGAAAAGAATACGCGGCTTTTTCGCCCTCTCCCTTTGTCTTCTCATCCTATCGTTCTCGCAAAGTAAAGGGATACGCTCTCCGATTTTTTTGTGTTCACGGTGTTTCGGAAAAAAATGAGGTTCACACACGCGCGCACCCGTGAATCGACTGAAACTCTCCCGTGATTCCGCAGCCTGGGAAATAATAAATCTCCGGAGTTTGACGATGCAAGGCATCAATCAGCTGCCGTTCGAACGCGAGAAGAAGGCTTCTCTGGATTTACCGTTTGTGTAGAGCTGTACGGCGCTCGATACCGCATCAATTTTATTTCACCGGAATGAAGACAATATAAGTCTCTGTCTTTCGCTCTGCTGGGGAGTGTACTTCAAGGGTGTATTGATGACGCGACGTAAATTAAGAGAGTGAGGAGTGTTAAATGCTGAAAAATAAGCAGATTCGTGATATTGCGGCAAGTTTTCATTCTAATTGATTGGTTTTATACACAATTTAAATTAATTAATCAATTTAAATTAATGAGTTTCTGAAAATATTTAATATTCATTATTTGTGAGTAATGTTTACATAAAGCATATTAATTCGATGGGTATGAAGAGACAAAACTTGCTATTAGAAAATTCATAATTTTGTTTATTGAGGTTATTTTTTACGTTAACTTTCAGGTCATAAAATTATTGTAAGATATTTTAAAGTAGACCTTTTATTTAAACAAAACAATCTACAATAAATATGACGTTTCTAATTTCAACGCATAAGATATAACATATACCTAAATTAATTATAGAATATATTTAATAAAATTAAGATTGTCTCTGATTATACGCAAAATTTTTATAGAGAAAATCACTTACTCTAGAGTGAATTCTTTTTTTTTATTGGAGTAAAATTTAACTGTAAAAGAGTGAGATTATGCTCTAGAATAAATGACTTTTGCTTCAATAGATTAAGATTGTATTATCACTCAGTCGACTAATACGGAATGTCACTAATAATACGAAATCTATGAGGGTATGCATTCAAATATTAATTGAATCTAAAGTAAGTAACATTGTAATACAAGTATAACCTTTAGTCCAGTCGAATTGTAGAAAAACACTCATAAAATTTATACTTGTAATTTTATAGTATTTAGTAATAGGGTTTGGCATCCAAACCACGTAACCACATGCGACCAACGGTGCCTCCCCCGATTTACGAAGGGAGGGACGGTTAAGAACGCGGTTAATACAGAATCTATTAATTTGAGATAAAAATTTTAAATAAGAAAGCTGTAGGTATTGTTAAAATCTATAAAATGAGGTCCAAATCATTTAAATATTTACATTAGTTACTGAGTAATTTAAAAAAACAATTCTATTTTATTTAATTCTTTTCTCAAGTTGAATAATTCAAAAAAGAATGCAGATATCGATCTGAAATTTTTATTAAATATTCCCCTTTGTACAGCACGTACTTTTGTGGAATTACAAATATTTTGTCAAACTAACGTAAAAATTAAAAATATTTTAGTTATATCTTTTTTTTAATTACTCAGTAACTAATGAAGATATTAGGGGTTGTTTTGGGGCTACGTAGAATTTGTAGCTCATTTTGTAGGTTTTAACAATACCTACAACTTTCTCAGATAAACTTTTTGACTCAGATCAATAGGTTCTGTATTAAACGCGAAAAACCGCGTTATTAACTCGTATGGCATACTGGATGCACTGCAGAAATATTCTATAGACAAATCTCTTTTTAGCTTTGGACAAAAAGAAATTTATTTTATTTTAAGACGAGGGCACACTTTTTTCTAAAAATTTATAACTTTACGAGTCATATAGTAGTTAAGAGATGTAAAGATTAAACCATACACTACGGTAAAGCGTGAGTGCCGAAAAGTGCACGACTAAATGATTATTCCCTATTTTACTGACTAATCTTTGACTTATGCTCTGGCAATCTTCGAGATACAATAAATTGCTTTAAAACTTTCAGGAGGCTGTTCGTCATATAAGTGATGAAAAAACTTTAAAACTGAGATTTTTTCAGTCTTTGCGACGTTTTGCTATTTTTTTCGACGAACGTTTTGAAAAAGGCTAAGACCAGAATTACACTCATACTAATAAGAAACATTTTTGTTTCTTAGTTTTATATGCATGTACGAGGAGTTATCCATTTCACCAGTGACCTACCTTTTTTAAGATACCATTTTCGGACAACTTTATTCTATATATAAGCAGTATATAGATAAATTAAAAACTTTATTTCTACTAATAAGTACTAAAAATTATATCGATATCAAATTTGTTTCATTGAAAAATATACCGATAAAACGAACGTTTTAGAAGTGAAAGTAGCATACCACTTTCATTCCCGCGTATATATTTGAAATTACAGAACTTTCCGCTTGTCCCGTCTCGCGAATCGAACCTTCGCGCGACTGCAAAATCCCCACTATCGCAACGTTACACGTTCGTTCTCTCTTGGGTCACCGTGACACGTCAGAAAACAGATTTTCGCGAGCTCGCGTACATTCTCTCCGTTTTCCTGTCTCTCGATATACGTCTGTCTCTTCGGCGCATCTCCGCAGCTGCCGATACGCACTCTCCGTTATCTATCATCTCTTGCGGCCTTCGGCGCATGTGTTCGATTATTTCCTTGATGAAATATCGATCGCGATGTCCTTCTCGGTCGTATATCGCAAGGAACTATGGGATGACTTAAGGTTGTAGTGGTTATACAATCAATGCTAAAAGTTAGTTTTTAAGCGTTTCACGGAAGGCCTTTTTTTGATAATGGCTTACGGTGTCTAGGATGACTTTATACTAGGTCATCGCATATCCAAAATTCAAAAACATTTGATTAATATTTTAGTTTATATAGAGATTAATCAAAGCTTTAAAAAAGCTGATTCAAAATAAAATGGCGTTTGCTTTAATAAAAATAAAAATGCTGTTTTACATTTTTTCTTTAAACCTTTAAGGGGGCTCTACGGTGAAAAATAAAATTTCCGTAGCTTTAAGGCTAACAATAGTACATTGTGCAACTAGGGGAGAATATTAGCTATTTCTAGCGAGGGTGAGGTATTCAGCACGAGTCAAAGTCGAGGGCTCCTAAGGCGCCTGAGGCAAAGCCGAGTGCTGAAAATACGTCATCCGAGTCTTCCTCTCGTGTTACACATAGTATTTTTTGTCAACAAACGCATGATAGGGTCTTTCCTTATGCATGAAAGTTGGGTAGGTGATCGCGCATTTCGAGTCGTGCACAACGCAGTTGAAAATTGTTGTATTTTTAATTTTCACTTTAGTCGTACAGTTCAAATATTTGCATCTTTTCTTAATCGATTTTAATCGAAACTCGTACAAGCGCAGTTACGCACTTGTGACTAGCAGTAAACTTCATATTTATGCGCAAGAATAAAGGTTTAACCTGAAAAAATGGGTCCTGAGCTTATTTCCTACATTTTTTCGCAATTTTTGAGAAGCGGGAAAAAAGTTATTTTTCCCCGCTAAATGAATATTTTTTATACTTCTTATGAACACGCTCGAAATGCGCGATTTTATACGCTACTTTTAGACATGAAAAAAGGCCTATTTCATGCCTGAGTTGAAAAAAATAATATTTACATGGCATATTTATAATGACATTATCAATTAATACACACATACTTAAAATATTTCATTAAACAATATTGAAGTTATTGAGAATAATAGGATTATTTTAAGTAAAATTAGGCTGTATGGTAAAAGTTGTTGGCGCACATTTATGAACAAAAAATTTGATAGTGTTTTTGACAGTAAAATAAAAATAAGTTACCTGAAACTACAAATTTTAACTCAACTATATGTATTTTAAAAATAATAAATCTTTGTTGTTTAAACATTGTTGAAAACAGTGCAAATTTGTTAATAGAATCATTTAACATGAGCTTTGTCATGGATATTAACAAAATATTTCAGCTGACTAATGTTGAGAACGCTTCAGAAAAGGTATCTTAAAAGTTTCATCAAGATTGATTATTTTGGTATGCGCCAACAACATTTTGAAGATGAAAACTTTAATAATGAGAACAGCGATTGTTGAAAAATAATGAAAATGTAGCTTTATTTTGTAATACGTTAATACAACACTTTCTTTTATTTAATTTTCACAGCCTTTAACCGATCGAAATTAGGCAAAAGAAAATGAAATTGTAGTAAATAGCTTTGACTAAACTATGAAATTTTTTAGCTTAAAATGTAAAATATCATTATATTGCTATTTATACTTGTTAAGGAAAAGTTGAACCAACGTTTAAAACATTAAAAGGATTATGATTTTTTTCTAAAAAAATCACCGGAGAACCACCTTAACGTGAACAACACTCGAAACCGTATAGTTATGACCTGCGTTGGAGTTAGTAAATCATGGTATCTATTTCATTTTCTTAAACGCTGAATTAAAATATTAATAATTTTACATTTCATGTTTACTTAGTAACGTATGATCAATTTAAGTGCTTTATCAGCTTAGAAAGTAAAAAATTAGGCGGTCAATCGAACAAAATAGATTTTAAGACGTTACTACTACTAATGCACGACTCAGGTTAAAAGGTTGAATAAAAATTTTCACTTTTCGGTACATAAGAAAGAGTATATCTATAGTGGAAAAAAAATTGAACTTTTTATACCTCCAGCTTTAATTGTACAAAAGAAGACTGCAATATTTCAAAAGGATTGGTCGAGTAGTTTTTGAGAAAATGTTGTATTTAAAAAGTTTTTGTCGGATTGATTTAAAACATTTCGGAAATTTCGTTGTGATCAAGTACTTCAAGTAAATTGAATTAAAAAATCGATTTCTACCCCTCCTGCGTATACATTAATTTTTCACGGGATTAAACCAAAATTAAAACTTAACTAACAGTTAACCAACCTTTTTCCTTTCAACGCAGGTACACTGTCAATATTTTGTTTCATAAAATGGGATTCTTTTTAGGTATTTTAAGACTTGTAGTAATATCTGTTTGGCTGATTAACTTAAAACTTTAAGGAAATCTTCAAAACATTGTTCCCTTAACAATGCACGAAACAAAATTTGGAAAAAGATAGGTTTAAGTCAAAACTTTATTTGCAACTTTACACATTTTAAACCTATATACGGCTTGCCATTAACTTTCAAGAATGTTACTACTATAAAATTCCGTAACTTTTTAATTTTTCAAGATTTGTTTCTCTCTTTAGAGAATAATACTCTGAAAACGGCGTAAACGTTGATATTGAAGTGTTTATTTTAATGCATGCGAATGTTAAAGATTAACAAAAAACGATGTTACGGCTTTTAAAATACCACTAAAAAGCATTAATTTATATAAATAAATGTACATTCAAAAGTGAACTATTCGTCAAACTTTAAATTAACATTTATAAAATTTTTCGAGTTTTATTAGTGATTTGTTTCCTTAAACGAAAAACTAACTTTTGGCATGGAATACATAACCAATACAACCTTACTTCTCGTGCACGCGTGCGACCGCAGTTTCATCTCCTGCCCATCCAAGATGAAGAAGCAAAAGCTTGCAGAGGAGACAGAAGCAGACAGACCTGAGCGAAGGTATGGCCTTTTCCATCATACGCAAGCAGGCAAAGACACGTCGCCCTGCGCTCGATTTCAGAATTTTGCAGACCACGGAAATTGCTTTTCATTCTTAGAGACGATGTGATGCACCTTCCGGGAAATACGCCGGATTTTACATTACTGATGGGGCGAATAATTATTTTCGCTCGAGGAGCATCGCGCTCAAGGACGCAGGCAGCTGCTACGAATACTTTGTTATACTTGATAGCTTTGGTGACGCTGCTGGCCTGTCAGCGATGCTTCGATGATTGATTCGAACAAAAATTCAGGAAACTTTACATTACAATTTAATTCAGTAATATTGTTTCTTTGTAATAGAATTGGACGAAATGGAAATTTATTTCAATGCTTGATAATAATAGCACGTTACTGTTGCCTGACTGAGCACGGGCGTTACTACTTAAAGTGTTACTACTTAACGAGAGTATTCTATCATTTTAATTAGCATTGCCTACTTTGTTGTTAAATAGAATGGTATTATTAATCATGACATTTTAATTTATTAGAATGCAGATTATTTACAAAATTACAAAATTATAGCTTTTATAAACATAATAAAAAATTTAAATTGTCATTATACAGATACATTTTTACAGATATAATAAAAGAATTAAATTTTGAAGCATTTCAATTAAAAATAAAAAATTATTCTCATCACAGATATTGAATGTCGGTTTATTTCCGCTTTTAAAAAATTACGTGATTCAAATGTCGGCTAATTCCAAATAATTGTTCTACCTTTATGCATTTTGAAATGACCATTATATGTTTATTAAAATGAAAAGAGGATTAAAACGTTATGAGGGAGTTTATCAGAAAAATAAATGAAATATGTATTTAGTTTTCGTTGCGCAATATAGTTAATTTTATAAAATATGTACATATTGTATATTGAATATTTAACTATAATTTATTAATCATTAATTTATTAAAAAGAAATACTATTATTGAATTCTTAATTTATTAGAATACCATTTTTCACTTTGTTTCTGTTGCTTTACCTACTACCTATATCCTCTAATTTAATGTTCATTATGCATGTACAATAAAGTTTATTACCCATGAACTAAAAACCGTCGTTATTGTTTCCCATCCTTTTTATTACTCTAAAATTAAAATAGAATAATTATCTACTACACAGAATTTATTTTCATACTCCTAAATATTTGATCCTCCTAAATTTACACTCCATCAGCGTCCTCCTATCTTTCACAAACCATTTTCAACGCAATACCGCAGCTTGTCAACAAATAAAAATCTTATTAGCAACAAAACACTACAAGCTATAAATAATCAACAAAAATTAAAAGGACATCTTCTTCTCCGCACAATCAACAGTTCGATCTCTGCCACGACGCAACAACAACGACAACAACAGCAACGATAATCCATCCATTCGAGTTACATAATCGCCCGACCATCGCGCGTCTCCACGTCCATAAACACACCGCGCGCGCTATTTCTCGCGATCTCGTCCCCGGAGCGTTTACGAGGCGAGTAGGTGTTGCCGCGCGATCATTTGAACGTCATGCGGAGTAGCAGTAGCAGTCGCGCTGCGCGCATTGTTGTCGCGCGTGTTCTTGTTTCGGCTGTGCGCGAAGGGACTCGATGACGCGAGTGCGTTCGCTCTGCACTGTTATTGGGCGGTTATCTCGCGTTCGCGTTCGCGCGACTGCTCCATTAGCTCCGGTGTATGTATACTCGGCCGAGCGCGCGTGGCCTCTCATGAGGCTGTATGATAATTGGAGCCGAGTCCGTGTAGAGGCTCGGGTGGCCTGCAACAGGACTGCCTCATCCACGTGGTCGTCGTCATACGGAGATGCGATGCTTTGGCGTGTATAGGAGCATGGAATTAGTTGGATGGTATACGACGGTGGATTACGGTTGCGTGTGGCTTTCGAATAAGATGGGACACTTCTGCTATAATTCTGGCTATTCTCGGAAGATGGGTTATTTGGAAGTTTTCGGTTCGGTGAATTTGGTGATATATTTTACAGAGTGAATATTGAAGACAATTTTAGCTGATCAAGTGTCATGCTGTTATACTGTTCCTAATTGAGGCATAAAACACTGAATAAATTATGTTCATTTTGCTAGTATCAAACAAGTTCAGACATCACTTTGACAAAGACGAATATTTAAAAAGTTAATTTTCTTTGATGAAGTATTTCTCTCTTGAATCCGTGGCAATGATATATACCTTTAAAGGGTTGGGCCTTTATCGATTTTGGTTGAGTCTAATCTTGGAATATTAGTAAACAAACAACAGTCTTATTAGTTGTCGACGTTTCGACGGTTTTCCATGCTGACCTCTTTAGAACTTATAGATAAAATGAGTATGTTACATTTTTCGAAGTCAGCGGTGTTGCCTTAATATTATATACCTTATTCTTCTCTTTTTCTTTTTCCTTGTCATTGAAAATAATCTTATGAATAAACTATCAAAACGTAAGCTGGATTTTTCAACAGCAGCTCATGATGACAAGGAAAAAGAAAAAGAGAAAAATAAGGCAACCGCTGACTTCGAAAAATGCAACATACTCGTATTATCCACATACGTTCTAAAGACGGCGGCCATAGAAAGCTGTTTAAACGTCGACAACTAATAAAAATATTGTTTGTTTACTAATACTCTAAGATTTGACTCAACCGAAATCGATAAAGGCCCAATCCTTTAATTTTACGATTGAGTGATAATCAAATTCTAAAAAAGATATATATCTTTACTAGATAAGAAATAATTTTAGTTTTGAAAGTCTATTGTATCCTAAAATATTTTATTATACTCTTATGAAATAGAAACTGTCCTGTGAATAGAATGTAATCAAAGAGATTTTAATTCAATAGTATTCAATGGTATTGAATTTCTTATCAACTGTGATGGTTTTCACTTCGACAAATTGACTCCTTTTTCATGACCAGTTAGTACTTCACTATAGTATAGCGCGAAAGCATTCTAGCTCGAATTATTAGTTTTTATATTAAATTACTAAAGAAATCCTCCATTTTAAGACTGAAATTGATGTTATACAGTACTAATAAGAATCAATCATTGTATGCTTTGTACTTTTTTGTATTTCTTTGCATCTTTGTATATTATTTAGTCTGTATTTTATATTAATAATAAAAATATGTTTATTCTATGATATCTGACATTCGCTTCTGAAATTTGTTCTACTCTTTATTCGTTGACATATTAAAAGTAAGTTATTTCGAGTAATCAATACAACATCAGAAATAGTTCAAAAGATAATGTTATTCGGTAACGAATTATCACACTGATTTATTATATATCGTATTTCAGTATAATCAATCTCCCCTATTTGTGTACTAAAGTATTTTTAATTCCAATCATATAATAAGCTGTGTGATGAATGAATAACGATTTCATGGAAAAAAAATCATTAAAAGCTAATTTAAAATGCTAAGAAACAATAGACTAAGAATTCATATTTTAAAACATTATATTTTTTTCCAAGGAAACAAAGAATCTTATGACTTGAAAATTTGCAGAAACATACTACATGAAAGTACTATGTGAGACTTATATTTAAACATGTTTCACATATATAATATAGTTTTTGAGTTATAGAAGTTTAAAATAATACTTAATCGCACAGTACAACGAATAACGACATACCTATATCAAATCGTTGCTGATATAAAAATAAAGCATTTTATAAGTACTTTACTCTTTAACAAAATCGCCACTAAAATACATTTCCTCTTCAAAAAATTTTGGAAAAAGTAAAATTTAAAAAATTGCAAATTTTTAAAAATATCTATAAAATTAAAATGATTGACGAAATTTGCCGAAACTTTCAAGTGCATCCAAAATATCAATTCGGATCGGAACTGAATCTATATATGGATATACTAGCCATGAAAAAACAATTGAAATAGCCTTCATTTGCAGCTTCAAATATTGCCCATTTGACACTGGTTATCGCTATATATAAATATACTCTATGTAGAATAGGACTTTCACTGACAGCTTACGAAGCTCACTGCTAGAGAAGAGTTCCGATCCAAATAGCAAACATCCATGTAAATTTTGGTATGGTTATACTGCGTGGTTCACAAGATACGATGGTATACATACACACTCATACATACATGCACGCACGCACGCACGCACGCACGCAAGAACACACGCATGCACACACACATCCGGAATTTTTTTAAAGTGGCATATTCGGATACGGCAAGTCTGATAATATGTTTATACGCTAAAAAATCACAAAAGAATTTTGTTACTGAAACAATGCTTTATCTTTGAGGAAACAATAATATTAGTTAAATATACATATTTATTGCAATAGATTAATTTCAATTGCTTTCAGTTTCGGGCAGTGATAAAAATCAATAGGGTATTCTATAATGCGAAGAACTCGTACGAGTTTTGACTGTTGTTCCAATCGCGTGAACAGATTATTTTGATTAAAAAGTAATGCATATATAATGAAAAATCTTAACGATTTTAGACACACTAGGTCGTCGAGGATGGTGCTTATGCGCACATATATGTATATATATATATATATATATATATATATATATATATATATATATATATATATATATATATATATATATATATATATATATATATATATGTGTTATTGTAGATAAACTGGTCGAGGTTCTACTGTATTATGTTAAAATTCATTGTGTATCATGTGCCACTACATTATGGTACATAATGGTCACTCAATGAAATATACTCTCTTAATTTGAAATAGTGAAATCTCGGAAATTTCACTGTAAAGCAGTGAAATCTCACTGTTTCGCAGTGAGAACTCAGCAACTAATTCATGTAGTGGCTGAGTTTTCACTGCGAAACAGCAAATTTTCACTATTACAAATTAAGAGGGTACCAATCAAATAATGCTATGGAGCTTATTAAGTTGGTATTATATAGTTACAGTACCTAACTATGTATTATATCCTTTCATCGACGTCACGTCGTTAAAAGATAAAAAGGTCGTGGCTGAAGTGACGTCACATCGTTTTCAAACTTTTGCTTATATATTTTTCAAAGGAGGATTCCTACAAATTTATAATATTTTATCCGTTGAAGGGGGGCGTATAAAACCAATGCCATCATTTAGAACTCACTAAAACATGAATTTTAAAAACATGTTTGACCCCTCCATTTGCGAGAAAGTTTAAGAAAAACGTGGTGAAAATTCAAAAAAATTAGTAGATAGTCCCGAGTACGGTTAGACTTTATACATGTCTTTAAATGGGACAAATCCGTAGATATTATTTTCTTCAGCTTTCCCCGCACTTAAGGAGGTCGAATTTTTTGTAAGCTGATGAATATCGGTATTCCTCCCTACTGTGAACTGAGAACTAAGGACTGAGTAAATTCGAGCCCTTGTCTTTGTTCTTTCAAATATTCAGAATAATGCAGATTTACTTACAGTTGCTTTCGTTTAGTATTTTTTAGCTTTAAAACTTCAAAGCTATCCGATAGGTTGGCTTCACCTAACGAGAGTGGAGTAAAAACTCTCGCTTCTGAACTCAAAAGCACGTCAATATTTATACTTGTAATTGGTTTCTCTTTCGTAGCCTTTTTCCTAACTTTACTTTGATTAACCAGAATCACCATTACCAATTTCCTTTGTACTTGTACCGACCACAGCAGTTGCCCAATATTATTTCACATCGCTACACGCTAAATCTGTTAAATTGATATTTCAGTCTAAACTTTGGGTGAGTCATGATTAGAGTGAATTTTTCCCTCTAGTCAGTCGCTGATTCATTCCAAAATAGAGCAATCCTCCCCCATGACAAACATCAAGTCAATATCATCCTCGTATCTAACATTATCGTTTAAATGTATACTTTAATTAAATAGAAAATGAATAATAGTATTACTGCTTGTACATCCAATGCAAAATAATGAAATTATTTCCGAAATTAGCACTTCAATTACTGAACTACATAATACGTGGTAAAAAGAGATTAAGTTATACTGTATAGTTGACTTTTGCCTCCATTATCACATTCAGTGAAGTTCAACTCATTCTTGCAATGAAACCTGACTCCGAAAAAGTGGAATTTCACTTCAACAGGTTTAGCGTGTCAGAAAAATAATTTACATAAGAACGCGTCTTATAAAATCTTATTAGAATTCAGCGTAAAACGACTCGAAAATCCGCGTGTAGAAATTGCGTGTTTGGCCTATGAAAGGGCTCGCCTCGCGCGTGTCACTCCGCTGAGCCGCGCGCCAAAGCCCGTCAGCGTGCATTATGTGCGAAATACTTAAGTCATGTGGCCGCATTATTGAGTGTCATTTTTGCCCGCCAAAAAGTTCGCGGCTTGTCACCTCGCCATTCTGTTGGAGTGGCAGCGCACGATCATGTAAAATACTTATATCACACCACTATGGAATGTCGTTCTTGCGCTGAAATAGAGTTTCTCTCGTGACCGTCCTTTTTGCGGAGAAGCGCACGTATAGGTAGATTTACATTATACTCAAAATGAGTTGGTCGAATTTCAAGGATATATATATTTCGAATATTAGATTTTTCCGTTTTTTTAAGAGAGAGAATAGAAAACCATGTATTTAACTGATCACGTAAGAACCAACGTCATGCGAAATTATATTTGCCATTATACATTGAGAGAAAGGATCCCTTGTGGCAAATGAATTGTGTACTTGCGGAATCGAATTTTCACGTACTTGCCGTAAATGTTGAATAATAGTGAAGAACTCGAACTTGAGAAAAGTCTATACGAGTAAGATAAACATGCCGAGTACCAAAGGTTATTTGACGGTTTTCTAGCATATAATGATGATACATTTCAAGCAGTAATATATAAAAAGATACGCAGACATAATCATGGCAGGCGAAAACTTATAGGAACATGTAACGGTCATATAAACATCTTAGAAATATGAAACATTCAGTTAACCTTAAAGTCAGGGGGTCAGCCGTTGGCAAGCGAGTCAAATACTCAGTTCTTAACTATTAAGACGATGCGTTTAACTGTTAAGAAATATTCATTTGACCGTATTCAAATCCACAAAACTTAATAATTAATAAATATTCTTTGCCGCAAAGAATCCTTTCTCTTAGTGTATATTTCTTATTTAATAATAATAAATTAGGTATAGAAATGTTGAACTGATTTTGTAATATTATTAATACGTTACATTATAATGATGTTACGTTACATTAGCTAAATTTTGACTTGTAAAACTAAAAAAGGCACAGTTGTTTACCATCGTTCGATACAAGCTACTTAGTATGCAAGTAAATACGCACTTATAGTATAAGTATGTATATTATGAGTAGACACTATTTGTTCGAGAAGCTGCGGGATGAAACACGATAATAATAATCATTCACATTTGTCTGCTGTTTGATGACTGAGAGTTTCACATTGTGGTTGCAAGAAGTTCGGCAGTCGCGACGCCAAACTTGCAGATAAATCATGAATTTATTGCTTCACTAGTGTAACGCGCGAAGTTCGTCATTTGAATAAGGTCGCCCTTGGGAAAAATCAGTTTGTTGCCCTACAAATTCACTTATGACAGGCAGTTAACACATTTTTCTTAAAGTGTTACGTTATGTACGTTAGTAAATCGTGCGCAACTTTTATAAGCTCACATAATTTATAGCGATCGTTAAATGCCTTAAAACCTAGATTATTAATATTAGCAAGCATTCTGCTTTATTGCTGTTATAATTTAATGGTTGCTTGTCCATTTTGTCGGATTATTGTTTAATCTCTTAGAATTTTTTTTTAGTTGAGAAAAAAATGTTTTTTCTTTTGTTTATATAATTTATAGGCCTTTATTTAATAAATTATGCAGTTTTATGTTAAAATATGTGTATATCCAATCAACATGAAAATAATTTAAATATCAATCGTTTTCATATTCACAGTCTATTCACCTTAAAACTCTGTATTATACGCTCGAAAAAATACTTTTTTCACACGCAAGAGACGATCTTATAGAAACACCACCAAATTACTACAACACACACGATGCTACGAACGAAACGATGTCAGAAACCGCCTTAAATCTTTTTTTATGATCTCTAACATTTTCTGCATACACGCAGCGATACATTTTCCCGCACGCGAAGGTTCATGAAGTAGAAAAAAATACGACATTGGATAGACCGAAGGAAGTATCATAACGATACTTCGCCTTTAAAGGAATCAAAAAGTTAAACAATACTCTCTTCTTCAGTCTTGTACTGTGCACTATCCGGAAAATCTTCTTATAACGTCGCGAAACATTTTGTAGAATATTATAAGAAAGATTTCTCTAAGTACGCGAAGGTCTCCGAAAATAATGGAAACTTTTACCATACAATCTGATAGGGTTTCAAGAATCAATTATTTTTTTTATTTTTTTTCTATAAAAACAAAATTATCTTGTAAAAGCAATCTCAAATCTCTTCTTCTAAAAGTTTCGTCTAACCACATGAGAATACTTTTTCCTACACGCAAGGGATCCTTGGAACTAAAGGAAAAAGAATCAAGGAATTATAAGAGAGGTTGTCGTTGGTAGACAAACATTTTAGGTAGGAAAATAACATTCGTGTAAAAGCATGTAGCAATCATAGCTAAATACATGGCGCTTTACAGAATTATTTTCTCTGCTCTTTAATTAATTAAATAAAATAATTATTCCTCACATAATCATTTATGATTCTTATACATTCAAGAATTAGGTTGCAAAATATTCGATCATACTATACTTATTATAAAAATATTAAAACTCAATGAATACATATAAACAGGCATTTTTCTCCGAATGCTACAATACGTAATTTAATTTTATTTAGATTTTAGAGTTGAAGTTAATAGAGTTAATATTAATTAGATTTCTAAATAATTTGTTGAATTTTCACTTGGAGTGTAAGAATCAAATTTCAATTTATAAAAGTAATAGATTTAAGAATGCCAACCTAGATTAGTATATATGTATTATATATCACCTTTACATACACGTTAATGGAAGCAAATTTCAACATTTAAAATGGTATTATTAAAATGAATACAATAAGAGTCAAATAATGAAAAATCAAGTGAATTAAGAATCTTTTATTAATGCATTTATATAACCAGGACCAATATTATTTGATGATCAAAGTCAAATCGGGACTATATTATACATGTGTCTAGAAGAAACATTAATTATTTACAGATAACTATAGGTATTTTAAAAATTATTCAAAATATTTCCAATGTATTCATTATAATTCATTATCTATCAAAAAAAATCGGTAACGAATATTTATTAGTGTAAAATTGCAAAAATTACTTTCTTGATTGAACCTGTTTTGAATAATATAACGAGGGGTATATGAAAACAAATCCCCAATAAATAATTATTTATTTGGTAATAACGACAATTCCAAGAGAATATCGGTTACCTATTAGAGCATTACTAATTTTCTACGTTCATTCATATTCATTAGAAATTCAAACGAAGATACGTTTTTACATCCTTCAAAATTTGCCTCCCCTCGAAACCTTATTATCTCACCAAATTATAATCCCCGCCACACCCATATCACGCACACTTATACTATCATGTACTACACCATACTAGACCACGATCACCCCCCCCCCCAAAAAAAAAACAATAATGAAAGACAAACACACACATATATATACACAGACACACCAGCAAGTTTAATTTAATCGCAGCGACAGTCATGCACCCTCCTCCCACTCCCTCTCGCTCTTTCTCCTCCCTCTTCCTGTATACCCCCGCCACTGATATATGTATATGTATAGAAAGGCTATCTTATGCCCTCTCTCCACATACACTTCTAACATCATCTTGCTTTAGCTTTCATCGTTGAATATCATTCGTACAACAATACACAAGCCTACATCAGAAAACTGTACCAAATGGTGTACTATTTTCTTAGTCCTTCAGTGCTAATCAAAATTTTTTTCACATAAATATACTGAACGCTATTCGCCGACAAAATTCAAACGCGCTATCTCCGCATCCCGATCGACGGAGTCTCTATTCACCCTCTTCCCATCGAATAACCCTTCGTTCATCCACACAAATGCACCTCAAAACCCCAAAAAAGAAGGACGAAAAGTACCCTACACCCAGAAAACTATTCATTCAATCCTCACACGAGTGTCTTATCAACATCGAGAGTTCAAGCGAGTCTCCGTCGATCTGCACACTCAGACGGAGCAATATCCCACAGCGTGCACAGAGTGGAGCGAGCTCGCGCGCATCGCGCAAGCGCCGCCGCCCCGACGCCACGACGTGTATATAACTTCGTCTCTCTCTCTCTTCGTCAGTATACGTGTCGTCGCGACGCCGCTCAGTCCGCCAGTGCTCGCTCTGCTCTCGCGGCGGAGTGTCGTTGCCATCCTCGGCTACCCGCGCGTATTTGCACACACCGTGTGCATTCGATCTCCTATCTCTTCTCCTCGATACAATCAACACAAACAAAGATCGCACGTCGACACAGGACCCGGAGAAGGAACACAATACGTACACCCACGTACACGCGCGAATAACGATGAGCGTGCGCGTGCACAGTAGCACCGCGAACCGGGCGCTGCATCAGTAGCGGATAGCCTGTTGCACATACGCGTAAAACGACGTCGAGTGCATCGAGGTATATACCCGCGCACGGATATACAGACACTGTCTGTAGGGGTTGGGTGAGAAGTATGGATACGTACATGTGAGGGGGGTTGGAGGGGTGGCTGGTGTAGTATCGTAGTAGACGACGCGCCATGCGGACGCGGCCGCGCCGCGCGTCTGTAGCAGCTGGAGAACGAGGGACGAGCCGAGGAGGAATCGTCGCTGGTCGCGGTACGAGTGGACGACCGGGAGCAGCTGTTTCTTGGAGGTGGATACTTTTGCAGCGATACGAGAGCGCACGAGGTAATGGGGAGGAGTGCGGTGCAGAAGGGAGTGTGGATTGCATGGGATGGGTGAGGGTTTCCAGTGAGAGTGAGAGTGTATGAATTTTTCGTAGGTAGTTTTCATTGGGATATAATAATGTGAGGAGGCTTGATTTGGTAGCGAGTACAATCGAATTTTTAAATTATATACTGATATTTTGATAATACAGGCACGTGTTTCTCTACATTTATCTGTATTTTGTGAGATTGCTCGATTGCATTAAGCCTTGGCATACTATTATATACTATACTATCCTATAAAATAGTTGTAGAAACTACCTTGAAAAATGTTTCAAACTTACTTACAGATTAAATATTACAAGTAAAATCTTTACGGACACAATAGCTCAGGTGTCCAGTGTTGTTTATAGTACATAAAATTAACAACCGAGTGCTGACATAAACTGAATTATGAGTTTGAATGAAAATGTTAGTCTTTAAAAATACTAAAATTGCATCTCTATACATCTTTGTAAACAAAGTGTCATAATGCTAAGCGCCGGTACTGACTATCTATAGGGGAACATTTTAAAACAGATTTTCCGATAATGGGCGTCTATAGTCATATGTTTCCCCTGCAAGAAAGCCGGGCGTGTAAAAAGCACGCCAACGGAGAGAAGTATATTGTTGTCGAAATGACTATTCCAGTTTAGTAAGTACTTTTTGGGTAATTCTGACTATTATTATGCAGTCTCCCACTAAATTTTGGTCATTGTAATGAAATATAAGTTGTTAGCGGCTCTACGAAGCAAATTAGTTGATATAACTGTTTAACATAGTCGTTTGCGTTTCGTTTACGCGGCTTTTGCTCCCAAATGGCAGGGTTAGAAGTTTAGCTTTGTTGAAGTAGATTATGAGCAACAATTATAAAAGACAGCACTTACAATGTGATTTGATGGTAAACTTTATCACTAGTAGCAATGTTACATTACGTATACGTATGCCATCTAGTGTGATAAACATAGATGGACAGAAAAGAGGAATAACTGTAAGTTTAAATGATTGATTCTAACAGCAAATTGTAAATGAAATTGTTAAAAAATTATATGAATATGTTGACAATGTTTCGAGTTTCTCAAACACTCTTCATCAGGTCCAAAAACAGTGATATATAATTTTCTTATAACTAAACATCTTAAGATTAAATACTTATCGAGGCTTGGACGTTCTCTGTCTTTTCAGAAACAAGGACTACAATAGGACAGATAACATCCAAGCCTTGATATGTATTTAATCTTAAGATGTTCAGTTATAAGAGAATTATATATCACTGTTTTTGAACCTGATGAAGAGTGTATGAGATACTTGAAAGGTTGTCAACATATTCATATAATTTTTAACAATTTCGTCTACAATTTGCTGTTAGAAGCAATCATAGAAATTTATCAAAAGGTAGACGTTAGAGACATTTTAAATAAACCAATGTTTGTATAAACATTTTACAAACACTCCAATAAATAACTGTAAGATTATTCTATGTTGTCTAATTATTAGCTGCACCTTTTACTTATAATAAGTGATTCTAATATACTTGCAATGATTTATATATTATTATTTATGTAAAAAATATTTGAGCAAAACATATTCACGCGTATGCTAATTATTTAAAATAAGCTATTATGATGCTCGAATTCGAAGACACAGGCGCTGTCTTAAAGCTTTTCTATTAAATTCCTACTCTATAAAGAGTTAATTCATACATACTTTAATAGACTTTAGTTACTTAATTAGTACACATATTCATTTACTTCGTACGTCTGCATAAAAATAAAAACAAATTTAGGTATAATATGCATCACTCTTTGAATACTCCATTCACGGTCATTATGTTCGCGAAATTAACCGACCAAACGCCGTGTTAATCTACTTCAACAATAAAAATCTTAAAAATCTTAACCGTGCGCAAAATAGAGAGAAAGTGACAATAATCGAAGAGAGTAACGAACGGAACGAAGCGAGAAACCGCTGCATACAGAAGTTTTCTCGTGTGTGAAAAGGAGGAGGTCGGGGGGTGATCATCGATCATCCGTCATTCCCCTTGCCTCTTCTCGCCACGCTTGTCTTCGCTTCGACCATCCACGCGACCGAGAGATATCGCCTCCTTTTCTCGTCCGCACGTGTGCGTGCGCCTGTTTTGTCGCGGACACATTGAGGGTGTCCGCTGCCGCTTCCTCTTTCTCCCTTTTGCGCTGTTCTGTTTTTTTTTTGAGGCTATCTCTATTGTTGTTTTTGAGAGAGCGCGTGGTGCTTTTATCCTATATATAAACGCGCGGCAGCTGCTACCTTCCCGCTTGAGCGATCGCGCGCGCACGCGAGAGCCGGCACGATCCGTTCGCGGTTGTTTTTCGTCTTTTTCGGCTTTCTTGCTTTTCCTTTTTTTTTTTACTTTTTTTCATCGGCTTTTATATTGTTCGGTATTTAAACGGTTCCGCTGCGCGTGCACAGTGTGCTGAAAAATTGCTTTGAGAGCGAGGGAGCGAGCGATTTTCGTGGTGGTTCGTATATAAGTTTATTGTGAACGAAATTGTAGTTTTGGTTGCGTGAGGTTTTTTTAGAAATGCAATTGTCTTGTCTGAATAGCGCATAGAAACAAGTTAATTGGATGAATGAAAGAGAATCTTTTTTTTTATAGAAATTATTTTGGGAAATACCTATGCGCTAAGATGTGAAAGACTATATCGTATATGAAGCTGTTATATCTTGCAATACATTATGATTGTTTAAATTTAAACAAAGAAGTAAACAGGACGTGTTTCTTTTAAGTATCGTGAAGGATACAGTAAAATTATGGGTTGGTTCTGTGTTTTTTCTTTAACAGTTGCTATCAAAATTAAATTGTCAAAGAAAACGGTACTTTTTTATCTAACTTTTGAACCAAATTAAAAATCTATTTTAGGATTAATTTGGGTTTTAATTTGTTATATATTGTAAAACAAACTTTTCTTGGAAGTAGATACAGATGACAAAAAAATTTTTACATGTATTTCTTATGGCATTTTACCAGATTGGCCACGGTAATTATAATAAAAGTAATTTTCCGCATAGAATGTATATATACACACATTATTACACCAGAATACTCATAATCGATTTACAAATGTACCTATAATTTTGATGGCCACGGTAATTACGTATATTTTTAGCTTTTGGAATTTTAATACAAATAACCTAAACATTAACTATTAAAATTGCAAATAAACACCAGCTCGCTCGATTATGTACTTTTTTGAAGCTTGAACTGAGAAACCTTGTAGGTTAGACGGTTCTACTAAGCTATATCCTACTCATTATGGAACTATAACTTGAGCAGGAACGCTAATACTTGAAAAGTTGGCGACAACATTCGTAACAGTTGTGCAGATAGATAAGTTAAAAGAAATCTAAAACAAATTGATCATATTACATGTACATATAATGTACTTCAAAGTCTAATAAGTTAGATATAATTTAATCATAAATATTGTGTCTAATAAATTCAGAATTATCTTAATTATTCGATGACGACATACCACGGTAATTACTTTTATGCTATATATATCGCATGTACTTTAAATATATAGCACATTTATCTTAGTTTTTTGTTCAAGAAGTTCAAATACATTATTTTGAAAAACTTTAAAAGATTACGAGACCGTAATAATATTTTGTTTCTACTAAGTGTACTGGCAAAACTAAAAATACCGTTTTTTGACAATCACTCATATAAGGGATTATATAAAAAAAATCTGTCATGAATGACTTTCAAAAGAAAACAAAAAAATGTAGGAGTATCTTTTATTTTTCTTATTATCTATATTTAATATTTCTTATTTTTGAGGTCATACATTATACGAAAAAAATCCATCATACGAAGAAAACCTAGTGACACTGTTTTAAATGTATAACAATTTTACAAAATAATATTTACATGGCATGTTTATAATGATATTATCAATTCATACATACATTTTTAAAAAAGTTATCAAGTAACATTGAATTTATTGAGAATAATAGGTTTATTTTAAGTAAAATTATGCTGTAGGGTAAAAGTTATTGGCGCACACCATAATGACATTTTTTATAAACCAAAAAATTGGATAGTGTTTTTAACAGTAGAATAAAAATAAGTTAACTGAAACTATCAATTTTAACTCAACTATGTGTTTTTTAAAAATAAATAATAAATATTTGTTGTTTAAAAATTGTTAAAAACAGTGCCAATTTGCTAATTGAATCATTTAATATGAGCTTTGTCATGGATATTTACAAAATATTTCGGCTAACTAATGTTGGGAATTCTTTAAATATCATATCTTACAAGTTCTATCAAGATTGATTATGTTATATATCATCAAGATTGATTATATTATGTTATATATATAGAAAATGTAGATCATTTTTAACCTAAAAAGCAAAAAGAATCTTTCTTTCATTAAATTTGTACAGGCTTTAATCGATTGAAATTAGGCAAAATAACATGAATTGCAATAAATAGCTTTGAGTAAACTATGAAATTTTTTAGTTTCAAATATAAAATATCATTAACTTTCAAAACATTAAAAGAATTTCGAAATTTTTCGAAAAAGTCACCGGAAAGCCACTTTAATATAAAATTACTAAACTTACGGGTGCAAAAAATTTGTTCATAAAAAAGCAAATTAAAGCAGAAAAAAAACTTAATTCGAGACGTATAGTGCTAAAAATATTTAAAAATATAAACAATTATGTACGATCAAAGATAGTGAATAAATACAAAAAATAATAAAAAATAAAAGATCGTGAAATTTAGTAATTTTAAAAGAAAACTGTTATTAATGTACAAAATACGAATCTAAATGATACCGTTGAAATTTAATTATCTACCACTTGCCGAAATTAATTTTCACTTCGAAGTTTTAATTTTGTTTTATATAATAAAAGTTAATTTATAGAATTACAAACTCCATCAGATCCGGAAAACTTTTCGAAAATAAAATACTATATCAAGTAAGAGCATTGGAATTTAATTATCTACCTCTTGACGAAGTTGAACAATAAAATTGTATATTTGAATTTTTAACTTTATTTTATATTTAATTAATTATATACTCTATTAGATTGGAAACACGAATAAAGATGAATTATCTACTCTATTAGATTAGCAAAATGAACTACAACTCTAATTAGTGTCGTTAAAATTTAATAACCTACTACTTGCCAAAATTTAAAATAGTTTCTTCATTGTTAATCTCCCCTTATTATTATTTCTACATAATATTATTACAAGTATAAAAGATTCCTAAAATACTTCCATTCCATTCAGTATGATCCGATACATCTACATCTCTTCATTTCAATAAAACATACGTTCGAAAAACGATTCAAAACAGAAATTAAAAGAAAACCACGCTTTTCTCGGAAAATCGCGGCTTACACAATAGGCCCAGCTCCCGAAGAAGCAAAAAGAGCTTTCTCCTCCGTCGGCGAAAGCTCCGCCACGGAAGCTCCACTCCGCTCTTTCGATTCTTCGAGGATTTATGGGCCAGAAGGATACCGATATTTTTCTCTCTTTGCTTCTTCCTCCCGCTCTCCCCCCCTCGTCTTCCTCTTCAGTTATACTGTTGTTGTTGCTGCTGCCGCTCAGAGAGATTTGTCGCTACCCCCTTTTTTTTATCGGCCCGAGTTCAGAGTTGAGAGCGCCCAGCGACTGGGTTTAGATTTGTGCAAGAAGAGGAGCTTTTGAAGCGCGCTATAGCCGAGTTGATTCCGGTGAAGGTACGCACACATACACGTAGACGCGAATTGCGAAGCCCACACGTCGAAGTGCTTGCTTGTCGGGCAGGAAGGAAGGTCGAAAGTTGTCTTCTTGTTTGAGACTTCCCACGGGTGTGTGACTTTGGGAAGGAGAGCCAAGCGTCGACTAATTCGGAGGAGAAAATTTAGAGGCGAACTTGCGAGGCTCTCCGAGGGACGCGTTATAAATCACGTATGGACCTTTTTCTTTAGTTTTAAGAGGGTAAAGAGGGTTTCGATTATTCACGCCGTCTACTTTTCTTATTACTATAGATATTGTGTAAAAGTTGTTGGATCGTGGTGTAATATATTAGTACCCTTTGTGACTTTGAATATGAAGAAAAGTATTATTATGCGACGTTGTACGAAAAATGTTATCCTGTGAAAATGATTTTCTTCTTTTCTCAATTTTTCCTTGAAAGTACATAGTGATAACTTGATTTATCTAAAAAAGGGTGAAATTCTTTAAAATCTTACAAAAATAGAGTTCGAGATCTGGGTCATGATTTTTTATGAAAAAAGCCCCATATATCGAGATATAGCTCAAAATATTGGCATTGCGCATATGCTTAATGTTAAAAAATCATATTTATAGATATACTAATAAAGTTGATGTTTTTACCTATATCTCGTCACATAAGGCCTAATCAAACAAACTACGGATGCTGGGCTTCATTTCTAGGTACCAGTAAACTAGTAAATGATTCTTAAATGTTTCATAAAAAATCATGATCCTCATCTCGTAGTCATTTTAACACGTTATTGTTAATTGTTAGAATTATTATTCTAGTTATTATTACAATAAATTTATCATTTTTATTAAAACAAATAACAAGAAAATATTAACAAAAGCATCCTGCAAGGAATAAATGATAACTCACTAAACAAATAATACAGTAAAACCATCAATAACGAGAAAAGAAATTAAAGCCCGCTAAGAATACACTTTTTACTCGCATGTAAAAAAGATCTATTCTGAACTTTTTACGTCCAGAAAAATAATTTTATCTTAATCCAAAGGTAAAATAGATAGATACCAGGCACAAAAAAATTCTAAATAAAACGCACTCACGCTGTACCACGTATATACGCCATGCCTCTGCTGCCGCTGCTGCCGCTGCTCGAGAAACGCGCAAGAGGTATAAAACTCGTGCGTCGTAAAAGAAAAATTCTTCGCAAAAAGGAAGAAGAAAAAAAAGACACCATCGAGCTCTCTCGAGTCCTGTCCCCCCCTCCCCTCTCTCTCTCTCTCTCACTCGCACGCGCTGTGGCAGCGACAGATAAGCTCCGCGTCGTACAGCTATAGCCTCGAAGGATTGCCGCGTTCTGCGCTGGATGTAGCATTTGTGGTCATTGCACCGCGATTCGCAGTCGCGTTTATAGAGAGTTTTAATGATTTTCAAAGTTTTGCGGAAGAGGAATAATTTAACGAGAATGCTCGTTTGTTGTAGCGGTATACGCGGCTTAGCCGCGGTGAGCTTTGTGGATAGTTTCATGTGTGTTTTTATAGAGGACAATATTAATGTTAGCAGTTGCAGAGGTTCGAACATTTATATTATACGCCTGGAAGATAAACACAAAATGCTGTGAGAATTAAAATAGTGAATATTGCTATTTGCAGGTTTTTCTCTCATTATATGCGATGGTATATCTAATTAGAAAGATCATTATGGAAGTAAACAACTTTTCTTTCATACATTTTACAATATCAGAGTTTATGATGTCAACATGGATGTTATAATAATTTTATTAATTCGTTTTTTTTTTTTTTTTTTTATTATTTTATTTTATTATTGGCCTAATATTTATTTATTGCTATTGAAAATAATACTAGTATAATAAAAAATGTATTACTTATTCATTGTTTTTTGAAAGAATTTCATATAAGAGCTGAGAATTAGGTTATATAATCATATTCAAGGGGAGCACTCTATGTAAATGGATTAAAATAAAAGCAATTTTGTGTGATATTTTTGTACAAAAATTATCCATTGCAAAACGCTGAAATTTTTTGGGTGAATTAATGCATATTTGAAGAAAAAAATTATTTTCAACCTTTTTTAATCGCATATATATATACATATATGTAGAAGATATTCGCAAACGCTTTAACGTCAGAGTTATGTATCGGTGGGGATTCCAGCGTCCACTGATAGTGTATAAAATAATATATAGGGGCCTGCGGCGGCTCAGTCGGTAGAGTGTCGGATTCCCACGCCGGTGACCCGGGTTCGAATCCTAGTCTCTGCCGATTGATACAAGCACCACTGTAAAAATTACATGTGCTTTGTTTACAAACACACCGCAGACCCCCGTCGTCGATTAGCACCACATGGGAGCACAAACATAACGACGTTAAAAAAAAAAAAATAAATAAATAATATATAATCAAATTCGAATATTTCAGAAATATAACTAATAGGTTTCAAGATTTGTAAGATAAATTTATTGAAAATTTTGTTACCACAGAAAATATAAATAATTTTGGGTGCGCCACATTAGCCGCATATGAGGCGTCGGATGCAAAAACAACTTAACCCGGGTTAAGTTGTTTTTGGTGAAACATACATATTCGTATTCTACGAGCCTTTATTTATAAATATAGTAAATTAAACAAGTTTTTTAGAACATATATAGTAGAATATATACAGTGCGTCTCATAACTATAGAAACACCAAAAATTTTTACATTTAAATCTGTGTATTATACCTTTTTACACATTAACTTATGAAAAATTCACGGACGGTTTAAACAAAACTTGAATACTAGATAAAAAATTTACATTGATTTAAATGGGTCTAAAAATTTAAAGTGTTTCTATAGTTTATACACAATTGATGGTAAAATTAATCTAAGGATTCGGTTAAATAATTTGTACACAATTGATAGCAAAATATATATTCGACGTATAATAACTTCATTAATATAAAGCATTTCGTACCTACTGATCTATACAAAGGCCGGACTAAATCTGACTTGCGTCATTCTTTTCCGAGCTCGATCGAGCCGCTGTTCGCGTCACCAAAAGTCTCCGCCACAAAGAAATCCGAGAACGTTATCGCGTTCAAACTGTTAATAACCTTTGGAAGCCTTTTGCAGAGGAATTTATTACGCAGTCTCGCTTACTACTTTTAAACTATTGCTATTGAATTCTATTCGCAACAACACCGTTAAAAATAATTATTATTTAAAGCTCTTTACTTGCATAAGGTATTTAAGGCAGATGAGTGAGCAATTTTAAAGTTAACAAGCTTCCTATACTTCTATTTTCAACAAGAAACGGACCCTTCGCGTTAGACGCTTAATATCCATTCTTGCCCACCAAAAATCATGCGACAACGTATGAATTTCCAAAAGAAGGCCGCGCGCTGCAGCACCAGTTATAGTGCAGGTGTCAAAGAAACTTTCAAAAAAACTCCCCTCGCTCCCGCAAAATAAATATATGCATCAGGTTGTTCGTCACGGCTCCGTGGCGGGGCGCGTACATCCACATTCGTACGTGATCGATCATCGGACGTCATAATTATCGGGCCGTGTGCTCGCTCCACGCTCGCGCGCCTGTTTCTGCATGCTACTGCTGCTGCTGCTGCTGCCGCTCGGGCCACATAAATCACGAGGTCGCCGCACGAAGGCTATGTAGCCCGTGCTGCGGCTGCTTGTCGAGCGAGCAAGGGAGGCTGCGACGTATCGTTGTATAAGGTAGAAAGTCCGTCTATGAGAAGGAGAAATGGAAAAAAAAACTGTGTCATCGGCGTGCGATGTGTTGGTCGCATTTATAAGATAAATCCTTCTTTCTGTAATAGTGGGAACGGAAAGCTACTCCAGTGACTGCGTTTTGCAGACTTTTGGTGGGAGAATCTACTACAAAAATGTGATAATGCAGAAACTGAAGTGAGATTTTTACTTCGGAAATTTCAGAACTTTTGGCGACAAAAAATTAGATGTGCAAACGTATGAAGAGGAATTACGTTGTATCTTAGAAGCATGAAATTTCTATTGGTTATCAACTTAAAGAGAGTCTCTTACTCTCCTTAAGTTACTTTCCCTTTTTAATGTTGGGAAATGGATTTTGATAAGGTTTTGAATATATTTTCTGGTACCCAGCAACGAAGCCTAGGTTCTGTAGTCTTTTTCTAATGGGCCCTTGTATTCGATATATGAACTATTTTACTTTGAATACAAGCTCACTGCACTTTACCTCTTCTTGAGATAATCAAATATATTAATTTGGTTTAAAGTTATTAACAATTGAAGATGGTGATGGAAGATGAATGAAAAATCAACGAATTTAAAGCACTTAAATTACCTCAAATATATATGTATTTGCCGTGACCATCTTTAATTGTTACTAATTTGTGGGCAAGATTAATATTGTTATATATATACAAAGCTTAAATTAAAGCTCCTTCCGCCTACTTTTATTATCAGTTAAGTAATTTATTCTAGTGTTAAAAGATGCGACATCGAAATAATTTTTTTAATTTCCCCTTGCACTGAAAGAGGTTTCTGTAAAGTATCAAAGGATGAGTTATATTATATTGTGGCGTGCAAGTTTTTACGCGTGTACAGAGTTGAAGCAATACGTTATGATGTTTAATAGCTTGCTTCATTTGTTGCGGTCGTTGCTTGGATGATCGATTTAGGTTGTAAGACTCTGTTGAGAGACTAGGAAGAAATTTGTAGCAGACAAAATTTTGATTTAGTAAGTATAACAGGTGAATAACACTCAAAACGATTAAAATTAGTCAACGGCACAAGTTTAATTTAAATTATATTTCTTAAATGCTCACTGAAGGAAAATTCTATAAACAAATATAATTAATAATCATAAATTTTCATAATAAGTATGTAAGTGTTGATAAAGAAAGTAGAGAAAGACATGGTTTGGTCAGACATCCAGTGAAAACATACAAATATACTTACTTTATTGACACGATATGAATTCGATATTTTAAAAAAATGTAGGTAAATGGTAATTGTAATAAATGCGAAAAAATAACTTGATCACTGTAGCAATCCCAGAAATGTTTAACTTATTCAAAACTAGAAAAATGAACAATACATGCAGTCTTCTCTAGTAGTAACTTTTCTTTCATATTGATGAGATGTAGTTCTGGCAGAAAATTATTATTGATTCAATTTTAAAAGATTCCGTGGGATCTACTAAGTCAAGAAAAATTGTTTTTCTGTTCATAATTTAAGTAAAAAACATTAAATATCTCTTGATCTCTTTTCGAAATATTCCCCAAACTGGCAGTTAATGAAATAAAATATTCGTTTGAAAAATTAATAATAATTTGTTAAACATGAATGCAATCTTTCTTTTACTTTATTAGACAAAGTGAGTATCGAAATAGACTTACAGTTTTCACAGAAATGTGAATAAACATGATCCTTAATTATCGACTTTTTCAAATAAGTGTATCGAAATAACAATGCAAAGGTATAAATACTTACCATGTACTGTCTCATAGAATAATTGTTCCAGATGATTCAAAATAAATACTATGCTTTATAGATAGGTTTTATTTACTCTCCATTGTTATATATATATGGATGATTCCACGTCAAGTGAGTAAGAGAAAAATTTTAATACTCTGAAACTTAAAGATAATGATGTATTTTATACATTTTGAGAAAAATAAAAATAATGCTAATAATCATGTTTTTCATCATTTTCTTAAAATTTCAGAGTATTGCAATTGTTCACTTGCTCACTTGACGTGGAATCACCCATATATAGCCACATAAGTATCAATGTTGACACTTACATTGATATTTTATTAAAACTAGCCTCAAATAACGAGCCTCTGGTACAAAAAGTGCATTTTTTCCTCTACCCCGGGAGCGCTGACGTTCTTCGTAAATTAAACATCGATGAGCGATTCTCCATGCATAATTGACGGATCAGAATAGAGAAAAAGTAATTGGCATCAAGGTAGTGGCAGTATATTAGTCAGAGGAGTGGGTATCGCAGTACTCGCTCGAGGCTCTTCCACCTCTCTTGGTTAACGGTACACAGGGGCACGATGCGGCTGCAGGCATCATACCATCCATCGACTGTAACTTTCCCCAACCATGCAGGCTCGCACTATGTCTGTAATAGCTGGATAGTTTCAAGGACCAGCCCTATGGATATAGTCTAGGATATAATCACTAATTAGAAACTACTCCTATTATTAGTACAAGGTCCCTAATTATCTTTGATTTTAAAAAAGCGTTTCACTTAACGTATAATTAGCATAAGTAATTATTATATACAAATGTTTCAAGCAGGTACCAGCTTTAAAAAGCACAGTTATAAATTTCTCATCGTATTTGCGTCTTAATCATACAGGATAATTTATAAATTCCACATGTGTAATAATACAGGTACCAATGCTATAAATTAAAAAAGTTCGGATTCAGCTAAATAAATAAATAAGTTAAATAATAAGTTTAGTATCATTTGAAATATATATATTTATTGTGAATATACAATAGTGAAACAATACTTTTTATAAATTACTATATTTTGTTTTTGTTATTCTTAAATGAACAGCGACATTTAAAAAAAAATGTAGTAAAGCAAAATTGTGAAAACAGAAACACATATTCAGTAGTATAAGCGTCCAATATAGCGATTACATGGAATCAATATACGACTGTTTGCATATCTTCCGGCATACAATGGCATAAAACTGATATAAAAATATTATTTTACGGAATATCTTTTTCACAATAGGCCATATGATTGAAAATATTGAATTTAAATTTTATTTGTGAAATTTAAAAAATTCAAAAACAGTACGAACAAAAATCTAATGAATATTTTATAGTACTTACTTCAATATAGGGAAAAGAAATCTAATATATTAATAATCTACATAACCAACGTTCATACGCATATTTAAAAACATTTCTTTTTGATAGAAATTATAACCTTTTAAATAGAAGGTTTCATTGTTAGCTAAAAAAGTATCGTACAAAGATGTTAATAAAAACATTATTCATAAATCATAAAGTCCATGCAGGAAGTACTACAGAGTATGAATTTCAGAAAGTACAAAAAAAAATATTAATTGAATCAAATCAAAATTCTCAAAGGAGGATACCACAAAAGTATATAAGTAGGAGAACGTAGGGGAAAGTACAAAGCTATCTCTATTATTTAGAGTTTGTAAAAAAATGAAAATCAAAAAGTAAATTATCCTGGGAAGTAAAGGGAACTTTAAAAAAAGAGGGTTAAATTTGATCTAATAAGTGACAAAATCAAGATTATGTCACACATTCAGTGGTAAACATAAATAAATCGCTATTTTTCACATTTTCTAGTTTATATAGAAGGAAATTGTTTAAATTCTTTAGATTTTATGGATTTTTTCATGTTCATACCGTTTTAATAGGTATCCTATTAACGTTTTACCTGGAACCGCATGGTGCCGTTTCTGCACCTTGTGATAAAACGAGAGACTATAGATCGAGCTTTAATGTTTCAGAAAATTGAAACACGTACCATCACTACACAGCTGTTAAATTGTTTCAGCCTTAAAAATGAATTGCCTATTTGAATATTTATTGACAATAATTAACATATTTATATGACGCATAATGTTTTTAATAGCAGAATATTAAATTATTAATTATCTTTGACATAAATACAATATAGTCTGAACTTTTTACATAATTTATTTCACGAAATATATTTAATAATAAAGTGTATTTTATAATAGTGGCTAACTTCCAGCCAAACTTTAATGAATCTTGTTGACCAATGACCAGCACACTACAGCTCGCTTCAACAGTTTCTCGCTTTATCAGTAAGCCTATAAATAGCATGGGGGTATTCATAGCCATCTTCCTTTATGCTTTAGCCAATTTGAAACATTTTATTTCGAAAAAAGAAATAGGATCCAAGTTCTACGTAACATTATTTTATGTAAAATTAATAACATGATTTTCCTCAAGATTAATAAATGCGTTTAATGCATCTTCAAAGAGATTTTCCATTTACTGTATTACTTACCTAAAAATTGTCAAAGTGACATAATCTTCTGTCAAGTTCCTATCATAAAATGGCCAATTAAATAAAGGTTCCAATTATAAAACAACAATTACACTCAAAGTATCCAAACTCCCCCGCTAAACAAACACACTCGCACCCGCGACAAAATCAGTAACAGCCCTCTTTAACATTCCGCGCGTTTCACCCGACGAACGCCGCCCTCTCCCCCCTTCATAAGTCATAACACCGCGAGACAGCCCCTTCGTGTAATTAGGTCATAATACGACACAAGGCAATTTTAATTAGTTAATTACATACTCCGCATTAATCGCGCTTGTGCGTATATAGCTCTCTACCCACCTACACCTACCTGTGCGCCGTCCTCACAATGCCAGCGAATTTACATGTCGATGGCGTCGCGGCGTACACGAGGCAAACACGAGACGCGCCTTCGCGGATACCATTATCGCGGCGTTGCGGTGCCGCGCGCGGCTCGTATCTCTCGCTACTCATAATGATAAGGCTATACCACCCTACCCGTGAGCGCGTTATTTCACGTAATTCTTGATTTTACGCGTGCCGCGACTACCTAAAGCGCGCCTCCTCCTACTCCTCTAGTAGCTCGTGGTATGGGTTGGTGGTTGGGTGAATTACTATACGCAGTTTTGCACGTTTCATTATTGGTTTTCGGTATTAAGTCATTGAAGATTTAGTAGAAGGTTTGAATGTTATATTGCATATCATTTTGTATACACTGAGAAAAGAGATTGAGTGTATCTAATACATCTCAGTGTTCAATAATCAATAGCTATGCCCTGAATCTGGAGAAGAGAAATGAAAATTGACAAAGTAGAGGCATTTTGAAGAAAATACATATTTTTCTATCTGTAAACGATTAAATTGCGTATAAGTTGATTGAAAAGTAGTAACTTTTTATTATGAATAATAGATTATAATTATTAATTATTCTTATGAATTTCTTAGAAGAGAATAAAGTTGAAATAAGTTGAAAAATAGTGAACATTAATATTTAATATAGTCGATAATGTAAGTTAATAAATGAAAATATGATTAATTATCATTATAAATGTCTTTAAATATAGATGCGAGCAATGCAACAAGTGTTATACTCATTTTAAAGTACATTAGATTCCTCCTCATCTTGTTAACTTACTCTTAGAGTAATTAAAGCATTTGTTCAGGCAACTTCTAAGGTAAACTATTAGAGGTACTTATGTGCTACAAAAATACTAAACTTAAAGATAATAAGAAACAAAATCATGTTATTTACTAAAAGGAAGTATTTTTTTAATCTATAAAAATATCTCACAATATACGTACCAAAATCATTTTCTGTTGTCATGATTGAATTTTGCGTAATTAATTGTATTTTATTTGAAACCATAGAGAAATTTTCGACAACAAATGTGACATAGTTTTTTACTTTAATTATGCACTGCATTCATCTGCCTGCGTTATTTTTGAATAATGCCTCTCGTAAGCCGGATATAATTGCATTTTTGAAATTCCATCTCTGCATCTATCTTGTTTACATCAATTTACGATATAAAATCGTCCAAAGTAATGTACACAATCAAACGCACGTGCAAACTGTTTAACTTAATTTCCGCAATATTTGCCGAATAAATTTGAAAATAAAAAAGCTACATATACATTCCGTCACAACGAATCCCTGAATATCAAATGTGACCTACTCTTCCCTCGAGATAACTAGATTCTCCCAAAATTTCATATTCTAAATCTAACTTTTCAGCAACGTTCGCACTTCTTCACTCCCCTCGATCTTCGAAGTACACCCCGCTAACACCCACGGATTCATCCCGATCCCCATAAATAACTCAACAAACCCATATTATATTATCTTTTCTACCCAAGCGCAAAAGGAAACTCCGACGACACTATAAAGGAGAGTGCTTAAGTACAGTATTAACCTAATTTGCATATATAACATCTCCGCGCGCTGGTCTGTCAATATTTAGGTAACAAACGTCCGCAAAAGGTATAACGTACACATGATATTGTGGCGAATCGCTGATGCACATGAAACACTCCCGAGAACCTTCAACGAAACTCACGACTGCACTAATAAACGGAAAATTATACGTTGACGCGCGCGCGTCCGAGATCAACTTGTGACAGGTCCTATATACCGCTGCTGATCAATCAGTTATTGCCCAGCTTCTGTGTGCATGTCGAGAGTATATCGCGCAAGGTCGCTTGTTATCTGTTCATCATTATTCAGTTTGGCTGTGTATTTGTGCACCAGGCACATATGGATTTTAGAAATTTCAGCGAAAATTCACTTAGATAAAATAAACATTTACTAAAATCGTTATTCGAAGAAAATGATAGGGGTGTGCGGTTACCCGAAAAATTTGGGTCGGATCAGGTCGGGCTTTTTTCCCGGATTTGGGTCGGGTATCCATTGTTCCGGATGCCCCAATTATAACCGGCCCAGCTACTCGTTCGAGTCGGGTTAACCGACCGAACCGGGTAATGTGTTCGATCCGGGTAATTCAACTGATTCGGAGTAGTTGACTAATTAAAGTAGGAGCTATCCCGTTAGACCGAACAACGCATTATAATTCATCTAACGAACAGAGTCTACGGGTCTTGGTCATCTTCTATGCAAAGGCCAATTTGGTAAATCTGCGGCCATTGGGCTTCATCTTTTAGGTATTAGAATACGATCTACAACGTTTCATCAAAATCCGTAACCCGGACTCCGTGCACTCTTCTTGTTAAATCAATTATAATGCGTTGTCCGGTCTAATATGGTAGCTCCACTTTAATTAGTAACCCGGTTTCGTCGCATTAGATATCTGTTTGTTTCAATTATCCCGAATCGGTTGAATAACCCGTATCGCATACATTACCTGATTCGGCTGGATAACCTGGTTCGATAGCAAAACCCGGTTCGAATGGAATACCGGACTCGACCAGGTATCCGAAATGGAAGGATAACCCGACTCGACCGAGTAACCAAAACCGACCTCAGACCTGTCCCGGACCCGTTGGGTCTGGTCTATATATCAGGTAACCCGGTAGTTCGCACACCTACAGAATATGATATGTGTATTTCTTTGCGGTCTGTAGGAGTTTTGGTTGTAAAATGTTATAAATGCATTTTCATTTCGATTTGAATTCGAACTATAATATTATTTATCTTCTCGAGGAATTATTACATATATTAAGTATATTAAATGATGTATTTTATATTTATACATTATAATTTTATTAACTGCGATATAATATGACTAAAATTTGGACTCATTTGCATTGTCATACTCTTTAAAAAAATGTTGATGATTGATTATTATTTTATTTTATTATATTTTATTTCATTTTTATTGAAGTCGATTAGAGATGCAATTCATCAGAAAAGCTAGAGTTAATTATTTTTCTTTTGTTAATAAAATAAATATGTAATATGTATACGTTTATTTTAGAGAGACTGTTGACATCGCGCCGCGAGGAAAGTTTTCCTTCTCTCTCGCTCTTATTACTATTAGCTTACTCACTTGCGTTCTATAAATAGCCATGTTCATGTCTATGGGGGGACTCGTATGAAGCGATTCTGTCATAACACGGAGATCCTTGAAACAAAGGTCAAATTGTTTTTATTGTTATTTTGACGCTATAACTTTTATAGCGGTTACTATCAAGACAAGTGTTTTATTGAAAATCTGGGATAGAACGGTACATAATGCCCTTAGGCTTTAGTTTTCATATAGCACGCTATAAACTGGGATCGAGAAATCGGGATCAAGAAATATGATTACAGAATTTTCTTTTCTCATAAAAGCAATACATAATAAATAAATTTTGAGGGATATAAAGTATCTTCAAATTATTCAAACTTATTTATTTTAGAATTCAAGATTGTACTTTTGTAAGCTATTCCCATACAGCATCAAAAACACTCGCAAAAATACATAAATTCAAAAGCACTGCAGCTAGACGGCTGAAATCTTGAAGTATACATAATAGATAATACAAAGCATCAGGAATCTGAAAGAAAATCAGTCAGTTTCATTTTATAAGCACATTTTTCAATTTGTATTCAATTTCTCATACTTGATAGTTTGCCTTACATTCACAAAATTCTATATACGCATCTTGATTTTAAAATTCAACCATTTCCCAGAAGATTCGCCAACGTCAGTATATATCGTATACGATACCGGTACATCTGCGAGCCTGCTATCTCCACACACATATATATAGATATACAACACCCGGTTGGTCGTCAATGTGTCGGGGGAGCTTGAATTTATGCCGAGCGAAAATTCAATTTAACGTGCATTAAGCTAATTGCTTTATCCCTCTTCTTTTTTGCTGTCACCGCGTTGGAATAATGCGGGGGAAAGGGGGAGATAGAAGATCTTTTTTCCCTCGCTTCAGTCGTAGATTTGTATTATGCGCTGTTATATATCCACGAGCGCGTATCTGAACCCCGTGGAAGATTTCTTTCGTACCCTCAAAAACAAGCAATTTTTGTTCATTAGTAGCGATGATTTTTTACAGAAATGGTAAGGGAATGAAAATATAGCGAGATGCTTTAAGCTATCTTGGAGAATTTATATATATATATATATATATATATATATATATATATATATATATATATATATATATATATATATATATATATATATATATATATATATATATATATATATATATATATATATATATATATATATATATATTTAAATATATGTATATATACTATGGTAGCATACTGCTCAATCAAAACGGCCTGTCTGCTAATTATTGATTAATTTTTCTTGCCAACACATAACGACAATATTGATCAACGGTTGGTCAACTGTGCTAATATTATAAATATTTCCATTGTATCCCAAATCTGTATAATAATTGAACATTTGAAACATAAAATAACAATATCAATAAAAAAATAAAAATACAAATACAGAAAGAACGATTTTATTGTGAAAAGTATAACCTATAAAATTCATAAGAGATTAGGTAAACATAGCTTAATTCGCACACATACGGAAAACGGAGCCAAGCGTCTAACAGAAAAGTTGCAAAACGTCTTATCATCTTTGTTGCCTACTTTTCTGATATTATTGAATATTTTATACAACCTGAATTGCAGTAAGAAGCGTTCTAAAGAATATCGGCAGAGGAAAGAGGTTAGGAAATTAAAAGAGAGAGTTCGTCAAGCTAGCCAATTTGTTGATCATTCAGCAAAGTTAAATAGTGAATTACAAAGTTATTCAACAAGTGTTCTCATTTCTTTGCTCCCACGATCCTTAACAATAAATATAAAACATTTAAATAATTTGTGTGCTAAATAAGTTTGTATTTTATAAATGTTTACATAACCCTATTCTAATATATTCTTAATTAAATAAATTTTTAATTATCATTTGACTTTAAAAATCATACATCAATTTAATAATTTATTTATTTATTAATTCATTTAATAATTGACTTTGACATATTTATATTTAATAATTTAACCTCAAAATCTGAGAACAGTATATTTATTATAACCTACTTTTATAAAGTAAAGTTCTTTTCTGTATATGATTTTGCAACTTTGTATCAATGAGTCAATGTTTTGTGAACTATTTTAATTATAAAATCGTGACAAATTTCCTATTTGTGATTTTTAAAATTAAACCTCAGGCTGCTGTCCCATGACCTATACAAAACCGGAATAACAAAGCCGGAATAGCAAAGCCGGAATGGCGTTGACCAATCAGAAGACAGGCTGAAGCCGACCAATCACAGACATTCGGATAAATCCGTTCCGATTTTTACAAATCGACAGCCATGCTGCTACTCATTTTAAACTTGTTCAAGTTGTAATTTACATAACTGGATGGATTTATTTTCAATTATGAAAAGTATTCTATAGTATGTTGTGCCTATGTAATAAAATAAAATAATAATAACATAATCATCGTGTCTAATACAGTAAGTATAATATTTATAATACTAACATAAATTCATGTATATACATTATATATTCATGTATAATAACCCTGGTAGAAATTTTAGCAGTGAAACTGCTCATCAGACTAGTCACTAGCCAGTACCCACTGCCCAGTTCAAAACATGATGACTGCTTAAGCGCTGGCTAATCACTGCTAAGATTCCGAATTATGCGAAACGTAAACAAAAAAGATTAACCTCGAAAAAGACATACATACGTATATACTATTTTGCGAGTTGTCTTTATATGTTTTCATTTAATAAGGATAAAAACGTGTAAAGGTGGATTTTAAACAATACATCAACAAGAATACATAACCTAAAAATATTTGTACTATGGAATACTTATTTTTGTGAGGTTTAAAATATAAAAGTCAGATCAATACATATAATATATGGTAATATAAGCCATTTCATTGGTTTCATGGGTTTGTTTAATTAATTATAAGTCAATTTATAATTGTTTACTCTTTTTTATTTCGCTCGGCAGTCCTTCAGCAGTGATTTAGTAAAAAATCTGACGAAATTCGTATGTCAAGTGGCGAGTCACTGCTGAACTCACTGGCCAGTTCATTTTTAACTGGGTATGGACTGGCGAGCCACTGCTGAACGATTCTACCAGGGAACCGTCGATTCTCTACAAAAATTGATCTTACCCAGATACCCCTTCTACATTGGAGCAAGAACCTTCGCTTAAGTTTTTCTTTTTTTCAATTGCAGGTATATATAAACTGAACAGTTGTAATAAATATTTTCGTTGTTGCTCTCTTCTCTACTTACTTTGCTTTGTTCGATACCACTTTGGAAACTTCTTCATTATACATACGAGATAAATAAAACATCTCATGATTGCAATATTTATCACAATTTGCAAGGGAGCATACAATTAAATCATTTAACAGTGAACATTATACTTGTGAGAATTTTGATGCATAGTGCCATTGAATTTCGTTTCCGATTTTAAACCCCTACTGTCCCATTGAGCATCTTTCAAACCTAACCTCACTTTCGATCACTCATAATGCAAATTTTATTAAGAGGGCATGTCTGGGTTAAACCCAAAAAAAAGACTGTTTTTTCACGAGTCCACAAAACTTTTTATGTTAAAATACAATCATTCTGAAAATTGTTATACTATCAAAACATAATATTATCTTAAATTTATCCGTTGTAAAACCTCAAAATCTTGATCCTACACGTCACAATAAATCATTATTTTCAATACCATATTTATTAAAGGAACTTTGATCATCACACGATTCGACATGACAAGATGAACGAAAATTCTTTTTTCGACGGTTATTCGACTCCTTTTGACATGTATTGCAAAAATAGAGATACACTTTTTCGTTAAAATTTTTTTTATTATTTTTTTTCAGAGATCCAATCAATTTTTGAAAAAATGTAAAATAATGTTTTTAAAAAAATCTATTAGATCTTCGAAAAAAAAGTAAAAAAAAATACATGTCAAAAGGAGTCTAATAACCGTAAATAGTATATTACGCAACTAGGGGCGAAAATGGGTATTTCCAAGCGAGAATGATGAGCACGAGTGGAAGTATAGGGTGCCGAAGGCGCCCGGGACGTACACGAGTGCTCAAAATCATCATCCGAGTCTGGAAATACCCTTTTGCCCCAAGTTGCGAACCGTATTTTTTATAACAAGTGCATAAAGAAGGCCATTCTTCGTCGGCTAGAAAGTGGATTCAGAATAGAGTTTTTCGAGTCGTCCACTATATTAAGGAAATGGAGCAAAAATAAATAAAGGGTACCGAAAATACTCATTTTTGCTACCAATAAAAGGTAGTGAAAATGAGTATATTTGCTACCAATAAAAGGTAGCGAAAATAAGTATTTTCGGTACCCTTTATTTGACGCTCGGAAAACTCTATTTTCGCTGCACTTTAAAGGCGCCGAAAATGGTCTTTTTTATTCACGTGTTATAAAAAAGAATTTTTATTCATCGTATCACCCTGAACCGTGTGAGGATCAAAGTTTTTTTAATAAATATGGTATTGAAAATTGTGATTTAATGTGGCGCGTTGGGTCAAGATTTTGAGGTTTTACAACGGTAAAATTTAAGATATTATTGTGTTTTAATAGCATAAAAATTTTCAGAATGTTTGCTTTTAAACATAAAAAGTTCTCATTCATGTCATAAACTGAAGGGAATTTAGCATAAGATTATATGAAAAAGTCACTATCAAGTATGTTTTCATATAAAAAAAGTTTTACAAAAAATTGCTTTAATATAACATCAGTTAGAAAATTTTACCTAAAGAATATGCTCTAGGGGACATGCGGGGGTTAGAATCGGAAATGAAAAATGTATATAAATGTATATGATTTTAACCCCTGTATGTCCCCTGGAGCATATTCTTAAGGTAAATTTTTCTAACTAATGTTACATTAAAGCAATTTTTTGTAAAACTTTTGTGCAAAAAACATTTTTTTATATGAAAACATATTTGATAGTAACTTTTTCGTATAATCTTATGCTAAATTCCCTTCAGTTTTAGGGGACAGGCCTGTGTTAAACCCAGAAAGAGACTTTTTTTACGAGTCCAGAGAACTTGTTATATTTAAAACCAAACATTCTTAAAATTTGTATGCTATTAAAACACAATAATAACTTAAATTGAAAAAAGTTTTACCATAGATATATACAATTTTTGACATCCGCCGGAAAGTGATTCTTGTCCAAACGTGACGGGGTGGAAGCTAGTGTCGCCTGGCGCCCGCTCTTTAAGCGAAGTTCACGTTTCGAAGGGGGTTTCCCATCTGGAGCCACGAGTCATAGTGCGTAGTCAGTGGCGTTCTCATGACATAAACAGGTAACCTTGCTAACATATATTTCATTTTATTTTTAATTTATTTATTATTTTTATTTATTTAACTTGAATTCTAACGTATATTGAATAATATCAGTGCATACATTATTTTAAGCAACAATATTACTCATTATTTTATTTATTTTTTTTATTTATTTAATTTTAATTCTATAACTTATATTGAGTAATATTATTGCATACATTATTTTAAGCAATGATATTACTCATTATTTTATCTATTTTGTTAAATAATAGTTTGCTCGATAAAATAAAAATTTAATCCTATCATTACCAGTTTCTCTGAGGGTTCTAAGTAGAGCTTGGAGAGAGCCCTGCATAAAGTAATCAAGTTTTCCTTCCATGGATAGCATGTGGCATCAAGTTATTATCATAAATCATCATCGTCATCATCATTCACGGGAAGTCTGCAAGGAAAATAAGAAACCATTTATTAATTTAGAATTTTTATTAAAAATATATGTTTAGCAATTACAATTTTTTAGAAAAATTATTACTCTTTTACTAATGCTACGTTTTCTCGGCTAGTACCAATAGGGATGCCGTGTTTATGAAGAACTTCAATAAGCGTATCAAATCCTTCTTGACAGTATCGATCGAAATTAAAAACATTTTTTACAACAACAAACAAGGGTTCATCAGGGAATTACTGATACATTTAAAATATCTTTCATACTTTTTTATGAAACATATAATAATTATATTAAGAGAAAATAATTTACCTGTAAATGTTTAACAATATTTATAACTGCACGTGTAGAATGTGGATAAGAAACTAATCCTTGATCGGACATGCTTCTAAATTCACCAAAAGCTTTGACGAGTTTGTAAACCAGTTTAATAATTGAATTTCATTTTCTTGCATGGAGTTGTTGATACGCTTATTGAAGTTCTTCATAAATACGGGATCCCCATTGGGACTAGCCGAAGAAACGTAGCATTAGTAAAAGATTGGGAATTTTTCTAAAAAATAGTAATTGCTATACATATATTTTTAATAAAAATTCTAAATTAATAAATTTTTTTTTATTTTCTTTGCAGACTTCTCGTACAGATGAATGATGATGACGATTATGACTTATGATAATAGCTTGATGCCACAGCTATCCATGGAAGAAAAACTTGATTCCTTTATGCAGGGCTCACTCTGAGCTCTACTCTCCGGACCCTCAGAAAAACTGGTAGCATAGTTGGAGCTCTAAAGAAGATGATTGAAACCCATGATGTCTGCAATAGTAATATTTTAATGATAGGATTAATTTTTTATTTTATCGAGCAAACTATTATTTAACAAAATAAATAAAATAATGAGTAATATCATTGCTTAGAATAATGTATACAATAATATTACTCAATATAAGTTATAAAATTAAAATAATAAATAAAATAAAAATAAAATTAAATAAAGGTTAGCAAGGTTACCTGTTTATGCCATGAGAACGCTACTGACTACGTGCCATGACTCGTGGCTCCAGATGGGAAACCCCCTTCGAAACGTGAACTTGATTTGGAGAGCGGGCGCTAGGTACACTAGCTTCCACCCCGTCACGTTCGGAAAAGAATAACTTTCCGACGGGTGTACCCTTTTATACATTTATGTACATTTTCGAAAAAAATCACATGTAAAAAACAAATCACATGTAAAAAAAATAAACTTTCAGTTACTTAAGAAACAGCGGCACTTAGAAAAAGAAAATGTTTGATTATTTGGCATTAGTGAAGTCTATCTTGACGATTCTTAGTCAGCGGAATTTTTCGTATAAAAATGTACATAAACGTTCAAAAGTGTAAAATAATGTACAAAAGTATATTATCATATTTGCCGATGCAATTCCAATTCTTTTGTTCCAATTATAACAGATATATAAACTTTTATACATTTTCGTACACTTTTATACATTTATATACATTTATATACATTTACGTACATTTTTATATTTCCATAGAGCTATTCCGGTTTTATGTAGGCCGTGGGGCAGCAGCCTCAGGCATCATCAGGCATATCAACTGTTCAGTTTATACCTGCTATTAAAAAAAAGAAGAAAAACTTAAGCGAATGTTCTTGTCCCAATGGAGAAAGGGCATCTAGGTAAGACCAATTTTTGCAGAGAATCGTCGGTTATTATACATGAATATACAATGTAAATACATGAAATTATTTTAGGATTATAGACACTATACTTACTGTATCAGACGTGATGATTATGTTATTATTATTTTATTTTATTTTATTACATAGTCACAACATACTATAGAATCCTTTTCATAATTGAAAAGAAAACAAACGTAAGAACACAAAATCACAAAAGTAAAATCTATCGCAAAACCGTCCAGTTCTATACATAACAACTTGAACAAATTTAAAATGAGCAGCAGCATGGCTGTCGACCTGTAAAATCCGAAACGGATTTCCCGAAATGTCTCTGATTGGTCGGGTACACTTTGTCTTCTAATTGGTCAACGCCATTCCAGCTTTGTTATTCCGATTTTGTATAGGTCATGGGACAGCAGCATCACAAGGAGCGTCTACGACCTGCAGGAAACCGGTTTCGTTGAGACTTTGAGAATTGATTTCTGGTACCTAAAAATGATTCCTAGCAACCATAGTTTCATCTCAGAGGCTCTTGGAGTCAAGATATGACCTGTTGTAATCAAAATATGCGTTACTTTAATAAGAAGTGGTATCTATACTTTGAATCATAACTATGCAGGTTATTTTGCTAGAGAAATAATGTAAGAAGATAAAAAAAAGTTGTCAGAAATAGCTTGAATTTGAGCTTTGTTTCATATAAGAATATTATTCTGTTGCAAAGTTATGAACAATCAAAAATTCTAACGAAAAGTGAATGAAAATTTGAGGATTTTCAGCTCTTTAAATTGAATAAGTTTTCCATGCATTTGTCGTCAACATTTTTTATTGTTCATAACTCTGCAAAAGAATAATGTTTTTATATAAAATAAAACTTAAATTAAAGCTCTTTCTGGTAACTTTATTTTATCTTACTTACAATATTTCTCTAGAAAAAAGTATTGCAGAGTTATGATTCAAAGTATAGGTACCATTTATTACTATAATAACGCGTATCTTGAATACACAACATCATATCTTGACACTAAGGGCCTATGAGATGAAACTACGGGTACTAGGAATCATTTTTAGGTAACAGAAACCACTTCCCAAAGCCTCATCAAAAACTGTCTCCCACAGGTCGTGGACTCTCCTTGTCAGTTGGTCAACGACAATGGTTTTTCCGTGACGAAATAAGTGGGATTTTTTACCAACCGATGGCTAAACCGTTGGGCAAATCATTGCGATTTAGTATGCACTTGGCGAAGGGTTGGTTACCGTTTCTACCAGGGTATGGGTGATTTTTAACGAAATTTTTAAACTGAACTTTTTTAACTGTTTTTAACGACCTTATAAACTTTTCTATTCTCCACTGATCCGTAATGGCCACTTTATTGACCTCGAAAGCTGGACGAAAGTAGGATATGATTCCCGCAAATCTACTATTTCCCACAAATTTAGCGAAATTTTTTTAACTATTTTTTCTCTATATTAATATAGATTTTCAGTAAATTCTAGTTCTTACCAAATAAAAATAAAAATGTGAATAAAAATGTTTTCATTTATTAAAAATACTTAATATTTTGTACATAATATTTAATATCTAACTTTTACATAGAATAATTATAATTAGATTTGTACTAAGTATTTATACATAAATATTGACAAATTAGACTCATATAATTTAAACTTTTAAATGTACTTAACATGTTCATGACATTTTAATAAATGATATCAAACTTCCGTGCGTGAGTCCCGCTTTGTTAGTCAATAAAGTGGCCACAGTTATGTCGGGACTAAAGTTCTATATGTAACACGGGAATAAAGTCGAATATTTCCGCGGGTGGGTTTACTGCCCCAACGAATACGACTTTATTCCATTGTTGCATAATATACTAAACTTTTAATTTTTTAAATTTTTAACCATTTTTTGTTCGTTTTAAACACCAAAAATAGATAGTTACTATCAAGGGCCTAATAATTTAAAGAAAATTCTCTGTTATTTACATACAAATTTACAGAGATAAAAGTTTACTCTTTAACCTTCATTAAAGCAAGTCATAGCTGAAATAGGGATTTGCTTGCTTTATATTAATTTAAATTGAGTTATCATGCTGCTCATTATTATATTTTTCTTTCTCTTGCTCATATGAAAATATTTCATGATATTCTATTCATTTTTCGAACTCCAACGTGCTTGGTTTATTTTCTTGTTTATCTCGCTACATAGTTCTTAACCAAGGCCCTTTACCCTGCTTCACATCCGTTTTCATTTCCTGTCTCGTCTTATGAGAAGATTTAATTAAACTTTACGCGACTCGTATGAAGCAGCGGCAGTTCTGATAAAAACGCCGAGAGTGCATTGCTTATCTTTATGAAGTCGTTCCCGGAAAATTGAACATCGCGCTGGAATTCCTCGCTTTTTTAGCAACTAATTTACTTAATTAGTAGCAACAGTGAAGCTTCTTATAAAAATTGAAAATTTAAAGCTTTTTGTCCTTGTAAATTCTTACTGTATGACTAAAAATTAGTAATATATTGTTATTGATATAAAGAAAAATATTGTTTATTTTAAGTGAAACAGAGTAAAACTTGGAGTGGAATGCAAATAAATATCTATACAGAAACATTTCCTTCTATTTTACTCACATCTGTATATTTTTCTAATAATAATAAAATGTCAAAGCCTCCTTCATAGTACAGTGGGTAATATGTCGAAGACGCGCATACTTTATACGACTTGTAAAAATTTTACAGTTTCGTCACTTTTATCAACACTTGAAATATTGAAAATAAATATTCAAACGCAATATCACACGCTTAATTCAACGCAAAATTCAAGCTTTTGTCCAAATTAAGCACGCAGACAACAAATAAAACTACTTTTCTTGAGGCTAATTTTCCCGGTGTAAATATCATATTGTTATTAACGTTTGAAGCACTTTCTATATTAGACTTATATTTCCTCTTCTTACATCGGTACATTTATATTGTACCGTTTCTGCGGGGCAGAAGGAGAAGGCAAATAATGCGCGCGCAACTATCACTTTCTTGGCAGGTGCAAAATGCTATTTCGTCTTTTAGGTCTTTCATCATTGCCGCTTCTCACGCGAGGAGATCCCTCAAAACCGTAACTGATTTTAAGCCCTTTGAATGCTACGTCGGTTTTTAGGCAAAATTTCATTCTATGTGGATGAAATAAATATTCAAACGATTTCTTATCTCAATAAATTTTTGTATTGCCAATTTTATTTCTTATAAATTCTCATTCGGGATAAATATACATTCTTTTACTATTCTGTATATTTATAAAATAATTGCGGAGGATACAAGAATGTCAATAATAAAAAGATAATTTGTTGAAAAATATAATTATTTATAAGAATATTCATAAGTATAAAATACTTATACCAATTTCAATTTTAGCATTAAAGAAATGAAAATTTCATGTTTTTCATAATTTTTATATTTTGTTATCTCAATAGAATTAACATTCAAAAGATAATAATATTATTACATAATTTTTAATTGAGTCTTGATTAAATGGAAATGAAATTAAAACGCAGAAAGATCGTTAAGAACTCACTGAGTGTCTTAGCTATGGAGAAATTACGTGCATTTTGATTCATTAGTATGAAATTTTAAAACTTCCCTTGCATAAACAAGAGAAAAACGTTTCTTGTAATTTTGAATTCCAAGTTTTTTGAAATTAATTATTTCTTTTTACTTTTAATATATACATATATATATATATATATATATATATATATATATATATATATATATATATATATATATATATATATATATATATATAATATAAAATTTACCTAATAAAGTTGTTTATAAACTGTCAAATAAAACTTCGCATAAAATAGAATGGACCCTTAATCCTTCCACTTTTAATTTACAACAAAATGTTCTACAAACGATTGTCAAAACAATTTTATAATACTTTTAAATAATACTCTTTAAAATAATTCACTAGTTACCTTTTCACTGTGGTATGTGTCTCATGCGATTTTCGGACGTATATTTTTGTGATACAGATATTTTTACAAAATAAATAATTACAAATTATTTCTTAGTGATTCTTCAATTATTATATACATAGAAATATAAATTTTCATTTTAACCTTTATGGAAGTTTATCAATTTTTTGTTACCAATTTTAAAAAATTGTAGAAAAAAAACGTTTTTTTTGCCATAGCGAAAGGGTAAAATTGAAACAACAACGGCACTCCCCTATAATCTCAAAAACATCTCCAGAACGCGTTTTATATTTCATCATCCAATGTCTACACGTGTACATCGTATCCTAGATAAAGACGCGCAGTTCTCGCGTCTATACAATGCACATATTTGCTCGCAGGATATGTGCACCCTATACCGTACGTACAATAACACAGCCGGAAGAAACACTTCCATACTCGGCAACAGCTGCAGCAGTAGCTATCCGAACTGAGATCGAAGATAGATTTTCGTGCCCGCGTAACTCTCTCTCTCTCTCTCTCTCTCTCTCTCTCTCTCTCTCTCTCTCTCTCTCTCTCTCTCTCTCTCTCTCTCTCTCTCTCTCGAAATTCGTGAGAGGCATTACATAGGTGCGTGCATCCGCGAACTGAGGCGAAACTTTCAATAAAACTCGAAATCTCTCGATGGTTCTAACCACGCGGAGATACAGATAAATCGCTCGCATCCCATATCTTTCCTTATACGGCTGATTCTACTAAAATGAATATTCTCGATGTCAATTTCTTGCCTTGTCACTTATTTAATACTACATAGCTTTTAGTTTCGCGCAAAAAAAGAGATTTGAGTACAAAGTGCCTCACTATTTAGACAAAATTTTGCCATTTTTGACAGTTATGATCACCTGATTGATAAGTAAAAAAACCGCTGCCAATTCATTACTTAACTTCCTCAAACTAAATAAATTGTTCCAGTATAAATTTCTTTATTCTAATACATTGAATTCTAATACATTAATTTTAAATTGCTACATTTCTTTTTTATTAAATTCTTTGATATTTTTTCAATTAATTTCCATATCTATCGGAGATATAACCGTTTTTAAAAAATTACGTTTTCGTGTATAACAAAATAATTGAATTGCATTATCAAAAAATTCGGGACGGAGAAATAAGTAATTTTATGCATTTAACGATTTAATAAGAAGAAAATTAACTATTATTTACGCTCGCTCAAGCTCTTATGCGTGTCCTATTGCATTGTTTTGTAAACCCATAAATAAACCTCATATACCCTGAAAAACCTATAATCATAGTAAACCCAATAAACCTCATAAACGCCATAAAGCCAATGAACGTCGAGAAACCCATAACTCATAGATCTCATAAAATCCATTAAAATTGAAAACCCTATAAATCCCATAAAACTCACATACCCCATGAAATCCTATAAACTTCAGAAAACTCTATGGTCATTATAAACAAGTAATATCCTTAGATTTTTTGTTTGTTCTATTTTATAAATCTTCCTTACATATCTCATAGTAGTTCGCATATTACATATAAGTTTTCTGCGTATGTAATCTTACATTAGTATATTTTAAGGTTTCACGAAAAAACATTAAAACCAACACTTTAAAGAACGACATTAAAAACAATAATCTTGTTTTAAGTAGAATCATCCATATACGAGGTATGCGATGCACCAATCGGGAATTCACCTGTATACGGATCTTGGGTAGCTATAATTTAGCCGTCGGAGTCGTTTTTTAGAGAGGAAAGTTATTTTTTTGTGTATTATTTTGTTTGAGATCTTAAGTTGAACGATGCTGGGGAAGAGTTGATGACGTTTGTTTGGGCTAGGCAAGCCGTAACTGTAGACGCAACGTAGATCGCGTTACTAACGAAGCAAGGCATAAAGAAGCAAGGCATAAAGAAGCACCACGTAACTCCTGAAGTGATGACTTCTTTACATGTATCATGAAATACAGGTATTAAGAGAGGCCTGAGTTAAACTAAAAAAAAGCAGCCATTCTGAAATTTTGTTCACTATAAGTATATAAGAAAAGAGAATTATTAGGGGAGAGAATTATAAAAATATAAAAAAATTTCTTTATTTTTTTGTAGAAACAAACTCGGACATGGGTTCGCTATATCAACTGCAATAAAAAACATCTAAACCTAATAAATTACGCGCTCACACTTCCATCCAAACATACACTCATACCTCTTACGCTATTCTTCACCTTCTGGTTGCCGTGCTCAAGTTCTCGCTGGAGAAGGCCGCTAAGTCGCGGTGGTTATCATGTGGTTCGACGCCGCTGAATCGGTGCGTCGCTTGACGTTATATTTCGTTGTTGTTGTTGGTGTTGCTGATGTGGTGTGTGCGGATAAGTTGCTACTTCTTTGCTAGGCCTGGCTGTAACTGTTGCACCGGGTTGATCATCCCTAACTTGGCGACGTCACCCAGGAATTATCAACACAAATGGGGATCCGAATTCCCGATCCAGATGCACTCTTTACAAACGTATTACCTGCACGGCTGTGTGTTTTCACGCCTAGAGACGCACGAGAGAAAAAGTCGCGGAGATGGGAGCGACCGCGTCAATCAACGGCCGGCGACAGTCTACTTAAATTTCCACTCTCTCCCTGTGTGCCAAATTCTATCGACAGCTCGTCTTCGATTTTCCCACTTTCATCTACTTTTCCTTCTCTTCTTATGTCCCGGTACTATCGGTATTCGTTACATTACAAGTACTTGATAATATCTGTAATTTTACCGTTGTAAAACCTCAAAATCTTACTCCTATGTGACACAAGATATTAGTATTGTCACTACTATGTTTATTGGAGAAACTTTGCGGCGTGCACGTTTCTAGGTGACTTTTACGGTATACTTTCCGTTAAAAATTTATTATCTTTATTTTTCAGAGAACAAACTAATATTTTAAAAATCATTAAGGTAAATAAGTTTTAAGGTAATAAGTTTTTCAGGTAAAATTTTTCAAAATTTGTTTATACTTTGAAAAATAATAATAAAAAAGTTTCTAACGGAAAATTAAACCGTAATAGTACATTGTGTACCAAGGGCGAGGAATAGGCTTTTACCGCCCACGTCAGTTTACTGTACGAGTCGAAGGCGAGCAAACACGAGCCGAAGACGAGTGTATTTTGCGAGCCGAAGACGAGTACTACAAACACACACGGGTGGAAAAAGCCTCTCGCTCATGGAGCACACCGTATTTATTGTGACATATGTATTGATTTTTGCGGTTTTACGTGTCTATCAAGCGGAACCAGATGTGGCCGTTTTTCGTCACGGTGCAACTGTCGTACTGTTCTATTAACAAATGAAATATGTATACCTACACATACATTGATTTATACACATACACTCATATATACACACATAGAGATATACATACATACACATATGAAATAATTATTATCGTATATATATCGCCGGTCGGTAAACGGCCACTTCTTGGCCGCTTGAAATGCACGAAAAAGCGCGAAAATCGTGCATGTGTTACAAAAAAGTTTTAGTATATTCTATAAGGAGTTAAGTTACCGTCAAAGAAAAATTTTTTGTTTATCGTGAAGAAACGTGCACGCCGCAAAGTTTACGCAATAAATATAGTATTGCTAATTGTAATATCTTGTGTCACGTAGGAGCCAGAGATTGAGATTTTATAACAGTAAAAGAGGTGGCTTTTAAAGGAAATTTTTTTTATCGGTAAATGAAAAAGAATTCCCTTTTTCGAGTTTAACTCAGGCTGGTCTCCTTAAATATTCAGTACTATAAATATGTAATCATAATAATAATACTAGTAATCTTAATAATACATTTAAAATTTATATGATTCACGATAGTATTTAGCATATATCATAATAGCATGATATAAAATAAAAATACAGAATAGTAAAAATCTATCATTACATACTGAATAACAATTTGAGAATTTAAATGAATGATTATTAAAGTAATTCGATCGTAAACCATATTAAAAAAGGGCGGAAATAAGCTCTCAGATGATGAGATCATAGAGTATTCAATTGGTGCCACTCGAGTTTCTTGCCAAGCGAATGATTCGACCGATAATTAATGAAACGTGATATGATTGAGTTTGAAAGTTTCAGTGGTACGAAAATATTTGTTTTCACAGACAAGGCAATTCCGATCATAAGTTTCAATTTTCTGTTATAGTGGAGTACAATTTCAACAAAGAATATTTCAATAAATTTATTTTTCAATTTGAAACTGTATTGGATGCTTTTGTAATAAATGCAATTTCAGTATACTATTCCAAAAATATTCTAGAGCTTGTTGAGAAACTTTTCTGCTGTATTTATTTATTTTGTTAGTATTCTATATAAATATAAATATATCAATACAAAATATATTTTTTTTATATGAATCAATACACTTACTTCCCTTCCCCCTTCTTTACTAATCATTATACACATCAGCACAACATACTTATTGTATATTTTCATATATTATTGTATAATAAAATTTTCACTTTACTACTATTTAAAGACGCTCATCCCTGGTAGAAAATTAAGTAGTTCATCTGGTTATTAGCTTATAAATCTTTAGCTAAATTCGACAGTTAATAAAAATTAACAATAAATTAACTAAGATCTAGGTAATTTCTAGTTAAAGTTTTAGCTAAGATCTCAATTATTCAAATGTAGTCACGACAGGGATTTTTTAAGTGGTTGGTAACTGTTAACAGTTAAAATTATTATTCCGATTATAAGCTCAAAAACTATACTATTTGATTGATGTACTATCAGATTTAAATTTATAATCGCTGGCTAAAATATCTCTTTTCTATTATAATTTCTACGAACATTTTATTCGGGTTGAAAACTGATACCGTTACATATTAAAATCGATCGTTTTACATAAAATACCGCATACTAAAATTTATATTCTATTTTAAATTATCATTAGAATCCAAATCATTCACCAATTATTATTATGTTCATATAAATAGCCCCCGTTGACGCGCTTGACAAATGTTTTCCTTATTCGTGCCCGAGCACATTCTCGATTACGCTATATACCCCCGCACATACGCTCGCATTATTCAATCTCCTGGAAATTTCCGACTCTTCGACCATCCGGTCAACCACTCGGCGGGATTCCCTCGATTAATCAATTCTCTCTTTCTCTCTCGGTTCCACTCGGCATGGTGTATCATGACTGGAAAAAAACCCATCAATCGGGTCTTGCACAGTTCCTCAAAAACGTCGTATTCATCGCGCAAAGATAAATATTTATACATGGCTGTGAAAAAAATAGATAGAAAGGAGAAGAAAAGAGGGCTCTGCGGTAATTAGTTATTGAGTCTGAAAAAAATCGAAGCGAAAGGAGGGAATAGTGGGCACGAAATGAGGGAAGCGACGACCACCGGGAGCGGAAATCCCTGCGAGCAGTCGAGAGAGTACGAATGGAGAGCAAAAAATTGAAATGAAGAATAATCGCTCGGGATCTGGCAAACATCGAAACGAGTCAGAAAAAGTGGATCCATTTTCGCGAGGGCTTAAATTCGTGGATCATAAAGATTACTCTTACCGAGGGTAATCTAGATTCCACGGAAATTAAATTTTTTAACGATTAATTCAATATTATATGATTAAATGTACGTAGCATAAGTTATAGTTAATTTCAGAATAGAATATATACGTTGGCTGACCAATGCCAGATAATATCTACTTGCAATATAATTTTTTCTGATTTATTTAATTTGAAAATGTATTAAAGTTTCTGCACTCCATTTATTTCAAACTTTATGGTTCAAGTGATACTTTAATACATATAAATTACTAAAAATATAATACCGCTCCGAATGTATTCCCAAAATAATTTGAATTCCTGATGTAGATTCAATGTAGAATAAACAGACGAACAACTGTAAAAACTTGACGTACAGATTTATTTCTGTTGAATTAATTTCTGAAAGTTTATGTGTAATCATTCGCAAGTGTCAACAAGTTGAAATTACAAAACTTATATACTTACAGTTCTATTATACCTTATTATTTTTATACTAGTAGTACTCCATCAACTAATTAGCTTTTTCATAAAAAATCACATAAGTGATTGTAATTCCGCGGCTTCTCGGAATAACGACGTGAAACCACTTCCCTAAACATTAGTCAAATTTACATAAAATTTTATATACGTAAATAGTCTTCATAATTCATATAAAAATAATAAGATACGCCGACCTATATCCATAGGGCAATACCTACAGCACTTGGATGGGAGACTCGGGAGTAGAGTAGCTGAGTAAAAGAAGTAAAACCGTATTACCACCCCAAGCTAGTAATAATTGCAGAGGTTGTAGAACATTATAAAGCAAAATAATTATCTTATAATTTTTTTTATGTTAAGTATACATTTACAATGATAATTTTAACACCAAATTATCACGGAAAAACCACTTTAGTTATAGTTAATGTTTTTGCTTGTGTTTTTAAAAGAAAATCGAAACAGCACATTATAGCTTTTCCTACAATTCACAGTGTGATTAATGTTATGTTTGTTACCTTATCCACCGATTATAGTATTAGTTACGAGGTATCTCTTATTTTTTCATCCAGCACACTGGCGCAATCATTAAAACTTCCGTATATCGAGAACACACAGAAAATATATCCAAGCCTACACCCCAGGAGTCTTCAGAAATCATCGACTTCGTATCTAAAACCCAATCGCCACCTACCCAGCGAATTTTAATAAAACCAAAACAAAAATCACACACCAAAACACGAACAAATTACGAAGCCCTTCGTCCGTCCATCGCCACGAAAATAAGAGAAAAGAAGCCAGAGAGATCGAGCACGAGCGCACGGAGAGACAGATAGAATGCCGGTACATCGAAGCTCGAGACAGGCCCTCTGCGTGTTCCGACGCAACGGTGGCTGCCACCGCTGCTGCTGCTGTTGCTGCTAGTGCTCGTGTTGCCGCACCCTCTAGGGGCTTGACATGCGCCATGACCCGCGTTATGTTGCCGGCACGTTTCCTCCCCTCTCCCCCCTATGCGAACCCTCACGATTCTTCTCTCTCGCGCTCTCCGTACTCTCATCATCGTCGTGGGCTCTCACGCGGAGGGCGACAATATTCTATATATACGCACTTTTCTCTCTATCGCGCGCGAGCGCACTCTCTTTCGCTTTTAGTTATTGAATCCCTAATATCCATGTACACCGTTCAGAATAATGGTATTAGCTCATTTTGAAGTTTTTTTTACGTCTACGTAATATTAAGATTATAAATTAGTCATGAGTGTACGCTTTTAAATTCTCTTCTTCACACCTCCCTCCAAACGCTTTCAGTGACTCTTTCCTTTCATTTATATTTCTTTCTCTTTCGAAAGCAGGATACCCATGGCGGTCCCCTTGGGAGAACCTATGAGACCAAAACTTTGTTTAAAGCTTATTTAAATATGAATTAAAAAAAATTGACCTACTTAAGTTCTCCATTTAAGGGAAAAAAAATTTTATTGCATATTTTTTATGTGAATAGTTTTATGAACATTTTGAGACCTGCTGTATATCAAAACTCTTAGTTATACCAAAGTTGTAGCCAGTTGACTTAAACTATTTACATCGGATAGCATACTAAATTAAAACTTTAAATGCGTTTTTTCCGAATCTTACTTTTCTAACTTCAAAAACTTCCTTACGTAACCCATGACTATGGATATTTTTTAAAATTTCAGAAAATATCGTTTAAAGTATTTTAAAAAGAAGTTAATATTTTGTTTTAACGTATTCTGATATTAAATGATTTATTCGTAATCTGTAGGGGAGACCGGGGCTAGTCTGGCCAGTGAACCACATTCTTAAAACTAAATACCAATATTAGTGTATACTATACTTGATAAGTATACACTAATTGCAATAGTACTATTTTTCATAAAATGGTAAAAAATAAAAGTTTCAAAGCATGAACTATCCAAACTAGCCCCGGTCTCCCCTAAGTGTTGAAATGTGTAGTATATTTTAAATTTAAAAATACAAAAAATATTTTATTTATTTTTGACCATAAATTGAGTTTAAAGAACTTAAAAGAAATTAACTTTTATACATTTAGAGTTGAAAAATATGCATACTTTTTCATATATAAATAGATTTCGTCAAATTGGGATGCGCAAAGAACTTTTTAAAAAGATTACCTTGTTTTTATCACAAAAATATGCTTTTCTCCAATAATTCGTAAAAAAAATATTTGTGAAGAAATCTCAAAATTTTTTTGCAACATTCTTCAAGTATGACAAAAAAAGTCACTGAAGATTTAATATTATTGGACGAAAAGGGAAGCTTTATAAAAATCGGTGAAATTCCCCCTTAAAGTAATGTATAAAGTTTCACCATAGACGGAAATTGCAAATGATTTTTCTAAATTTTTACCACGTTTTTTTCATTTTTTTTAATTCATGTTTTGATAAGCTCTAAGCGATATAATTTGTTTCATACGTTCTGCTTCAACTAATCAAAAATTATAAATCTGTGGTAATCCTCCTTTTATCAGCTATAACGAACACAGTATCCAAAATGAACGCACTAGTCAGTATCCCTTACGTCTTTGTACTGTACAAACATTGATATGTTTACTGTTTAGAAATTTACTACGTAATTAATCTATTGCTCTAATTATTTACAATTACCACAACTAAATCAATTAAAGTACTGTATACCATTGTCGTAAATCTTGAGAAACAATCTGAACATCTTAAAAATGTTCCGTTTCCACTATGAGTTTCTCAATAACCTATCTACGCAGCGCAAATTAGCAAAATCTCCTGCATACTGCCGCCTTGGACAAACGCACAAAAGGACACACTCCGCCGCGCCGCACCGTCACTCAATCACTGCTCGTCCACCTTATACAGACACGAATTGCCTGCGTCAGTCAATTTCGTGCGCGCTCGGACGGTAGCTGGCCGCGAGACTAGAAATTGCCAGATTCTGCTGCATGCGTACAGCCTGCGCGCGAGTTATACGGCTCTCGATATAACGCTATTCTGACGCGTAGGCGGCCAGTGGAGAGAGCGATGTTTGTTTGGCGTGGCTAATGTGCGGTATGATTTTCTTTCTCTTTTTTTGGCGTTTTAGCTCCTTGTTGGGGGATTAATTGTTCGCTTGTGCATACGGGCGTTTTGTTGGGTTAGTGACAGGTTTGTACGAGGAAATAGAGGTGGAATTATTTCGGTGAATTGTGCGACCAGTGGGGGTTAGTGGTGTGAGAACACTTTACTTTTATTCGTGGGTAAATGAAGATTTGTTTGCCTATTGGAATTGCGTGAGCTGGATTATTTTGTTTATTGTAAGTTATAGTTTGTTTTAATATTTGGCAAAATAAGGAACACTATTATCATCTTTTTTATTTAACTGGTTTTTGTATAACTGAAGTCTTTCTTGTCAAGCACGGCATTGAATATTTATTTAAAGTGAAATGGATAAGTAGAGCAGTTAGCAATTTACAATTTAATTACTTACTCAAAATTGAAAAATTCAACAGTTTCATTAACTTTCTTATAATTTTATATTTCATTTATTTAGTTATGTAAACTGAATTTCATTTGTACACTGTAACCGAATATTCAAAAAATATATAATCTGGTGGAAGGTAATTGTACATTATTAATATGGTGAACTATTAACAAATGACTTTAACTGAACTATTTCTTTGAAATTGAAACGATGTCTTAGAGACGATTCCAAGGCCTGTATAGGATTACATCGGAATGTATACCAAGTAGTAAGGCCCCGGCTTAAGTCAGGCATTTAATACAAGGACTATGATGTCAGTAGTAAACCCCCCCGCCATAGTTAAGACATGCAATTCAAATTGAAGTTTCTTAACTAAAGTTATCATGTGTTGCTTGTTTAAAGTAAATTTAGATAAAAGTATACTTTAATCATACTTGAAAAAAGAAAAACTTTATTTTATTCAATAATTTGTAGTAAAAAATGCACAGGCACGTTTAATTTTCACTAAATAACTTGTATTATATAATAAATGTTTTTAATTTATTAAATGAGTAAAAACTATGCACTTTTCTATGGATAAATCTATGCATTAATGAGTAATTTTTTAACTTTTCTTTGAGTGGACTCAATGTTGAACTACAATTGATTAATTCTTTTAAATCATCACTTAAAAATCTCATATCAATATAAGGTTCAAAAGTACAATTCTATTGTAGACACCGCTGGTTTCTAGTCAGTTTCTAGCCACTATTCGTTAATTATCTATTAACGATATTTTAATGTTTATCGTAGCTACAAATTAATTACTAAGACAATTATTAAAAATAAATAATTATTAAAAATACCTTGGTTGAAAATTATCTATCTAGTTGTATCGAGCTTTCCAGCTTAGTAAACTAGGGGGCCCAATTAAAATAAGAAAATCTAGATAAAACTAGATAATTTTCTATACGGGTAATTTTTAAAAATTAACATTAATTAATAAATTAGAATAAAATAATGCCTAGTCTTGGTACGTTTTCAAGAAAATTGATGATAAAACTATTCGTCAAAGAACAGTTTTGCACTTTTAATTTATGGATACAGAATACTTTTTTCACAAAGAATCGAAAGGAGGATGCCCACAGATTTATAATAATGAAGCCTTTGAATGGAAGTGTATAAAAGTAATACCAATGTTTAGAGCTCATCAAAACGTGAATTTTAGAAAAAGAATTAACCCCCATAAGGTAGGACTATAGTGAATAAAAAAGTTCTTCAGTTTTCATTTTAACATAATGAGGTGTTGATGATATATTTATTATTATTATATGATGCTATGTACATATTTTCAGCAAGTTTTAACTTATTTTACTATTACAGTGTGCCATTATTACATCTATACCATTCTAACCTCAAAATTATAACTTCAATATGATTATTCGGCTCTCGTGGTATAAAATACGGTTCGAAACTGGTGCGTAAGAAGATTTTTACTTCATGTGACTTTTCTCACTCGCTTCGATCGTGCGAAAAACGTCACATGAGCTAAATAATCACCTTCCGCACCCGTGTCGAAATGTACTATTATTTGATGCCATTTTCAAAAAGTATTTTTAAATTAGTGTGATAAAATGTGTACATACTTAATTCAATGTAACAAACAAAACATAGCATGATTATTAATTTAAAAAAAATGTATCCAAAATCAAATTATAACAAAATAAATTGTTTCAAAATGTAACTTTATTTATATTGTTTAATAGTAACACAATAAACTGTTTTACAATATTGTTATAAAAAATGCCAACTTTTATTGTAAACAACTTATCCTAAAAGTTTCAAAAAGATTCATTAAAATCACTTGCGCCAACCGCTTTTTAAAGTTAGAAAAAAAAGTGTTGAGAAAAACACGTTTAAAGTTTCTATTTTGTATGCTACCTAATGTGAATTATTTTACTTGACCGTGTGTAACTTTTTCAAATCATTGAGTTTCTTTACCTGACAAGTCTTAAAATATTCTTACAGTTATAAAGATTAAGCAATAGTAAAAAAATTTTTGATTTTTTGGCAAAAAAACACCAGCATCCTATCTTAATTGGATGGAATGTAGAGGAAAACGCGGTGAAAATTCGTAAAAATAAGTAGAAATCCCCGAGTATGATTATACTCTTTACATCGCTTTAAACGGGTCAAATTCATAGATATTATATTTTTCAGCTTTCCGCGCACTTATGGGCATTCATTTTTTTTATAAAATTAATTTCTAAACGAGCTCTAACCCTTTGTGGCCCACATTTTTCTGTTCAATATTTTAAGCTGAAAATTGTTACTTGTGGGTTTTTGGGGTCGCTGATTACGAATTTGAATTTTTGTTAATTAGTATTATAGAGAAACCTCATAGATAATAGAAGAATGTAAAATCATTTATATACACCTATAAATAAAATTTGTATACATCAAAATCTTAGATGAAAGAGGTGGCTATTATAATAGCCACTAAGCCACAAAGGGTTAAACGATGGTGTTAGTCTCATACGTTCCCTCAAGGGGGCTGCTATGGTCATCCTTCTTTAGCAATAATTCACAATTTAAATTAGAAAAAAAAATATAATTCAATTAAAACATTTTAAAATTTCAAGAACAGTCGACGAACTCTTCCTATGAGTCCTCATTAACCATAATTATATTAAAAATACATATTTATATTTATCGATTATCAGCGCCTTTTCAAATTTCGCTCCACATATTATCCTAATCCTTAGCCAGACTAACTAACCTAGGCTCCTCCTGTAGCCCCTGCATCAGCGCACTGCACTTAACTGTAACACGCCTCTACCACCTCTATTCGGTAACTGTGCTCTCTCTCTCTCTCTCTATCTCTCTCTTCTCCCCCCCCCCCCCTCTCTCTCTCGCTCTAGCATCCCGTCCGATTGCTTTATTGTCCTGTTGCGAGCAGCTCAAGTGCGCCAGCAAGGATAATTTCGACGACGACACCGCGGCGAGTATGGGTGTATTGTGCGAGCGCGCGAGGCAGCTAGCTGTCTTGATGCTCGCTGATTGAGACACCGATGCGTATGTTAGGACGGCGACGCTCTTTGAAGAGCTTGTGCCGAGGCGCTATTACGTTCGCTGTTGATTTAGACCAAGCGATCCGGCAAATGGAGGGACGCGAGGTGAGACACGCTTTGAGGTAGCATTGTGGGATGTAAGTCATGCAAGCGAGGATCAGGATTTCCGGACCTGTAGCACTACTGCCTTTGTATCCATGATCGTAATGGGCTTGTACATGCACGATTATTCATTTGTTTATTTATGTAAATTTATTCATGTTAGCAGATTGAAATAGGCATTAATATAAACTAGGATTTTTTATTAATAAGAAAACGTTTATGTTTGCATTAACACAGTGCTTTCTCGAAGAAATTACAATTTAATTTTAAATCTATTATAATCTCCTTTATTTCCGTAATATAACACATAAATATACGCATACACATGCACACACACATTTATATAGACACACAGACACACACACACATATATATATATATATATATATATATATATATATATATATATATATATATATATATATATATATATATATATATATATATATATATATATATATATATGTATATATATATATATATATATATATATATATATACACATACACACACATATGCATACACATGCACATATACATATACATCCATACATACACACATAACACCCACGTACACATACACTCAATCTCACAGATATACTCACCCACAGAATCGTACACATGCATACAATGTAATCAAAACAATAACTCTCCTTTATTGAAAGTTAGTAATTTACAAAAATAATAAAGATTCATTAATATTTTTCAATGAATTGTACGTGGAGAAGTATTATTACAAAAATTAGTATTTCATGAAATTCAATACATTTTTAATTTATATCATTTTGTCGCAGAATACAATTTTTTTAAATATTTATATCAAACGAAGTTGTGAATATTTATAAATTTAATTAAACAACTATTTGTATTGTAAATGAAAATATCGATATTTGTATCACAAATGGTTGCCGTTTCCTTTAACAAAGGACGTTTTAATGAAAATGCCCATGCAGCTCTCCCAATCCATGCAATAAAAATACACAAATGAACTTTTTTTATAAAATAAGAAATTCATTCCAACCGCATTTCCTTTTATATCGCGTCCGAAAAGTACAGTGTATCATTTGGTACCCCTCTCTCGGCACAAAAAGCGTATAAAACAAAAACTAAAACACTGTATTCAAACTGTTCATCATTGAATGTAAACGTAGCATCGGGCGTATACCACATATGTCCACTCAGTTCAACTTTTCTTTTTTTCCCAATGTTGAGATTCCACGAACGTTTCAATATCAGGCTTCAATGAGGCATTGTAGGAAAGGAGAGGGGGCGACGGACGCCGAAATATCTTGTATAAAACACTCGAGTGCGGTGGCTTTCATCCGCGGGTGCGCGTGCACGCAGCGATTCGATATCCGACTTTGATAATGCGGACTGCGGTGCGTGCGTCCCTCGCCGCATGCCGTCATCCGACGACACATCCGCGACTGATTGAGTCCGCGCGTTCGCGTAATTGACAGGCCCGGAGCTATATACCGTGCGGCTGCAATAGTTCGCGTGCACTTTCTCTGCATAGCCTGCGTGCTTTGCAAATCCCGCGTTGATAAACACGCCGCGCGAAGCGCATCGAGAATGGAGCGCAGCGGTGCACATTTGGCGCTACTCTCGATGAATTTTAAATGATCCTCGATAATCCCTTTGAGAGCTACGGCGCGAAATTTCGCGATCGCACTGATACAATTTGCATGGAGTTTAAAATTGTTGGAATTATTATTGTTTGTTAATTTTTAAATTTGTTCCGTGTTTAGTACTTATTTATGAATTTATTTCAGAAATTCGTTAAGTTGAGTTGTGTTGTAAAAGAAACTGTTTCCTGTTTCTTAAAGTTATGTTGTATTATATTAACGATATAAAATATTTATTATATTTATAACGTCAGTGTATTGCAAGGAATTCAATATTGAATGTTGTTAATGTTCTTCGGTTTATTTAAAAGTTATTGATGAATGACGCTCTACATGTATTGTATGTTTTAATTGTATCTAAAGTAAATTACTTCCTACGCATTCCAATAAAATTAATTAATATTTATTCACTGTCATTCAATAAGTGTTGCGTTCCTATTCAACAGAATACGCTTTTAATCGAACACGAAAACATCTCCATTTTATTTTAAGTTGAACGATGATTTAGTTGTTCGTAACTTAATTACAATAAACCTTGTTGCTTTTAATTAATTTGTGTCAGTTGAATCATTAATCTTACATTAATTTAATTTAACAAAATTTTCTGTAATTTTCAAGTGAAAGAAAATAGAAAATCCGCGTGCGTGGTTAAGATAAAACTTCTTTTAAATTCTTATCCTTGTAACGCAAGTATGCGTAAAGTTATTTAATGAAGCGAAATAATCCTCGCCCCTAACGTAGCCCCATCGATATATGCATTTAAACTGATTAATAAACTGAAAATTAACAATTATTTACGCTCGCTCGAACCCTCATGCGTGTCCTATTGCATTTTTTGTCCACCCCACATCAATCATAAAACCTATTTAAAACGTAAACCCCATAATCTCCATAATAGTCATGAAAATGATAAACCCCATAATCCCCATTAAACCCATACAAATCATAAACCTCTATAAAAGTCTAAAAGACGATACCACCCTTAAACCCATAAACCGCAATTACGCATGAGTCTCATAACACCCATAGAAATTGTAAACCCGATTACCACCATAAATCCCATGAAAATCGAAAACCCACAACCCCTAAAAAACCATAAAACCCATAATCCCCGTAATTTCCATAAATCCCATGAAACCCCATAAACCTCATAAACACAATAAAATACATAAAAATCATAAACCACTATATAACCTATAAACTCGAATAACTCATAGATCTCATAAAATCCCTAAACATTATGAAAATCATAAACCCCAGAAAACCCATAACCCCATAAGCCCCAGAAAACCCATAAACATCGTTAACCCCATGAGCTTATAAGCCCGATAAAGCCCATCAAAATCATAACCCTCATTAATCCATAAACCCCATAAAACCCATAAATCCCAACAAATAAGGCCCAAACATGTATTATGCTAAAAAAAATTTAATACGATAAAATTATAATGCGCAAAAAGTACTGTCCAAGAATTATAAAACCCAAAATTTATACAAACAAAGAAGTTATAAGGAACAAACAAATTTTTAAATCCAAACATTATAATAAGCAAAAAAGTATGAGACCTAAAAAGTTTTAAAGACCAAAATTTATAATTCGTAAATAATTCTAAGGTTCAAAAATTGTAATACGCAAATAATTTTAAGGCACAAAAAATTATAAAACCAAAAAATTATTAGGTCCAAATCTTATAAAGTCCAAAAAACCTATAAAAACAAAAAATCATAAGGCCCAAAAAGCTGAAAACAAAACATTGTAAGACCCAAATTTTATTTGGCCCAAAAATTATACTATGCAAAAAATTATAAGGCCCAAATTTTATAAGACTCAAAAAAACTATAAAAACAAAAATTATACAAGTAAAAAATACTGTTTGACAACACATACGTAGGAAGCCAACTATCCAACTACCCACCAAATCATCTACCAACGCATTCATCCACCTATTAATCCACCCACTAACTCATCTGTCCATATTTCCACCCTCCTAATAACCCACCCACACTCGCGCACATATATGATGAACTTTAAAAAAATGTATGAACTTACTGATACAGGAGACTTTTGTGATCTTAATATTATATATAAGCAGAACTTTCATGTTTCCCGTCATAATTTTCTTTCTTCTAATTGTACTATATTGAACAAATATTTCTATATTTAATTTTTTCGAATTTTTAAATATTCGTAACTACGACCTCCACCTATCATGGCTCAAGCCCAATAATAACAATAGCATTTCAGATTTTCAATATTTAGAAAGCTAATTATATATCGCTTGAAACAATTGTCATGCCAACCATTTAGTTGTTGGGGTGTAAATAACCATGTGTTCATATTTAGAGGTGTGACCACTATAAGGATTTCATTTTATTTTTCTTCAAACATTACTCGAGACTCGTTAAATTATTAAACTTGAAATTATTTCATATTCGCAACTTTTCCTTTAAAGTCGTCATATTGCATAGACATAAAACCCGAAATTAGTGAACTGTGGATGAGAATATCAAGAGTTGGGTATTATCCGATTAAATAAATATTCGTTTGGTTATCTAAATAAAATTTTATTCGAATATTCATTATTCGTTATTCGGAATATTCGTATTTTGCCTTATCTGTTATTCATCGTATTCATTCTTCATTATTCGCGACATTTGTTATTCGCGTCATTCGTTATTTGCATTATTCGTTATTCTCGTTAGTTATTATTGCTAATAGATAGATGGAGGATGAATGGATGAGGGTATATATTAGAGAATGGGTGTGTACTTGAGTAGGTGTGAAGGCGAATGTGTATGGGGATAGGAGTGTGGATGGAGAAATACGTGATTGAATGTTTGGGTGTGTGCGAAGTAATGAAGGTGTATAAGCTGGTGGTTGAATGTGTCAATAGGTAATTGTATGGGTGAGAGCCGTATGACTCGGTTGATGTGTGGATGGGTAGATGAGTGTGTGTAGGTGAATTAGTATGTGTGACTGTATGCATGTGCGCGTAGGTTAAGCAGTCTGTGTAAGTGGATAAGAGTGATTGGATGAGTATGCTTGAGTGAACGGATGTATGGGCGAGTATGTGAATATATTGGTACATAGGTGGGTAGATGACTGTGGGTTTAGAAACATGGGTGGATTGTAGATATGATTGAGTATGTGAAGTTAGGTAGATGGCTACGTGGGGATGAACGCACATGTAAATACGTTGCACATTTATGTGCTGACGGATGAATTGTAGGTATGTAGGTGGATGCGTTGGTGAATGGGTGTATCGATGTGTGGGTGTGCTGATACGATGATAGATGAGAGTGGATGTGAGTAGATGACTTGATATGTGGTTTTGTGGATACAAATTTTTGTTTTACTTTCAGCACAAGCCTAGGTAGACCACGGAGTTGGGGTCATGTACTCACCCATCCGATCACACACACACTAACACCCATCTATCCTTACACACTCGTCCACCCACCTAGCCATTCACCACCGTAACATTCTACATCCAACTATCCATCCATCCATTATCCATGCACACATTCATCTATCCCCTCATCTACCTAGTACCCAGTCACATGCTCATCTACCCTCCTACACACCCACCTACCTACCTACATATCCATCCTTCTAAACACCCACATCTCTCCGTCCATCCACGTAAATACCCATATACCCACTGACCTACCCACTGACCTACAAACCCATCTACTCACATACACTCACCCGCACATGATAATTCACCAACCGACACTCTCATCTACCTAATCGTAGGGAAGAACGGGGTAATGCCGGTCACTGGCTAATTCTGGTTACTCTGATTTTCAATAATCTAAACATTTTTATGTAATAATTCGAACAGTATATCAAATACAACATAAAATGCAATTAATCTAGTGTTCAAACAACCTTCTATTCAGTATTATTAAGGAATTATACACAATTAAAATTAGGTATATATTTCTTATAAGAAATATGGTCTATAAAATAAGCTTTTATGCATATTATTTGTTACTTTATGCAGTTATTCTATGCAACTTTATTAATTTGAACAATCTAAGAATACGAAGTAGTGAAAAGAAAGAGTATAAACCTATTGTTTTTTTGTCATTTCAATTTAAGTTACTAAGCAGAATTGGGGTAATATCGGTCACAATGTTATTTATATGACGCTCCCGAAAGTGAGGCTAAGAATACGTTCCGCTGCGCTCTCAGGTAGGGCAACTTTGCTTAAGTGTTTTTGATTGAACCGTGGCTATGTGTTACATATTTCACTATGTAAGTGCGAATCATAATGGAATTGATCATCTGAAGGTTCATATAATGGATTTAAGGAAATGTTTTACCTATAAAAGTATCTTTTTAATAGTGACCGGAATTGTACCAAGGCTGACCGGTATTACCCTTTGATGAGGAATTAATCCAGTCAAAATGCTTGTTTTTATTTGGTCTTATAACCGAAATGTACTATTTTCTCCGACGCGAAATTTTCTGTAAGCTATCTTTCTTCTTTTGTTATACACGATAACGTCAGTTTTTTAAACAGCGATAACGGAAACGTATGACGGAAAATGTTTAAAATAATTTAAGTTGAAAAAAGTTGCTTCCTACTATCTCTTGGCTGAGGTCTTTGCCCAGACTATAAAGTCTTTTAACTTTCAAGATATTTGAGGTTACATTTATATTTAATTTTGGTTTCCTATATCTTACATTTTTATATTAAACCAATAAGAAATATTTAAAGTCAATAGTTTGAACTAACATAATAATTATTTAAAGTTAATAAAAAACAATTTGAAAGTAGTAATAACAAGCACTTTTGCTTAGGTGACCGGCAATACCCCGTTCTCCCCTACATCCATCCACTCACCGACAGTCTCATTCATCCACCACAAACTTATTTATCCAAACCCACGCACATACATCTACCAACGTCTACACATACCTATCCACGCACACACACTCACCTACCCACTCGCACGCCACCCACCCAGCTACTCACCCATCTACTCTCACATATACCCACAACCAACCATTGCACACTCATCAACTATACATACGCACCGACTCATCTGCACATACACCCACACACTCATCGACCCATCATTACGCACCTATTCATTACATAACTCACACACTTATTGACCCCCATACACTCATTGTCCCATCCAAACGCATCTATTTATCTACACATACACCCTCACCCATCGACACAACAGATATCCACCAGACATCCATCCGCCCACGCACTCATCTATCTACACAACAATACAGAAATCATAAAACGGATGGACGGATGGGCGAATTTTGAATCTTAATTATATGTAGGAAATGTACATTATAATTTCAAATATATATGTACAAAAGTTTCTATACCCGTAGTTTTAAATATTATTATTAAGAACATTAAAATAACTATTATTAATATTTATTATCTATCTTACTAACAAATACGCGAATAGTAGATATGCGAATAACTAATGAATAGATAACAAATAAACGAATAATGAATAGTCCGAATAACGAATAACGAATAGTCCGAATAACGAATAACGACCCCTGGTAGAAACGTTGACCAACTATACGCCATATAATGCCCAATTTTATGGTGTATGGTCAATTTATGTCCTATATTATGGTCAACAACCCAGCTTATGGCCGACGGTTTATGGCCAAAATATGGTGTAATTTATACAATTAATTATAAATAAAATTTAATTAAATAATTGAATACCATAATTGAATACTAATTAGATACTTAAAAAGGGACAATTAATTATTAAAAAATGTAATTAAATACAAGTTTAGTTTTTTAAGCAATAAAAAATTGTATAACTATCAGAATATCTATTTTCGTTTATATAATAGTTGAAGAATCGATAAGAAATGACTAATAATCATCTTTTTGTAGAAGTATTAAGATGTGAAAAATGTATTCACCTTATACAAGGGAGATTGTGATTTAGAATGAAATTCAAACTTCGCGCCAATTCAGGCTGATTAGTTAGGTTAGTTTAAGGTGTCGGCAAGGTGCTCTTTAAAATCCTATAGCACATATGACACATAACTGACATATTATTGCAGAAGGTAGTGTTAAAAAATTTAAGATTATTTATTTATTTACTAATTTATTTATTTAATTATAGCACTTAGGTAGAGACGGAAGAAGCCTTCTTTTTAAAATTTTGAGAAGGCCATCTACATGTTTGTGTGGTACATTATTAGACACAATCCACTCTTGCAAGTCTTGTATTTCTTTTTCTTCTAGATCAAGCTGCGTATTAGAATCTTGTTCACTGTCCCAATTATCACAAACTGATGAATATTCACTTAATTTATAACAAACACTATCATTATCACTATTGTTATCACTTGTACTTGAATCATTTTGTGCATTATTTTTTGAGATTTCACTGTCACTCACATAATATTCGTTTAAATTTTCTGTTGCTGAATCTATATTGTCTTCTTCCATAAAATCACTGTACTTTTCAACTAAATTATCAAGTTTTTGCTTTTTTTTTCTTTCTTCATAATTTTTTTTCCTATTATTTTCCATCTTGCGAATAAACTTAATGATTGTAGCATGAAAAAAGAAATTAATATTGAAGGTAATGGTCACACAATCTATCTTATATACCACTAGAACTTATATGTTCTTGTGCCAGTAATTACTGAGTATTACTAAGTATACATGACTCATTCACCACAATCTTTTATATCTCCTACAGTATTTTAAACAATTTAACAGTTCATATTTAATCCATATTAAATTAAGAATTAATGTGAACTTGATTTTTTTCCAATATTGTAGTCTATTCGGAATACACAAAACTTTATTTTCTTATGATAATTAACACTTAATTCACAACATAAAATGCTCACAAGGCAAAACTCCGTTTTTATTTAAATGTCTCGGGTAACGGTCTGCTCTCTCACAGCTGTCCACACACTCTGTATGTATACATGTCTGTATATGTGTTGGAAGAGTAGGTTCCGACGGTGTGCGCGTGCGCACGCTGCACGCGCCACGCACTATACTATTATACGTGTAGTTTACGTGTAGAATCAAAGTTAAAACTTAGAATGCAAACATTACTGCAACTTCGCTTATGTACAGCTAAATTTGAATCTTAATGTGTATTCATATATATATATATATATATATATATATATATATATATATATATATATATATATATATATATATATATATATATATATATATCGCATTAGTTAACTAAATTTTATATTATAAATTCGATTAATCCCATAAAAAAGACTACGCGAATTTAAATTTGTATATATGTATTTGAGGTTATAAATGTATCTTTATCCATATTATGGTCAACTTATGGTGTAATCGGTGGCTACAAGTTGACCACGAAAGTTGGTCAATAGGTAGCGACCAGACCATAAATGATGGTCAATTTTCTACCAGGGACTATTCCTTTAAAATATCCAGATGATTATCTTTTTTATATTATTCGTATTCGAATAATTTTTCCCTACTCTGAGTATATCTCATAATCGATATGTTACAGTGATATGAAATGAATGCATAATTTTTAATGGATAATTTAAACAAACGAACAAGCAGAAAAACCACTCTAAGTACTCAACTCGTGCTCACAGATCCCGAGCCAAGCGATTATACCGCAACAGCCTTGCTCGCTCAATCAGCCGTATTAGTAGCCCCTACTTTTACATCCACGGCTCTAATGAAACGCCATTAGTTTCGTCAATTCGCTAATGAAATCCCGCGCAGAAGAGGATTATCGGCAAATCCCGCGCGCTTCCAGCTCCGAGATATACATCTCCCGCAAATACGCTGCGCGTACGTACGTATACATGCGAACAGACAGCGGGGGCAACAGAACGGAAGATTTAACGCTCGCGAGCACTCGCGGAGTGTCGTTCGCGCATAACCGCGTGCTGTTTCTGCAAATGCGCTTGAAGCCGCGTCCGAGTCCGCGCGTGTAGGTGTACCAGCAGTGGCAGGACTGTGTATGCGTGTGGTGGGTGGGTATACAAGCATAGGTGCAGTGTGCATAGGCGTGGCAGCGCAATAGTTTCGGCGCTCGCTGTGCGGCGTATTACGATAAATCTATTATTATGCGCAGCCGTGAATCCCGCTGAGCTTACTGCGGCGCGTAGGTGCATATGGTGCCCGCGTGGGCCGCTGCAGGCGCTCGTACCGCACGCACATGGACACTGCACGGCGCTGCTCAGCGAAATTAATTTGCCCGAATGGATTTACGAGACTTTGCCTGCTTGATACCTGCTATCAATGACGCTGCGTATCGTAAAGTTTGGTGTGTGTGTGTGAGTGCGTACGTGCGTGTGTGCGTGTGTGTGTGTATAAGTGTGTGTGTGTGTGTGTGTGCATGTGTGTGTGTGTTTGTGTGTGTGTATGTGTATGTGTATGTGTGTGTATGTGTGTGTTTATATGTGTGTGTGTATATGTGTGTGTGTGTGTGTGTGTGTGTGTGTGTGTGTGTGTGTGTGTGTGTTTGTGTATGTGTATGTGTGTGTGTGTGTGTGTGTGTGTGTGTTGCGTGTGTATGTGTGTGTGTGTGTGTGTGTGTAGTTGTTTTTCGAGTATTGAGTCTTAGCTTTTCGAACCTTTTGGTATGTTTGAAATAATATTTTCGATTTATTTTAAATGTATTTGAAAGAGCATAAAATTACCTATCTTTTCCGACCCTAAATTTTAAATAAGGTATTTCCTTTATTCTAGCTATTATACACGGAAGCGTCGTTCTTCGTTTAAACGGTGATATCTGAGAAATATCACATGGAATATTTTTTAATAAATTTAAGGAGATTAGGAATATGGAGAAGAATATTCTGTACAATTTTCAAGGCTTTGTCGTTTTCTTTTTTTGATAAAAAAATCATTTTAATGATAACTTAGGTAAAACAACACCATTCCTTCTGAAACTTTTAAGAAAAGTAATTTTTTATTATGAGTTCTTTATTTGCCCAATTTATAACGACTTTATATTTCGAGTTATTTAGAGGTTATGTTTCTTTTTTTCAATATTTTTGTGGTCATTTATATCTCGAGAACAAAGCGGTCATTTTTTACCAACCGGCGCTCATTTTTTCGATTTTTAATGAAGATTCGAAATTCAATTAAAGTTTTTACAACGATTTCTCTATTTTATGACATACTGAAATGGATAAAGTAAATTATTTTGGTATTTTATAAATAATATGACCGCTTCAGTGTAAATGCATTTGAATGATCATAAAATTACCTATTTGACACTCTGTGCGCGAAACTTGGTTTCGCACACGCTGCGCCAAATAAGCGTATGCTAAATCGAGCTTCGCAAACGTCGTGTCAAAAAATACGATTCGATACATGTGTGAGAATATGATTTTAGCCTTGTGTGACCGTTTACGCATGAGCGAAGCGAGTACCGAAATGTACTATTTTCTCCGACACGAAATTTTCTATACGCTATCTTTCTTTTTTTGTTATACACGAAAACGTCATTTTTTTAAACAGCGATATCTCGGAAACGTATAATGAAAAATGGTTAGAATAAATTGAGTTGAAAAAGGCAGCTTTCTACTATCTCTTGGCTGATCTCCTTGCCCAGACTATGAAGTCTTTTATCTTACAATATATTTGAGGTTACATTTTAATTTTATATTACATGTATAATGTTTACTTCGTAAACAAAATTTTATAAATTTATAGAATTTAAAGTATGAAAATAATCTTAAATTCAATTTTCTATAGATACAAACCTTTAAAAATAGATTTTATTATAATTAAATTTAATTTGCATGATTTAATCAATATAAATTATAATAATTTTTCTTGCGTAGAAAACTATAAATATAGAAAATGTGTGGAAAGTTTAAAGTAAATTGTTTAAAAATTATTCAATATAACTTACAAAAGATGACTTATCACAGAACAAAAATAGCTACCTAAGCTTAAGGGGTAACGCTACTCTGGCTTTTTCAAAAACTGATTTTTTTAGCATAAATGATGCTTAAGGTTCCGAGAATTGATATGCACCTGGTCCCAATTCTCAGAATTAATCCTAAGTGCCTTTAAAGTCAGGCCGCCGAGACCAGGTGCGACGTCACCACTCGGCTTTCGAAACTTCAAATGCGTTTTTCTCGAATCAACATTTTTCAAAACCTCGAGGAGGGTTTCATCTTTATTTTTAATCCGATTGACTTGAAACTTTAACTATAACTTCGTAATAACATTCCTCATAAGATGACGTAGGGGATTTTTGATATCATGTTTATTCTTTTTTGTAAACAATTTACCGCTGATTTTTTTGTCAAAAACGCCAATTTCTTTTCAAACCAGTGTCATTTTGTCAAAAATCAATATTTTAAAAAAGTTCTACGTCATCTTATTTATTATTACGTTAAGTTTCAAAAATTTTGTGGTCCAGGTTAAAAATTCTATGAGTTATGTGCCTCGAATTGGAACTATCTATAAAAAGAATTTTCGGACTTTCCACAGTACAGCCGATATTTTGTATTAAAGTTTCAATAAAAAAATTTTAAAACCTAAAAACATGTACTACAACCCCTTATTATTGAATTTCCTGTAAACTTTCTCGTTTCCTCACAAAAGATTACGCAAAAACGCTCATTTTTTAGAGAGCCAGAGTGGTTTACCCCTTAAAAGGAGTCCGTATCTACTGTCCATGTCCAATCACGTTTTTGCTATTTATTCAAATTATAGTTCGTTAATTGAAAAACTAAAAGTTGGCCCCAATTTGTATTGAAATAAGAAATATTTTGAGACCTTAAAAAGTATCTAACATTATTTCCTTTTCGAGAAAACTTCGAAACGGAAAAGCTAACCTCAATTTTCGCGTTCCGAAGTTTTCTCGAAAAGGAAATAATGTTAGATACTTTTTAAGGTCTCAAAATATTCCTTATTTCAATACCAATTGAAGCTAACATTTAGTTTTTCAATTAACGAACTACAATTTGAATAAATAGCGAATATGATTAGACAAGGACAGAAGATACGGCCTCCTCTTAAGGGTCTAAATACCTCTAAGGTGATGTGGAAAACTGTAATTAAAATAAAATAAATACTGAATTTAAGTTGACAAAATGTTGTTGAATTACATTTTGTAAAAACAATAAATGATACAAAAGCACACATTTTTTGAGCTATTATTTACAAAGAGATATAACAAAATTATTTTTTTAGAACAAAAAATGTCATATCGGAAGAATTAATTTAGTTTGAGGAAAGTAAGTGCCAATTAACTGGCAGCGGTTTTTTTCTTTTGGGAGTAGCTTGATTATAATGAGGAAGGCAGCTATATATAAAATAATATAGCCATTTCATTTAATTTTTACTTTGTAAAATTGAATTTGACTGTATTGTGAAAAAGTAAATTGTTAGAACATTTGAGAATTTGCAAATACTTTTTCTGAGTTTTGGCCGCCCTAAAATTCCCAAGAAATGCTGCAGCTAGTCTATTCCTAATTTAGCTTCAATTTTTAAACTCCATGGCTGTCCCTAAACTGTTTTATTTCGATAAAAGGTCTTATAAATACATTACATATTTTTAAAAGACATAAATTACAACATGAAGTTACTTATTTGTGTTAATATTAAACTGTATTAGTCGTTGCTTTAATTCAAAATTTGTTAGAGACATATTTTCTCTATTAGAGATATATTTTGAAAGTTTTAATAAGACAATTTGAAAGTCTATTGCCTTCTCGAATAATTGACATTGTGGCCAAATCAATAAAAAACATCCTTTAAGAAGAATTAGATACACAAAATTTAAATAGAATCACACATATATGTGTATGTGTGTGAGCATGCGTGGGTATATGTACGCGCGCGCGCCCCTTAATTATAAATAAATGGACTGACAGATAATGAAATATGTTATATAATTATTTAGCCTTACCTCAATAGAAATAAAAACTGATTTTTGTAAAAAGAAACTTACAAAATAGATCCTCAGATTATTAACTTAGTCTATGGTATAAGCAGCTTATGCGATGAACGATTCACATTTTGACGGTCATTAACTATAGCACATTCGAAAAGATAGTTCTTCAGGGTGTACGTTCTAGAGTCCAAATGGTAAGATTTAGATAAGGTCTTATTTTGTTTCAACCCTTTATACCCAAGGTACTTTTTTGTTCGAAAAAATACATGATAAGTGGTTTGATATCCATAAAATATCCCAAAATAAAATGTAATTATGTAATTATGTGACACATTTTGTCACATTTTTACACATTTTTGCACGCTTATGTACATTTGTTCATGTTTTGATATATTTTATTTATAAATGTACACAAAATCTATTCATGTGAAAGGGGTATTTTCATATATCTTCTTTTAATATGTAAAAATGTTCGAAATCAACCACTTATGCACATTTTCTCAAGTTTATTCATAATTATTCAGATTTTTTCCCACTTTCACACATTTATCCATATAAATTGTTTCATCTATTCTGCTTATATGCTAAGTTCACTTATCACGCAAAACGTATATAATATACTAATCATCTAATTTTGGGAGCACCTCCAAATTAATATAGCAAATATGCAATGGAAGTTAGAGGGATAAATACATATAATTTAATTATACGCTGATAAAATCATATGAGAGCCCGATGCAACAAACAGTCATCTCGTTTTTAATTTGACATTATAAAAATGAAAATCACACTTTTTTCAGTGCAAGAAACGGTCATCTCAACAGACTTTTGTGACTGTTTATTGCTCCACAATTTAAACATTTCAGTCTCGTGGTAGATATTGTTCATTTTCCAAGCAACAGTCATCTCATAAATAATATTTGTTGCTCTAAAAACTCTAGACTCATTTGACTGTTTGTTGCGCGAAATAATTGTGAAATATAAGCAGGGAGAAGTGAAATCCGGGATGATCGTACGAGTATGTTGCACCGGGCTCTTTATATCGTAAAGTATTACGATATCATTATCGTAAATTTGCCTAATAAATTCTTTTTTCAACTTAATGTTAATTTTTTTTTTCATATTGTAATTTTTACGATATATATCCTTTGATATATATCGTGCGAGTTATGATATTGTTTTCTCGGTATAGATGTGGGATTTTTTAAAAACTTTAATAATATAATAATTTCTGGTTTTGATCGGCTATAACTTTACATAATTAAATGCTTTTGGCATAACTATGATGTAATCCTTGCAACTTTATTGCAATCTTTTAGCAATCTTTGTAATCTCTGTAATCTTTATGGAATCCCTAGAATCTTTGCAATCTTACTGCTATTTTTGTAATCTTTGCAATCACTGCAATCTTAATATAATATTTGTAATCTTCTTGCAATCTACGTAATTTTACTGCAAACCTTATGCAATCTTTTTGTAATCCCTGCAATCTTTTTGCAATCTAGGCAATCTCTGCAATCTCTTTGCAATCCGTGCAATCTTGCAATCTAGTGTACACCATTCTACCCTAGTGATTAACCCCCGTTTATTTATTTATTATTCTACGCAAAAAATATAAATTTTATAAATTAGCGATATTAATAAAGATAATAGTTTTATTTACGATGTTTATGATATCATTTTTATACACTATGTGATTTAATCACTACATCAAAATGCGCTCCCAAGCACATTAATTCAAGTTTTACGATTAATATCCTCCTACAACTAAAAACCCCGCTACATCCCGACGTCGACGTAACCACCGTAATTTATACACCACATGAATTCTCTTACGTCTTCCCCATAAAAGCTCCCATGTATATATACTTGCATTCTCCTATGGCTCAACGGACGTGGACGTCAGTCCGCGACGAGGCACTAAAATCGTCCCCGAACCCGTCGTCGCCTACGCCCAACCACACCCCTTCGCAATATTTTCCTTCATATACTTTATACGCTCTTAATAGACGAGGCGTACACGCGGAGAGGACTCGGAGTCTCGAAAAGGGGAAGAAATACGAGCTAATACGTTTATTCTTTCGGAGTCCCGAGCGAGCAAGCGTGTATGGATTTATGCGAGGGATGTGTGGACGTCGTTAATGCCGCTACCGTGGGGCCGATGACATTTTAGGCCAGTAGTTGCGAACCCTTGCTCTTGCTATGTCCTACGGAAGCGGACGATTGGGCCAACCCCCTTCGTTCCCGTTAATATATCCGCGAGCGGGCGCTCGAACGCGTGGAAATTGAATCTTCGGGATGATTACGGATTTGTACGGGAAATCATGGGAGAGTTGCTTTTTTGGGGGGGCGAGAGTTTCTTTTCACCCGAGTTTGAGATACACATAATAAAATAAATATAATAAATGTTGGGATGTTATAGTTGTAAGATAAATAGTTGTGAATATCTATCAAAAATATTTTTAAATTCCAATTTTTTTTAAAAATGTATAAATACTGTTGTGGATTTATTTTTCTTTTGGAGACAATATCTCTTTATTGTAGATATAGGCATCGGTCAAGATAAAATAAAAACGTCATTGTTACTACAACAAAAACTTTCAAAATTTCAGTTATAATGTAGTTGTGAGTTCTATTAGCGTAATATGTTTCGATAAAATGAATTACAGTCTGTAATAATACAAAATAAATATTTATGAATCTGAATTATATTAATTTTGATAAAATCAAACATCAATCTGATAAATTAGAACGCATTTAACTTTTGATTTATTTGTTCTTCTTGTAATTAATAGATGAAAATCATTGCGAATCAGCCTTCGATGATTATATTAATTGCGAATCAGTATTATTTACATAGACTGTGAGGTGTGCAAAATGTCATGAATTGACGACATATTTTTATTCACTCATATTGAAATAAATTTATTATACAGTTGATAAATAATAATCAATAATTAATAAATTGATAAATTGATATAGTTTAAAAGTAGTATAAGTTTATTCAAGTTTATTTCTGCTCTGATATTCTGCTTATGGTAGAAATGAGAGGATTTCTACGAATAATTATACAGTAAACTAAAATTATCCGTTTTGATTAAAATTAAACTGTACTATTAAAACTCTTGAGAATTAATTTATATTGCATTGGGTTTATGTTAAACGAGATGCTTTCAGCTTGACGTTAAATAATGTCACTAATCTTTATTAGCACAATGTAGACCGGAGATGCATCAAGTCGAATTAAACATTTACTGATTAGGCGGTATCACCTAAAGTGCAGTTTCTTGCTGTACCCGTATTTTGGTTAACCACTAAATTCAAAATCATAGAACTCCATCGACACAATCTCAAAATCTATGATACTACTATTGTATCCTACATTTAATTTATTTTAATATTTTGAAAATATAATAAAATTAAAATGATTTATTTAACAAAATAATAATTTATTCTATAAACGTAATAAATTATTACTAATATTTTTTTGTATGTTTTAGATTCAACAATAGTTTATTTAAATGCTTCGCCTCCTTCAAAGTAAGTATTACAATCTTAATATATTACATAAAGTAATATATATATATATATATATATATATATATATATATATATATATATATATATATATATATATATATATATAGCTTATTCATCTGTAGTAATATTATGAGAGGAAATAATTTATTTCTATGAATCATTGGAATAAAAAATATTTTCTGTTCTTACAATGATTTAACCATTATATCGTTGTCCCCTTCAGGCTATAAATGTAATGTAAATAGTATATACATTCCTTCTAATGTATTTGTGCATACATAGTCATTTATACTTACATAATATCTAACGCATTAGTTATCAATTTATTTATGCCCCTTCGCTGTTAAATCGATGTTTGTTACTGAAAACTAATCGTGCACAATGTTTTTCTCACAAAAACATTTTATTAACGTATACTCCCTGATAGAAACCAAGCTAGATAACTAGATTCTAGGAATTTAAAATAGATAAAATTTTTAATATTTTAAAAGGCTTTTATACTTTCGGGTTTAGAGTGTAGAGCAGTAATTAATTTTAAAACGTTTTCATTGAAACAATTATAATAAAATTAATATCTTTATTGTACTAGTACTAGTGATTTCTTGGGCTGCATTTAGTAGGCTTTAACTTATTTTTTGCACAATAAACTGTACTGTTCAGTAAATTCCTATGAAATTGTAGTTTAGAATTTGTACTCCAAGAAATGTTTGAACATTATAAAAAAAGCCATCCATCAATGCTCAATAAATGATCAAGAAAGCAAGCGTGTTATTAGTCTGCATATAAGAATATAATCGTTAACAAATGGCAAAGGAATTAAATCTGTTTCTACCAGGGTAACCGCATCTGGGAACCGACAACTGCGGCTTAGAAAATAAAAAGCTTCAAAGAATCATGTTGATCCTTAAAATTACTCAACCCAAAGGTGCTGCACTATAAATTTTATTTCTGATTTCGTATATGCATCGTTTCTAAATTATTCTTCAAAATAAAAATAATCGGTGGAGCCATATTTAAGAAATGGCACTTTTGTTCACCCTATTGGAGTTGCTACATTGAACTTTACCGCTAGATGGCAGTACTGTATATGCTGGATTAGATACATGCTATGGTTCTATTAAATATTATCGGAGGTTCTTGTTTTTAAATCACAACTCCGAAGATTCTTGCGAGAATAACGAAAAAGCTGTTAATTTCCGTGTCAAAAGTTATTTTCCGAGGGTTAAATACATGCCCAGTATATATGCCAATTAAATACTAATTATGTCATGTATGATATGATTTAAATTAAAATAGATTTAAACAAGTTACTATTTTATAATTTTTACCTGTCTTTGAAGCATAATTTTTAAGCATTTAGAGCAAAAATACTCCGCTATAAACGTTAGGTGGTCATACTGGGAGACAGTTTTTCAAAAACTCAAAATCTTCATTTTTCGTTATTATTAATATTAAACTCAGATTAGTAACTTTGGCGAAAACTAATTTACTATGTCAAAAAGGTCTATTCATACAACTAATTCCATTTTGAAATTTTCATTTTCACCTTATACAAAGGTATACAAAAGTTACAGCTAAAATAGCTATGGGTGGTAATACTGGGGTACCCTTCCCTATATATTGATTTTCATAAAAATCCGATGATTAGAAAAATGTGTGCTTTAAAGGTTTATACACAACAAAAATGGCCTAATGGATCTTTGAAGTACAATTTTTCTTATCATTGTTTTATTATGAAAATTTGTATATAAGGGTTTTTGTGGTCGCTGATTACGAATCCATTGTCAGGTTTTCAAAATTCAAAATGGCTGGTCCAATACGGCGAACCAAAAAGCCATTTCTCAAAAACGGCTTCATCATCGATTATTTCTATTATGGTTACTAAATAATCTAGAAACAATACAATACATATTCGAAAAGAAAATTTACAATGCAAACACCTTTTCGTTACATCATGTGGAGGCTTAGCAAGGCATCGTTTGACAAGCTTCTTAAGTAAGTGTTCATTATTCAGTGGAAATTATTTTAAATGTTTAAGAATAAACAAACATTTGCTTTGTAAACTATCTAAACATATTTTGTTTGCTAAAGTTTCTGTTATTCTTGTCTGATAAAAAACATATGTTAGGCTTTTTAACCGTGCGATACCTGATTTAGAATATAAAGAGTATCAAAGTATCATTTGACAAGCTTCATAAATATGTAAGTGTTCATTGAATAGAAGGGAATATCTCGATGTTAATTTTCTTGATAACAAGTGAACTTATAAACATTGTTAATTGTCTATAAAAACATTTATTTCGTAAACCATCTACACATATTTTGCTTATCAGAATGACACACAAATTCTGTATTAACTTTCCCTGGCAAAAACGTGCACTATCATCAAATAGGTATGTACGCACCTAGTCGGTAACTAATAGCCAAGTAATCGCTGCTCCGTGACGTTTCCCCCGAAAACGGGAACAAACATCATGCATCGCTAGTTATTCCATTATACGCGTCTCCTCCGCATGAGTTACAAGTAAGCCTGCTCTGCACACTCGGGCAACTCCAAGTTAACACAAGCTTCTCCCTCTCTCTCTCTCTCTCTCTCTTTCTCTCTCAAAGCCTGAGATTGCAGTACATATATATGCGAAGCTGGCGACGTCGCTCGTTTGTCTCCTCGTCGCGCGGGCGGAGCACGTGAAATGGAAGTTCGCCAACTTCTGCCCTCTGCCGTCTGGTCCTCTCCTCTCCGTTGTCCGTGCGCGCCCGCGCGCGGAATATGGTTTTTCGGCCGAGGAGCCGGTCGTAGCTGTAGCGCGAGAGCGTATAACGACCCGCCGCTAGATTTAACCGGGGATAGTGAGCTGAGGATGTTCGCCACTTGAATGCTCGCAGCGCGGAGAGTGCCCATCGCGCGTCTTCGATCTCTAAAGTCGCCTCGTCGCAGCGAGGGAGGCGTTCGATCCGTGTCCCTCTCCCTCCCTTGAGCTCTCGTTCGCACTTCTGCGCGTCGTATCTTTTATGGTGTGTACGGACTGAGTCTTGAATTGGGTATAGGTAATGGGCGATAAGATGTTTTTACGTGGCTCTCGAGATTGAACGTTTACTTTTTTACTTTGCGCTGAGAGAAATTGTCTTAGAAAGGTGTGCCGAGTTGAGGAAAGAGAGAGAATCTTCCGGTTATAATAGTAGAGGTGCGCGGGTATCCGAATAACCGGTGACCCGACATATAGACCTGACCCGTTGGGTCCGGGTCTGATCTCGAGTCGGCTCGGGTTACCCAGTTAAGTCGGGTGACTTCGCCGATTCGGGTTATCCGGCCGAACCGGATTTTTCGATTGAACCGGGTGATCCGGCTGAATCGTGTAATGTGTTCGATTCGAGTTATTTGACCGATGCGGGGTATTTGACATGAACGGATTATACGAAGAAACCGGGGACTAATCAAAGTGGAGCTACGCCATTAGACCGAACAATGCATTATGATTAATCTAACAAAGAAAGTGCACGGAGTCCGGGTTTTCTAATACCTAAAAGTTCAGCCCAATGCCCGTAGTTATGTCAAATTGGCTTTTGTACAGATTATGACCCGAACTCCGTACACTCTTTTTGTTAGATCAATTATAATGCGTTGACTGCATTTGGGATAGTTGCATTTTAATTAGTAACCCGGATTGTCTGCATAATCTATTTATTTCAAGTAACACATTACCTGGTTCGACCGAATAATTCAACTCGACCAGGTAACCCGATTTGAACTGGTAACCCGACTCGACCTGGTAACCCGATTTCGAACTCGACCGGGAAACCTGATTTAAACGGGTAACGTGGTTAAAAGTAGGGTACCCGGAACAACGGGTACCCGACCCGATTCCGAAAAAGAAATCCGACCCGCCTCAACCCGGGTACCCGCACACACGTAGAAAAGATATATAGTGAACGAGGAAAATTCAATTCGGACTTATCTAAAAATTACCTTAATTTGCTATAAAAATTACCAATGATTATTATTAGATAATTATGATGAATATAATTATTTTTATTACGAAGCAAACAGAAAATTCCAACTTTTCTGCAATTTTTACGATAATTTTCATTAGAAAACTCGCTGTGTGAAGTTTTACTTTATTAGAAATAAAGCAATTATTCACAAATTCATGAAATTTAATATTTATAGAAATGTTTTTTATCTTTAATTGGAAAACAATATCTGTTACTGTGGGGTTTTAGAAAAAACATTTGCTGGGAAACGTATTTTGATTCGAAGAACGTACAAGAACATAAACTCTTTGAAAGACAAAGAATCTATTAGATAAGAATCCTGAAGAAAATGCAATTGCCTTTTACGATTTTATATGGCGACTGATATCTACGTACATAAAAGTAGAAAATTACTCGATTCTGTCAAATACAAAAATGTATAGATAAACATACAATATAATGCGTTCCATGTTCCATCTGATTGTTTGACCGTTCCATTTTTCCACTATTATACGTGCAGTAGTATGCATGGATAAATAGAACCATCAATTAAATGCAAAATAAAAATATTTTTCAAGATATTAAAATTAAGTTAAAGTATTATATTATAATATAGCAGATCACAATATCGTTATATCACGTCTGCTTATAGATTGTTGCCAAACAAGACGCTGCGTTTAGCGATTAGCTCGAAAACTGATTAAAGAACTTTGATCATCTTTCTTGACTAAACTATGAATTTCTTACTAACTACTAACTACTCTACTATTAACTATACCGTTATATTTTATTGTATCGCGTGAAGGAAATATTTTAAACTATTACTATTAGAAACTATGTAAAATAATAAGGCGTATAAATTTGAACACGGAGCCATAATATTTTCATTATAGTTTCGTAAAATCACAATAATCAATCCGTATCATCAATCACCATTTTATTGTCTGACCTGCTGAGGAACTAATCTGCTCGAAATGATGAATATCTTTATGTTGCTCGTTTTAAAAATTTTTCTTCATATTTATTGTAATAACTTTTCATTGATGATGCATTATGCGAACAATAAATTTAATCGAGCTTAAAAACTTTTCAGCAGTAAAAAGAAGTTTTCGGATTCCATCAGATGAGGTAACTTTTTTAGTATTACGAATGGTTTGTTCGAAAATTTATTGCAAAGGCAGATATATTATCTATTAAACTTAATTTATTATTCATCGCTTAGGAATTTGTTGGACAATGAATTTTAAAATACTCATTTGGCACTATATCTATCAATTGTACTTTCTTAAAATTTTAACATGGTAGTTATACTTAAGTTCACTACTCATGATGAGCACAGATAGCTAGCTTGTTTTTACTACTTATTATAAAAATGTAATTAAAACTTTAACTTATAACACTACATATCTGTAATAATGGAGCAAGGTGCAAATCAGTCAACTATACATACCACGTATAACAACTCTGAACGCTAATCTAAAATCAAACACGTCGAAGCCAAACTGTCGAGCAGATGATCTGGCTCTTGTACCCCAGAAACTCAATCAGCCAACTCGCAGAGAGTTCATTAAACGCAAACAATGCGTTATTCCTCTATATCTTTCGATGCCGCTCGTATAATACGTATAGCCACAACCTAGGAGAAAACAAGCTTTCGGTTTATAGCGGCGGCTCCATTATCCTAATACTCCTTTACGAGCGAACGGCGAGTATCGACCTCCTTTGCTGAGCGAAAGACGAAGTGAAGAGAGAGAGAGAGAGAGAGAGAGAGAATGCTCGTTTCGGGCCATGGCTCCTTTGCCACTTCTCGATCTCCCACCGACCCCTCTCTCTTTCTCTTTCGACTGATGCTGTTGAACTCGAAAGCAGCCAAATGTGCCTAACAGAATTAGAATAATGATTGAACTTTATATTGAATGTGCAGGGATTTGGTATTTCCTTGATGTGTATACTTGCATGCTTATATTTTTCTATTTAAGTTTTTTTTTATTAAAAGGTAAAGTATAAAAGAATATGAAAATTCTACAAACTTTGAAAGGTGTTTCCTGGTATCTAAAAATTAGGTGTAGCATGCATAGTCTGATTAAATAGATCATTGTTCTTAAAATATAAGCTATTTATTATATCCAAATCGAGTTTTTTGTAAAAAGTAGTATCTCTATCTTGTTTTTTATAAATCTGCAACATTTTGCGCTAGAAAAACTAACCAAAAAGTTTCTTTATACCATGATAAGAAAAATGCATTAAAAAATCCGCAGTAATAATAAATAATGTAAAAATTAGAAGAGTTATGATAAAAGTAAATACCAATTTCGACTAAAAAATTCGCAGACTATAACTTATACCTGTAGAACAATGGCCGATTCAATAAAACTACGGGTGCTGGAATTCATTTTTAGATACCAAAAATCACTTTCTGAAATTTCATCAAAATCCATGACCCATAGGAGAATGTGACTTATCCTAGTTTTCTTTTAGTTTCAAAAGTATTTTCCTTCCCTTGTTTTAAAGGAAAACTTATCTATCTATTTTATGTGTAGTTATTTATATCATAAAAAGTTTTATTTAGAAAAAAATTTTGTCGTAAAATTATACTTTCAAATATTAAAATTACGTACTAGTGATGGAAGATTTCAGTAGAAAATGTAGAACATTAGTATCTTTAAAGGAACTTTCCAACACTTAGGAAGGGCTATTTTTTAAATTTGCGTTTTTTATCTAAACAATAAATATTACAAATGTTGCTATGTTAGGGATTTACTATATTTTTTTTTATAAAAGTATACAGTAGGTATTACTTAATAATTTTATAATCTCGTATTTTATATTAAACTTTCTTTTATTAAAATGTATGTAGAATAAGAATAGTATATAAATTATATTTAGTTTTCCATTAGGTGAATTAGCGTCTTCCCACTCTTGTTAAATTTTTTTTATAAAAGTATGTAGTATTATCATAAATATAAATATTATTTATAAGATCTTAGCTTTTTATATAAAATAAGTAAGTTTTATAATAAAAGTCACATAAACTTAAAATAAGATGTTTACGTCGCTCTCAGGATAATAAATAAAAAAGAACTCGCACAAAGATATCGAAAAGCTAAATAATATAAAAGGCAATCAATAGCGTAATAAGGCACAACGCAGTTTTTATAGTTCGTTACGTCGGATTCAGGGGGAAAGATCGATAACTCGGATAATAAGCGCCACGTGTGAAATAAAGAAAGAAGAGTCGCGCTGCTACTTAAATTTCCGGCATGAATCTTTACGGTATCGTTCGAATTTCCTTATAGTGTACTATATTACCGAATGGTCGGTGGCTTAGTGATGCGCAAAAATGTAACCTTTCTAGAGTAGGAATAAAACGAGAAAATGCTGAAGTTGCTGACGAATTAATTTTCGCATGCGTGTTTCAATTAAAAGTCTTTTTCGGAATAAATAATAAAAATAAAATATTACAATTTGTTGGAGTTTATAAGGATTTCATCATAGTATTGCGAACAAGGTATGCATGACAACGTTTTCCAATTAAATTTTTTTGTGTATCCAAATTGTTGCTTTAAAATCGTTATACGAGAAAATATATTGTATTTACTCATTGAATCTTACAAAATATTGAAATCCGATTGCATAAAAGTAACAAGGTATGAGAAGCTTTTAAACGATTTTCTCGTCAAATGAATTTTTACTAGCTGGAAGCGTGCACAAAATGTCTTTCACTGATCCGAACTTTTGTTGGGGAAAAATTGGTTTTCAGGATTCCAGAATCAATAGACAGAATGAATGCAAAATATTCAAAGAAAATTTATTCAACGTTGATACCTACTATATTTTAGAATTTTCTTTTAAATTTCCACCTAAGGTTATTTCATTTTTATACATTTATCCACAGAATGATTACATTCAAATATCTAAATCTGATCAGTATATTTTCAATTTTACACTATACCTGTTGATATTTTAAAACAGTAATCATTTATTAATTAAACGTTATTTTATTTTTCATACAGTATGAAAACTATCTTAATTAACTTAAAAGTGAGACACACTCTTTTCAAAATTTTGTGGACGTATCGTACAAAAATAAAAGTAGAAAAAGATTCCTATAAAAATCGCCGGGCGTAAAATACTTTGGATGTATCCTCGAATCGCGCTACGAACGACAAAAAAACAGAAGCACCAAAATAATAAAAAAAGAAAAAGCAAATACAGAAGCAGATAAAGGAGCGAGTCAAACAAAGCGCACGAAGCGAAGGGATAGAGCGAGAGAGAGAGGAAGAGGAAGAGAGAGGAAGGGAGACAAAAAGAGAGGGGAGAAAGGCAGATAGCAGCAGTGTTAGTGGAAACGAATGAACCATGATCTTCGCTTGTTTGCTTTTTCATTGCGCAAGCTTTGAATCATGACGCGCCGAACTGCGGACTTTATTGATCGTTAATTAAGAGCTGCTAGCGCGAGAACAGCTTCATCTTATTGCTATTATTGGATGGGACGTTCTCTTACAGAGTTTGAGTTTGTAAAATACAAAAAGTACTTTTTTCATGTTTGGTGAAGCTCGCTCTTGGTGTAATAACTTTTTAGTTGATTACCTTAAGAAATGTCTGGAAAAGTAGGCTTGAAAAATACGTCGGGAAAAGAGCTCATAAATCATAATAATGGGATTACTTGTTAACTGGAAAATTCCACCCCCATTTTTCAGTAACATTAAACTCACACGTATAATAAGGTATAATAAGTATACATTTTTTCAAGTTTTAGTATAACAAACAATGCACTCATCAAATGTATAATATGATAATAACGCTTCTTATGACAACCACATTTCAAATTTCTTAAAAAATGATAGTTATTTTCAACATCTTCTTATTATATAAACTAGCACTTTTTAGATTTTCTAGCAAAGATTATAAGCTTTTTAATAACTCTTGAAAAACAGATGGTTTTGATAGGTAAATTTAAAAATAGTTAGTTTTCGCAAGGGACTCCTGAAAATAACTAATATTATATTTCGAGAAGTCTGAAATGTGTGTCTTCGTAAAGAATGTCGTACTATATCATGTATTTTTATTAAATCATTATGAAATATTTTAGTTATAACAATGAAACGTTATTACTATGAAAAGCACAATAATAATTAAAAGAGCTACATCACTTCAATTCATTTCGCACATTCATTTCGCAGCTCTTTATAATAAACTCACTACCAAGAAATATATAAATTCAGTCCACTTTAAGAATAAATATTTATATTCACCACGCAAATAACACAACGTGTTACACGCAATTATTGCGTTCCAAATCACAGTTCCAACAATGAAAACACGCAACCCCCGGTTAAATAAAAAACGTCCCTCGAAATAAACTTCTTTTCCGCTATCCACGCTTTCATTCGTGTCAAGGAGAAAAATATACACAAACGTTAAAAAAAGGCTACAAAGGAATTGTAAAACTACGAGAGATTTCCGGGTGCAGACGTGAACGTCCACTTGAATACGAGAGCATTCACACTGCGTTCGTACTGTACACTACTGCTGCTGCTGCGTCGCCATCGCCTTGATCCTGCGCGCGCGCGGTAAACGAATGTCACGCTTGAAAATTATCGTCCGACACGCGAACGCCATGCGTTACACTCGCGATGCCTTACTCATATTATACATGCATGCACTCGCGCAGTGGCCGTACGTGTTGGTTATTTATTAAGAAAAAAGCTTATATTTATTTATAAATGATACATGTGTGAATATACACGTGTACTTATGCTACAAACTATATGTACAGTGTACAATAAATGCAATGAGAATTATAACTGAATATAAATGTATTGTATAATGCACTTTCACTGAGCTGTATGTATATGGATTGTACACTGTCGATCGTGGTTGTTTCTTTGACGGCTCTTTTAGGACTGAATCTTCATCTGCGACTCTCTAGGCCCGCTGCTTCCTCGGATCGACAAGACAAAGACCTCTTACATAATCTATAAACTTGACATTGTTGCTTAAGTATAGTGGCTCTATTGACCCATCTACACAGTATGCTAAATTAATTATCAAAAATATTACAATCAAATTCACTAGAAAAATACAAGGATCAGTCTGTTACATATCATTACTCATATCCTACAAAGTTATACATGTTTACGTTAGTGTGGCGGACCCTTGGACTCACAGGATCACTATTGCAACCACAATCCGGTACCTTTATTTAACAAAAACTATCATTACCAATAAATATTATCCTGTAACACATAATTTTAAAATCTACTAAAATTTTTGACAATTTGTTGTGAATTAATAACCCGCTGACAAGTTTTCTTACAGCTGTTTTTAAGACTTTTCACATGACTATTAACATCTTACGCGAGTGCCACACAGTAACAAATCATACTCAGAAATCTGTAGTCATCTCCCGAACTATTATAGTAAATTTACTGGTGCAGTGACTACACAATTTTTACCGTAATAGTTTATTTTATAAACGTTCTTTATGAAATATAAACGAAGTAAATTGAATTTAAAGAAAATACTTACATAAACTATTTCTTTATATTAATGATAAATAATTTTGTATTAATAATCAAGGGGCTGATAGCAATAACTTTAACTTATCAGTGGCAAGTTGACTAGAGTAAGCCTGCAACTTCATTTTATGACCACCTGGAAAGTACTACAAAGTGAAAAAAAAATGTGTACAACAATACAAGGTTTAAATTTTTACTATATTCCTACCTTGAGGGTGAAGAAGAGTAAGCAGTCAAAGGGCAGTTTTAATTACGCTGCTTTACGCGGCTTCATTACAATGCACGTGAATAGAAGGTCCTTAAGTTGCCTCTCGCGAGTAAATTGCATTACTCGGATTATTTTATGCGCGCGCTTGTTAAAATTCGCGCTGCAAGCTCGCGAGCGCATTCTGCTTGAGGAACGCGCACCGGCACTACTTCACGCTCACAATTGGGTACCCGCTACGAGGCGTGTAAATAAAGGCGAAGAACGCGCGGTAGTTTTTCGTTGAAATTAATATTTAAAGCAAACGGAAAGCCGAGAGCTATGTACGAGTATCTCGCGCGTGGAGGCATTGAGTTACACGTGGAATTGAATTTAAAGTCAATATTTGAAATTTGATATTACCGCGAGCATTGTGGATTATAAAAGCTTTTTATCATCTGGAAATGTTACTCTTCTGTTAATTGGAAAGCTTGTTACATAGTTAGCCGCGGTGATGGATTGAATTACACGGTGTGATATGTTTTTTCGTTGGGCGTTATTGTTAAAGCGATGTATGCAAGGGCTTTTTTTAGTTTGAGAAAAATTATATGATTCGCTCGTGGAAAATGAAAAACGAAATTAAAATCTAAAAAATTCATAATGTTAGATTTATTTGTAAGACTTGTTGTTATTATTAATATTTTGCATAAGTACCGGTGGGTCCTGCAGGATGCAAATAATTATTAACTATTAAGAAGTTCGACTTTGAAGTTTAACAGTTAAGATTGTAGTTCTTGAAGCTTAAGCATTTGTTTATTCTTTTTAATTTGGCAACATACATCAATTAGGAATTCATACTTTAAAGTTAAAGGAGGACGCCCATAGCGGCCCCCTCGAGGGGATGTATGAGACCAACACCATCGTTTAAAGCTCATTTGGAAGTAAATTTTACAAAATAATTAATACCCTTAAGTGCGGGGAAAGCTGAAAAAATAATATCTATGGATTGGTCCCAGTTAAAGCAATGTAAAAAGTCTAACCGTACTCGGGTATTTCTACTTATTTTTATGAATTTTCACCCCGTTTTCCCTTACTTTCCCACCACTTAAGAGGATCAATTCTTTTTCTAAAACTAACGTTTGAATGAACTCTAAACTCTTCAACACTCAATTATTATAAATCTGTGGGCATCCTCCTTTCTCGTTAATTATAAGTATTAAGAATAGGATAAATTAAAAATACACGAGTCTTTAATTACAAGTTATTCTTCTTCTCGGTATGTAAACTATACATAATTTTACATGTCTATAATAATTAAGTATTCAAAAAATACTAAATTATATGGTCTAAAAATAGACCATATGCGCTTAATATAATTTTGTATTACTTAAACCACTACATTTAAAATTTATGTAACCTTAAACTTGACTTCTTATGATATTATAGAAAATATAATAGGTACAAATTAATTTACTAATACGTAAAAAATAATAATAATGCACTAATACGTTATATATTGGTAACTTAATTTACTAATATTTACTTAATACGTTTAGTCAAAAATATTTTAGAATATTGTAATGAACTTTTTACAAATAAAAACTGTTTAATCAATCCCAACCGCTTTATCGAATGCTCCGTGCCTCCAATAAACAACGAAAATAATTTTAAAAAAGTTTTCCATTAAAATGCAAATCCAACCGCAGCACCCGCAACATCACTTCAATTACGCCGAGTTTAGAACTCGAGCCACTCGGCGAGCGCAATCCTTTATCGCGAAGCACTGAAAAAAAAAACGGAGCTCTAGCCCAGCCCTCCGCTTCCTTACAATTGTAAATTTCGCCATATTTACATGGACGTAAATCCGTGCCACTCGCCGGCCATCCATATCTCGAAATACGCTGCGGCGGCAGCTTCCTCTCGGCGGCGTTTTTACGCCGCGCACGCGAAGCACGATATAAAGTTATACGCGAAACCGTATGGGGAATACGCGGGAGAAAGGCCGCGCTATCGATGAGCGCAGATCACGGCGATATCGCGAAGCTCGTTATTTCTGCGCGGGCGAGACTCGCGTGAAAGCGTGCGGCGAAAGGCGGACTCGTGGGGGTCGGCGGCGAGATATAAATCGTGTACGAGAGTGCAGGTCGCGTAAATAAGGAGATGGTGGTTTCTTGGGATGTGCGAGTTTCGAAATTAGATGCGGGATAATGAGCTGATTGTTCGAATTGTGGGTTGGCTGATGCAGCTGAGGAGCTGCGAACTCTTGGTAGTTTGCGGTTGCTATTCAGCAAATAAATAAAACTTTAGATGTTATGTGTAATAATAGATGAATTTCGTAACTGTTATATTTGAATATAATTGTGTGAATTCTTATGCAAAGTGTATTTCACAAGTAAGTGAACGTGAAATTAAATTAAATAAATCTAAATTAAAATAGAAAAATAAAATGTAATAACGAAAATGCTTAATTTTATAGATTTAGATTTAGTACTTAACTGAATAATTATTAATAGTTCAAAAATGTAAAAAAACTTCTATTATTAATTAATAAAATCAATTTCACCGTTTCTAGCATCTTGGGTTTGTTTATAGTTTATATTATTTGTTTTTATTGTTTACATAAAACTATGAGCCACAAAGACGCTCATATGCGCCGATCCGCATATATAGAATTGGAAAGCACGCCTTGTATATCAAATTTAAAGTAGAAGAATTATAACTTTTTCTAAAACTAAAAGAGGTCTTTTGATAATGATATTGATGAATCTGTTATTCAAAAGAATTTTTAAAAATATTAGCTCAGGCTTACACAGCCAAAAACATAAGCGCCTTTTTGTCTTTATCCCCCTATTCTGTACTTCATTTCATTCTCAAGTATACCGAGAATAAGACGAGAATCAAACGAATCTAAGCAGGATTGGCGCTTATATTTCTTTAGCAGGCTAAGCCATTTCACAGTAAGAAAATCAGCAAATAGAATTTAAAACCACTAAATATACATAAGCAAACAATTTTAAATTTTGCATTATCTCCCTCGCCCCTCCCCGCCTTCAATCATTTAGTTCTTACCCAAGAATATATTCATTTATACAATTATTGCGTAAAGTTTCGTTTTATAAAAAAATTTTTACAAGAATTCCAACCAAATTTCACGCGCGACTACCTCAAAAAAAATTAATACCGCCAACAAGAAAACCATAAAACCCTCCGGCTCTCCCGCAAAATTTTCCAGAATACACGCGCGCATTCCCCAACGATCAACGTCCAATCACCCGAAGCACCGAATATCCCGCGCTCTTCAAAACGCTCTCCACTTTACAACCCCTCTAAATCATCCCTCGTCATCTTTACGATCCTCTTCCCCGCGCCGATCCTCCCCCCGCGCACGTATAACCCCATCCCGAGTCGCGGCCGCGCGCTTCGCACTCGTCGCCGTTCGCGCGCTTTGATTACAACGCTCGGGAATTCCCTCGGCCAAAAACCACCAGCGCCACACCCGCTGTGCTATATTAAGGAAAAGCGCGCGAGCGAGCCCCGAGACTATATAAAGGAGTATAAGGGAAGGACGCCTCGCCGAGGCAAGTGGTCCGTAAATTCCGTCAGCCATCCCCCCTCCGCCCGCGACGTTGAATTCGCGACGCGCGGGCGTGACACAGTGCCTCAATTTCCGCTGTGACGCGCGCTGCTGCAGCGGCATTGATAAGAGCGAGCGCGCCGGTCTTGTTATATTTGACGCTGGGAGGTTTTTTATGCGCGTCGCACAGTCGAGAGCGGTGTGTTTATGATTCTTGCGAGGCATCCCGTGGAGCTTTGTTCGCAGCTGTCGCGTTATGCAGCGGAGGTGGTATTTTCTGGGTTTTATGAGTTATTTGTATGGTTTTTGTTTACGGAGGGGAAGTGTTTTTAAGGAAAGAGGGTATTTTATTTGATGCTTTATCGATTTGTATACTTACAGTATTAGAATTATTTACTTTTCATATTTTTCATTAGATATAGCGAGCTAGTTTAAAATTGACCACATTTCTACGAGAATTATATAAAAAATTACGATAATAATTGTTGATATAACTGTTTTTACTTATTATTGTTAACTAATAATTAATTATAAATATATTATGGTTATACTATTTAGATTTTCTTCCGAAATTTTTTACGAGTCACATTTATATATTTTTAACAAATTGTTAGTTTTCAGAAATTAAGTGTTTGTTATATGCAATAATATCCGATGCTTATCAAATAATTGGTCTACTTGATAAGTCACATCTGTGAAGTTTTGTAGTATTTAATGGTCAGTAAGTAAGGGTCCTAGTCCTAAAGTGGCTAGTAAATCTCACCTAAGAGTGATTTAATCTAATCTTATCTAATCTAGGCTTTGTCCCTTTTCGGCCTCTCAAATACGCAATTTTTCAATTATCACAGAATAAAATTCAATTGATACTTACATAATATATTCTATCTATCTAATTAATTAATTAACAAATTAAATTATTCAACGATATTAATTTTGTTATGTATTTTAATTTGTAATTGTTGTCCAAAATTTAATTTTTTTATTAGCGTTGATGTAAGAAAACGCTCTTAATAAAAATTAAAGTTTCTTTTATCATTTTGCATTTCTCACGTATAGCTTTACTAAGCAGTATTAAAAGTCTCCCATTAAAATTTGTTCATAAATATTTATTAAAACAGCCATAACTCCTTTAACGCGGTTGTTAAGCACAGCACGATACTAAAATCTGCATACACCGGTCCTCAAACCAAATCCAGAACGCAGAACGCCACCACACTGAAATTAAAAAAAGCGTAAAATTTACGCGAGTGCATAAGATTTTATAAAAAGAAAAAAAAAAGAAACGAACAATGCAAAGTAACGATAAATATACTCGCAGCTGGAATGCGCATTATGATAATAGCCGACGGCAGCGGCGGCGGTCTAAGTGCGCGAAAAAGAGAGAGAACAAAATAGAAGGGGAGGCGAAAGCAGCATCGCATGCACCTGTAACCGTAAACGTATTTCACGAGCGTCGTCGTCGTCGTCGTCGTCGTCGTCGCCATTGCCTGCATATAAACGAAGCGAAATGAAAAAACAGCCGAGAACAACAACAACAACGACGAGCGAGCCGTGAAATAAAGGGAGAATAAATCACGCGCGTCTCGGCGCACACGCGGCGATATAATTATGACGATAAAAACGCGTCGCGTCCGTGAATCTTCGTGCGAAATCACGACAAAGCGCGGCAATCAGCGCCAACGGCAGCAGCGTTGGCGTACACTCGTAAAATCAGCTTTGGAAAATGAGAGCGGATTTAATCTCCTGATGCGCGCGTAGGTGTGTTTAATCGCGGGAAAGATGTTGTTTAATTCGAGAGTACAATGGCGGGGGGCGTGTTTCGACGATGACGCGTTATTTTCTTTTCACGCTTTTTCAATTGTATGACTATGTTCGCGGGGTGGAGGCGCCTTTTGTAATGGATCGGATAGTTTTATGTGTTCGTGGGCACGCGTTTGTAGATCGACGAGTAGAAGCTGTATTATTTTTTACGATGATTTATAATTTCGTGGGTAATTCGGAATGGTTTACGACGCGACTGAGTTTTATCTGCTGTCATTGTCGTGTAATTTTCTCGTTTCGAATTAAATTTTTGCATTGAAATATTCCTACGTCTAATTTGCATAATACATTTTTAAGTAGCTTGCGTTGTAAAGTAATGTACATATACTTAAAATTGTAGGTATAATGAGCTGGGGATTTTTAATTTCGCGTAATCCTTTAATGTCAGCTAACGTAAAAACGCTAATTAAAAATAATCTTATCCCTTGCTATATAAAGTATTACAGTACCGGAATAAAGTACGATTTTAAGCAATACGTTAAAGTTAATTTTAATAAAATAACGCTGATCTTGAATTTCTGGATAGAAATATCTTTCGTGAATGTAATTAGAGGAATTGCATCAAAGTTCATCGTATAGGTAGTGATTACACGCAGAATAAGGATTTAATTTTTGACCTAATCGAGGACCCAAGGTCGATAAAGCCTAGTTTGTGGGTATAACTTTCTCATGCTCTCACGATGAGAATTCGCGTGATTTCCGAAAACTGTTATTTCAAACTACTGATAGCGCAGGCGTAGAAAAGCAGCTGAATCCAAACTTTGACTAACTTCGACGAGCAAACTACAGATGTAAACAACGTTGAAAATATTTGTTAATTATCTTGTTAGGGCATAGTTTAATTTGATAAACTTTGATATGAAGTCAATAATGTTAATTGTTTTTAATACATTAATTAATGTATAGGTAACTATAAGAATAATCTTTAACATATACAAACGTAGAACTCCCTTTAAACTATAGAGTAGTGACTCCAGTTAATCATTCTTTATTGTTGTATTATGAGATTTAAAAAATTAACTCCGAGGTTAAAACCATTCAAAAACTATAATATATAGCTCTTGAATATATATTATAAATTTGTTTTCGATGGTACATCTATCGATATAGGCTAATAGGTGGTCGACTACCAGATTTTCGATAATCTTTGGCGAATATTAGTAGTCGGCTGGGCGTAGTCGATAAGTCAGGTTCGAGCCACTATAAATTTTAATGATTATTACTATTTAATTATATACATTTATCAGTTATTTGATCTTTTATAAATAAACTGGCAAAACATTACTTATAAATAGTAATGTTTTGCCTTAACTTGTCCTAGTTGACTACTATAGCGATCAAGTGGCTGAGTACTAGATTCTAGCGGTCAACCACTGGCGTTTTCGTCAAATTTTCTGAGCAAAAGTAAACATTCTATTTAAAACTTGAATGTATTTAAAGTATAATATCTATTAAGTTATTATACACCTCTTTGCAAATAAAAAGTACCAATAACTTGCCTTACTTTTATTTTGAAAACAAAAATAATAATACATACACATCCTCTTGAGCGTCAAATCCATCAAATATCCCCTGACGAGCTGGCCACGCTCAATACCGAAAAACTTCCCCTCGTCAACGCTGATTCAATTCGCGCGTCAAAAAAGACCGTAAAACCCAATTATCCCATCAACTCGCGGATAACAAGGTTAAAGCCGCCGTCGGACACTCGCGCATATTCCTTCGCGCCGCCGCGCCGACGGCGTGTTGGCAATTGCATTCCAAAGGGGCGCGCGAGCGGAGAGAAAAATGAAGTTTTCGCGAATTATCCCGAGCAACGTCAACTTCTCCTCCCCCGTCGCAGTGTACTAAGCCCAAAGCGGTCCGCTCGCTCTTTCTTTCGCGTCGTCGCGCATGCAAATGCAAATTGAGAGAGAGAGAGCGCGCCTGCTTCGTATTCCGGAGGGACTGGAGCATCTCATTTTTGCCCCCCTCCCTCGCTCTTTCTGTGTAGTTACGTCTGCATTATTCATATTTCGCGAGCCACGCGGTGTCTTGTCTTGCTTTCTTTCCTTTTTTTTTTCCTTCTGCGTGTCACTTTCTCAGTCCCAAAGTCATCGAAAAACCAGCGTGGATTAGACGAGGATCTGCCATTGCGGTTGATGAGATGAGAAAGAGCGAGAATAACGTAGAGAAGAACGGCGGAATCGCAATTACGGATCTTTGCATGGAAAAATCGATTAGGTCCGTCAGGTAGAGGACAAAAAAGTAATAGACACGTAGTTGTTCTTCTTCCATAAAAATCAAAATTATAAAAGTTACAGTTGTTTGAAGTTTAAGGAATTTCGATATATATAGATATACTTCAAATGACGTGACGAGCGTAAATATTTCCGTGACATAATCCGCGCTTTAAGGGGATGTCTGAGCCCCCCCCCTCCCCCCCCCCCCCCCCGGCTGTCCGACATATTTTGTATTTCCAATTGTAAAAACTACAAGTCTGACTTAATCTTGTACAGATCGGTTCATTATAGTAAGCACTACCAGGGCTTAACTCCGAATCTTACTGTAAAATAACATTATAAAAAATTATTAGCTAAAGTTTGATAGGATTAAAATTTTGAAGTTAGCTTTCAATGCGTGAACACCCTATCGCATTTCCAATTAATTAGAAAAATTACTTATCAGATCAACTTTATCTTGCATGCGAAAGCTTTATTATACAGAGCACTATGAAGCTCCGCTCTTGATTTTACCCTGCATTCTATACTTTAAAAGTAATCTCTAAAAGAAAAAATACGATTTTAGCTCCGACAGCTTGTAACCTCCTGTATCTGCTTTAATTTTTAATTAATTAAAAAAGAAAAAAACGCTGCCCATTGCTTTGGCACTGTGCTTTCTCAAAGAGAACTTAATTAAAATTATTATAAGTAAGGGAGCTAGGCGTAACAAATATTTCGCTGTTGTTGCTTTCAATTAACGAAATACAATATTTTTTTACCATTTTTGTGAAATTTATTTTCCTGTCTAACTAATTTCATATAGTGATTTGTGCACTACTGAAAATAGATATTTCTCAATAAACATACCGAATGGTTTTTCATTTTTCTGTGATGCAACGTCTCAATTATCTTATAGAATCATTTTTAATAATCTTAACTAAGTACGTTATTACGTGCAAATTACGCATTTTAAATGAAAATGAATATTTATAAAACTATAATAAGCTGTAATTAAACAAAATTTTTTTTCAACTGTCATTACCCAGATTATCGGCCAATAATGATCATGTTATATAATATAATATAATATAATATAATATAATATAATATAGTATAATGGCTAACAATCGCTCGCTAACGATTACGCGAATTGATTTTCATTATTAAATTATTATTTAAAATCACGTTTTAATAGCTTATAATAAATAACACATTCAAGTTTTAAACCAAATTATTTAAAAATAATACTAGTAAAATAAAATAATATCAAACAATTAATTTTGTAAACAATCATTTCCGGTACTCTGTAAATCCAAATGTATTGTCGTCAATTGTCCACGCTTCTATGTATGTTATTTTCTTATATAAAGAAATAGTAGCCAATATCAACACGACACACATAAGTGTGGATTTCTGGCCGTTGATGTTACACACTTGAGGGTGTTAAAATAATACACTTGGATTTACAGTGTATACGTCGGGTCACTTCCTGTTTGCTATTGGTCACTTCCGGTTCGAAGGAGGTCGACTTTCAAGTTAATATAAGTGGTAAAAAATATGTGCAAAGCAATAATACGCAGAAATATAAAGTAATACTAAATGGTAAATCAGATGAACAACGACGATCGCGTATATAGTAAAGTATAACGGTTTGTTATTTTCTCAAAGAGAAAAAATTGTTACAATAACATTTTTTTGTAATTTTTAACGTAGAAATGTATTCTCTGAGTATGTAACTCCCAAAAAATTTTCATTCGTATATGTTAGTAGTATATACACATACATATGCATGTGTGTGTGTGTATTGGTGATTCTCCACGAAAACGTAAATTTGTGTTATCCATCGTCAATATCTTTTTTATAATGTATACTTTAACGGCCAGACTACATTCATTCGATTATAAATAGTTTTTCTGACTTTCCGCAGCAGTAAAATTCTCAAAAAACTCATGCTGTAGATAACCTGTACCTAATTTAGCTTCAATTTGTAAACTCCATGGCTGTCCCTAGACTATTTTAAATTATTTATTTGTATTGATATTAAACTGTCTTAGTCGTTACGTTGATTCATTTGTTTGAAGGTCATTTTCTTGATTAAAATTTGTCCCTACACTTTTCTGTAAACTCTGTGGCATCGAATATTTCTATTAGAGGTCCATTCTAAAAGTTTTAATAAGGCAATTTGAAAGTCTATTGCCTTCTCGAATATTTGACATTGTGACCAAGTCAATAAAAAAATCGTATAAGAAGAATTAGATACAAAACATTTAAAAAATGGCATGAAGTTTACATCAAATACCCATATGCGTGTATGTAAAATTTTCATTCATTTTACTAGATTTTTGTAAGTCGGTATGTTTCACCGATACCTATCTCAGAAAATACTACTAGAATGGTAGAAAAATTTTTTATGAGCAAATATTTTACACTTTTGCATTTTCTTTCAAATAAGTGTGACCCCCCACCCTATTGTGAATAGCCCTCCCGAGAATCTAAGGATGTCAGTGTGTTTCGTGTGTCGGTAGTTAAGAGAGAGCTTTTCTCTGCCCCGGCAGTTCACTCGCCCTGGCCCGAAAGTTTTTAGCCAAAGCGTTAAGGTGTAACGGGATGAAGGAAGAAATAAAAAAGGGCAAACCGGCACTGGCGCTGCCGCCGTCGCTGCTATCCCGGTGGGAAAAGTTTCGTGCTACGTGCCGCGCGAGCTGGATGGATTGAGATTGAGTGCGATACTTCACTCGGAATACTTTAGTCCGCCGCGTGCGCGCTCGCGCTTTCGAATTACCCATATCCCCACTTCACCGCGAGCGCAGAGGGAAAAGCTCTTAGAGTTTAGCTCGCGGAATTAAATCCGATCTGACGTTGCATTACGAGTCGGTGTACGTATGTTCGGCTAGATTTTGTACTTTTTGCGGGGTGGATTCTTTACTTTTTTGGGCGGAGCGAGTTGGTTGGTTGGTTGGTCGGTCGGTTGTCGAAGATGCGGTTTACTCGGGTGATGAAGAAGTTTCCCAACTAGGTACTCGGAATTCGAAAGTTGGATGTCTTTTTTTAGTTGATGGAATGAGTGTAATGATAGCGATGCAACGAGGAAGTTTGGAAAAGCTGTTCAGGTACGGAAAGTAGTTAATGTTAATAGATTTAGAAATGCGGTTTAAGTTATGAGTTACAACTACTTGGATTAAGCCTTTTTAAACTTCTTGTTTTTGTGTTTAAAAGATGGCATATTAAAGTATGCGAGAGTTATTTTTCTAAATAAAAATGTAGAAAAAAATACTCTGTCTTACAGACACTTGTATAAAATAGATTCCAGTATTATATTGCAGTATGTAATTTATTTGGATTTGTTTTATGAATAATATTTGTAATTCTTTGTAATTTTTTAAAAACTTTCTGAAATAAAGTGTGTTAATAATTTAAAAAATGCATCGACAACAAATTATAACACTAATAAATGATGTAATATCTAATATCTTTCAACCCAAAAACTATTAGCACGTTTTCACTTTGTAAACACGCAAAAAATCGCTTTATGGGATCTTCTTTTTAAGAGAAATATAACAAGTATAGTAAGCACTTTTAGAAATTATTTGTACAATTTTTAAGATATTATAATTTACGTGATTATAACTGCTTTTTTGTCTAATTGAACTTGAATAATTTTCTAATTTAAGTATATAACATAAAATCTAGAGATAGACATATCTGAAATGAAAGAAATATAATTTTTCCTCTATCTAGTACGACCTAAAATCAAAGCAAAATATGAAAAAATTCGATGATTGGCGCCCGTCTGAAAAAATTTTACTGAAATTTTTTCGTCCAAAAGACTAAATATAAAATAAATTGTGTTGAGCAAACTCTTTGACGGTATGACATGCCATAATAAATCTAATTACAAAGAGAGTACACAAAGAATTCATGAAATGGGGTTTTTTCACAATCGTATGCACTCTGAAGTAGGTTCCTCTGTCCAGCACAATTTGTGAATTTATGTTTTGACCGAGAGTATTACGTAAGTTATGCGAGTTCTTGTATCAAAGCTATTTAAAAAATTTGAATAATCATTCGCTTTTTCAACGCCATGTACAGAAAAACTTTTCCAAGGCTGCGTGAACAAAGCAATACGAGAAATTTGTTAAGACTTCAAAATATGCAAGAATAAATATTTTGTACTTTCTTTAAAAATTCCCGCAGAAATGTTAATTACACACCTACATAAGAATACTATGTTCTTAGATAGTAAAAAATATTAACACTCAACCTCGAGAAAAGCAATATTTCCGACAGCTTCTGTTACTTCAAATACTACAAAGCAGATGGTTAAAATACCACACAAACACTCACTTCTACTGAAATAGTGAATGTAAAACTCTTACGGAAAAACCATTTCCCGATTTTTACATAATACAATACCTCCATTGTGCCCTCTCCACTATCTACGATTTCTTTATTCCGTATACGAAAAGGACACATCGTCCCAGCGCGTCGATGTCTTCCCTCGTTTTCTGCTTCCTTTTTCGCGGCGTCCCCCGCGAGCGACTCTGCCGACTTGTCGTTCCCCATGGGCGCACGCGAGCTTTTTCATGCAAACTAGTTCTTGCAGGGACGGATGGAGAACATCGCATTCATTCGAGATAACGCGGAAGCTATTGGAAATTAATCGATAAGTGATAGTATACATTACGTTTAATGTGTCAATGCGAGAATGGCTGTTCAAAGTGATTTTCATTAGCAACGTATACTATCGTGTAACATGATTTTAGAGTTAAAGCAATTTAGGATTATACCACTTTGACGCTACAACGGTTAATTGTTAATCACATTGCAGTGTAACTTGAATTGCTTAATTATGTACCTCTATAATACAAATAAATACTTTTTATACAGTGTTGTTTAGAACAACCTAATATCGATTACTGTGCAAAATTACTGTGCATTTAATTTCTAATTTTTTTTTGGTAATGTTTTAAGTAATAATACTGTAATTATAACTGTAGTATCAATAATAATAACTTTTTTCATCTTTACAAGTCCTTTAGATAAGTAATATTTCACAATATATTATTCCTTTATTTCTTTTAACCAATTCTTTTTTTACCTCTTCTTATGCATTTACCCAGTTATTATTATCTATTCGTCTTTATTACATAATTTGTAGCTTTTAAATTCATTCTACTTTTCTTCGTTTTTTCTGCGTTCACAATACATTGCTTTAATTTATTCATCACAGCTTCTTTATTTTTTGTTATTTTTTCCGATTTGTTTTGGCTTTTCGAATCTCTTGTTCTAATGTTTTAATGTTTTTCTTAGTCTCTGTCTAAACCAACTCCTACACCTTTCTTCTTGTTCTTTCTCTTCGTAACTCTTTTTCTATTTAATTTAAAAGTTTAAGAATCTGCTTCTTTGATCCTTTGTATAACATCCTTCAGTTCTTCTCTTTACCTTCTCTTCGGACCTCTTGATTACCTATCTCACTCTTTCCTAACCTCACTTGTTCACTTTGATTGTTACTGCACAGTATTCTTTTGTCTGCATTCACAGATTGTTTCATGTTCTATTTTAAACTTTTCCTTAATCTCTGATCTTTCTATAGTCTCTTTTTCGTCAACTTAATTTTTCTTTTTCTTTTAACCTTTTTATAAATATATGATGAGCTGCGCCATAATATTCTTTAAATACATGGTATGACAATAACAACTTTTTTTCCTCTTCAATGCTTGTCTTATATTTTGAGAATTTTTACGCATCTCACGTAATTTTTGCATAAATCTTTATTAATTCGATTAGCGTGTGCGAGAAGTTTCTAACAATTTGAATTCTACTTTATTACGCCTGATGTATTTTCTTCATCATTCATGTTTACTAAGCTTCAGAACTACACGATAATGCTTTATCATACTTTTAATCCGTAAATATGATATTGTCCTATGTCTAATACATTCATTCAGTGCTTTATCGACTTTAAATTCTGACTGACTTCTTCTTTTTACGTGAGCCATGCTACAACCTCTCTCTCTGTCTCTCTCTCTCTCTTTCTCTCCCCCCCTCTCTCTCTGTCTCTCTCTCTCTCTCTCTTTCTCCCCCCCGCATGATTTACTATCGAATCTCATACCTACATTACATTCGTTTATCACCATTGTATACGTTACCGTTGCCTGTATTCTTTATTTCCTTTTGGAAAACATAATATAGCTTTGAAATAAATCTAAATCCAGTTTAAGCGTTATATTTCTTTCGCTCCCACCAACCTTCATCCTTTCTGTCCTGATCTCATTGACGATTTTTCATTCTTGTACTACTGTCTTCTCTATTTTCTTCTTCTTCTTTTATTTCTTCTAGACTGCTGGGATGTTTGGTCACACAATTATATGTGCATACAAAAAATTCACGGAACGTTCATTGGCATGAAAAAGAATAATCAAATATATAACTGCACCGTTAATTCGGTGACTTGGCCAAGAATGATTTACAGAGTCTAAATATTCTATTTTTCTCTTAAAACCAAATCAAACAAAATTTTAGTTACTTGTTCTAACGATAAATCATTTAAAGGAAACCAATTAGCAATATAATCCAAGACAATACAGGTATCCAAAATTCTCTTATATTTTGGTCTAGATGGTCGAATTTAGTAAATGACTTTAAAAAAAACTTTGAAATTAATGGGCTTCGGTATTCTTATGACTAGGAATAAAAGGTGCATATATAATCATAATTTTCTTTCTTCTGCACATTGCCAGATAGAAGCTGCTAATGATTATATTTGACATAATGCAAACCACCGATAAGATTCACAAATGGTATCGCAGGTGTATTGCGTAAGAAAGATTGCCAATAATTCTAAATAATTGGTGGAATTTAATTTTTTCATTAGGGTTCCAAAATCCATGAATATTTTGATTATTGCAAGTCACAATTCTATAATAATTGTTGTAGGTAAAACGAGAGGTAATACTTTGGATAGAAAAAAATCGATTTTTTTATTTCAATAATAATTTATAATATTAAAAACGATATGTAAGCAGTTCTAATGAGAAATTGCAACTCATATAGACTTTACAGCTTATTTAGTAAAACGCATTAACATGTTGCAAAGTAATATTTTTAAACTTAAAACACCTTCTTGAAATTATACATTTAAGTCGGTATTCCGTTGATCTCGGAGGTTACCTATCCAACTGTCTTGAAAATTTTAGAGAATCATTCTATGATACTAATTTAAACAATTTTGTATGCGTTTTGCTATTGGTTATATTTAGACAGTTACAGTAAAATAACAAATCAATAAAAATCTCTGTTATTTTAATGCATCCAAGAGGTAACACTCCCCGTTACCCCTCTTCAAAGGTACAAAAATTTGCAATTTATCCATATTTTTAGAGATCTTTCCACCTTTGACCGTTGGAAGCAATATAAAAACACTATCTAATTGATCTACCTATATTCTTCAATTATATTATTAATTCTGCATAGATATTAAATACAAATATATATTATCATTAATAATAATGCAATAATATAAAACCAAATAAAGCTAAAAGTTAAAAGTTTCATGGTTTTGCATACGCGCATGTATGTATGCGTGTACCCGAGGAAGAGAGATAAATGGCTGTGCGAAAAAAGGAAAGCTTGGTCGTCGTTTTAGCGTGCGGGATAGCTTTAGTCGGCGAATCGATTTGGAAGGTGCTTTCCGGTTTTGTATCGGCCTTGCGAAACGGTGCAACGACTTCGTCTCTTCCATACAACGTCGTATACACACACACACACACACACACACACACACACATACACACACATACACACACACACACACATCTAGCGCGTACATATATATAAGGACGAAATGGACGGGCGGATTTTCCGGGGTCGTCCCATCCTCGTACGTACACGCCTAGCGATTCACCCCATCTGTGGTAGTAGCAGCAGCAGCAGCAGCAGCAGTTCATGGGAGAAACTGCAGCGCGAGTGCCTTTAAAGAGACGTTTATCGCGTTAAGACCGTTCGTTGCCCGCTAAGAGAGAGTGAGACAGAGCGCTCCGTCTCTTGTTTTATCGGATCCGATGGCTGTCTTCGTTACTGGGCGTAATCAGCCGGGATGGTTTGCCATTCTAAGTTCTCTTCGCTCTAGTGTTTTTTATCTCTTTTTTTTAAGAGGATTGGAACCTTATTATGACTCTGCAATGGCAATGAAATTGCAGTTTATTGAATGGAAGCTGCTGCACGATGAGGACGACGACTATTCGAGCGTTGACCTATTTTATTTTTTTGGGAATTTGGAATTACCGGGAATGTGATTTGCGGTCGAAAGGGGAGGTGGGGAGTAAAGGGATATCGAATCGGATATGCTGCTCGGTATACTGAGAGTTTCTGGGATAAAGTTTCCTTCGCTAATTGAGCTGTAATTGCGCACGATGCATACGAACAGGATTTGATTTAAATAACTTTCTGGAACGAGTAATTATAATTTGAGAAAATGGTTTATTTGCGTCATAATTATTTTATATTAAATGTTACTCTTTACATGTTATTAAATATTGAATTTCAGAAGATTATTTTATTTTTTAATGTTTTTTTCTTATTGGAAACGTATCCTCTTAAAATGTTAAATATATTTAATACAGTATTTCCATTGGTATACTTCAATGGTAAAAATGTAAAATACTCAGCGTCAGACTTGTTATATGAACAAATGAATATTCGATATTTTATTTTTATGACAGACGTATGTATCTGCTTTGTAGCCTACCAATGGTAACCTACATTTCCTAGTAAATAAATGCATTAGAATATCGGATAATCCTGTAAAATAAATTTCGTAAATACATTGACTAATTCACCTAAATAAGTATATATCGGTGATTCTCTGCAAACGTATAAATTTGATATAAAATCCATGGTAATTTTAACATTTTTTGTATCTATTTCTTCTTATAGGATTATTTTTATTGATTTGGTCACAATGTCAATTATTAGAGAAGGCAATAGACTTTCAAATTGCTTTATTAAAACTTTTAGAATACATCTCTAATATAGAATGTAATATGCCTGCTTACATCATTATCAAAAAGATATCGAGCAGGGACACAAATTTACGTTTTCGTGAAGAATCACCCATATATATTCACCGAATATCTCAGTAAATATCCGTACAATATCTTCCATTTGGAAATAAAAAAACTTAATGCTTATACATCTACATGTTATAGTTAATCCATTTCAACCTACTTACCTCAAAAGACAATGAGTGCATAAACGTTCCATAATTAGATAAGAAACGCGTTTCGCACCCTCATTATTCATAAAAAAGAACGTTCCTGCGTCATAAGGCAATTTAAAGCTCACCGGCATAAATCTAATTCTCCGGAACAGCGCACCGCGAATCGCATAACTCGTCAAACGTCACGCAGCCGTGGCCGCCGCCGGTGGCTAGCAAAGAAGAGAAAAGGCGAAGCCAGTAGTTTGACCTCGTTAACCGGATGTTTACGAGGGGTACCCCCATCCGCCTCCCTATTACCCTTTTGCCTTCTGCGGCTGCTCGCACACAGGACGTGCCAGGGCACACGGGAGTCAGGTGGAGGGGAAAGGGGGTGGGCAAAAAGTCGTCGGTAGCGCGAGAAATTTCTCGCTGCTGAAGTTGCAAGGGATGACCGTCGTTGATTTCACACGCGAGATGCGGGTTCAGGGAATATTTAGATGGGTGTTCAACCATTAGGGTCGCTGGTCACGAATGAATATAGACCGGGTTATTAGAATGTTCTTTGATGAGTTGTGGATGGAATATTTCGTTTACACAATTATTTATTTATGAAGGAGATAGCTTAGACTAATGTCAAAATTAACACGAGTTTTAATGATCTTAGAAACATATTACAAAGATTTAAAAAGTTACTGTTATTGAAATATTAAAATTGTCATCTTTGGATCATATCTATTATACTGAAACATTATAAAAAAATATTATTCTGTAACATTTTGGTAATAGTGCCACAAAAATGATAAGGTTTATTTTTAGACCTTTAAATGTGATTTTACGGAGATTAACAGAATATTAAGACTTTTGATAACCAAGAATGTGTTCTAATTAATAAAATATATCGTACCCCTACAACAAGATTATGACAAAACTGGTTATTTTGGATTTTTGAAAATCTGCCTGTCATGGTGTTATTTAAGAGTACGGTATTAATTTAAACGTTTGCTTCATTATGTTTTTGTATATTCTGAAGTACATTAAACTTCATATTTATAGAAAGTCTTTGTTTTTTGACATCTGCAGCAAGCTCAGCAAGATAAGCTCATCGCATCCTTTTACAACATTCTGCCAATCGTTGTTGTGAGATACTTCCTCTCATCGGGTCTCTTTGTTAGCAAATAGTCGGCGCTTTCTTTCTAATTCGTCACTCGAATCGATCAGATATTGTTGATAACAATTCCCTACCACCGTTTCTCATGGACTTAGCGCAGTACAATGTGCCTGTTTAATTCCCAAACGATCGAGAACTAGAAATAAATCTTCTTATCACGTGTGATGGATTACTAAGACCTATGGTTGATTTTGCTCTGTAAGGATTATTGTACATTGACGTGAAAAATAACTTTCAATTTCACGTCGAATTTCTTTAAAATTTCGTGCGTCTGTAGTGCAATTACATATTGTTAAGTTAGGTCAAACATAAAATTTGAATATGTCAACGACCAAATTTCATGTTTGACATGACCTTACCATCCGTAATCGTACTACACACCCTCAAAATTAAAAATAAATTTGATGCACTTTTCACGTCGAGTGTACATTATTTATTCTTTGTCACTCATAATAATTTGGTGACGAAAAAATATTTTACTTTCTTTATCGTGATGAATTAAATCACTACCACCGTGCATCGAGCATGTGAGGGTGATGATTTTCCCCTGTATTCTATATTTAGCAAGTTTTTGTAGATATTTATATATATATATATATATATATATATATATATATATATATATATATATATATATATATATATATATATATATATATATATATGAATGATTCCACGTCAAGTGAGCAAGTAGAAAATTTTAATAGTCTAAAACTTTAAGAAAATGATGTATTTTATACCCAGAATAATTAAAAAGAATTTCAAACCGTTACCTCTATTGGTTCAGGATTTATGCCAAACTGAATAACATGCTTATTTGCATTATTTTCAATTTTCTTAAAAAGTAAGATAAAGTACTTTAGTCCGTGTGTTTTGGAAAGAGAATTTGATGCAGAATATGATAGTATTTTCTGCATTACCAAATTTGATGATTTTGATTAGTTCAAATTTCTGCCAAGAAACCAATGAAATTTTAAGCTGAGCGCCACAAGCAATTTTGTTGAATAAAAATTCAATGATAGTTTTAAATGTGTATTTTAACATAAAACAAGATAGAGAATGGTACTATAACTCAGTTACGAGAAAAAAATAAAAGAAATTGGCTTATTTTACCAAAGTTAGACTCTTATGGGATTTAACATGTGTATCTGTTTCTGATAAAATACGCCAATTTCTTTTATCTTTTTCTCATAATTGAGTTATAGTACCAATCTAAATCTTGTTTTATCTTAAAATATACATCTAAAACTATTATTGAAATTTTTTCAACAAAATTGCTTGTGGCGCTCAGCTTAAATTTTCATTGGTGTCTTGGCAGAAATTTGGACCAATCAAAATCATCAAATTTGGTGATGCAAAAACTATCATATTCTGCATCAAATTATCTTTCCAAAACACGCGGTTTAAAGTGCTTTATCTTTTATAATTCTCTAGATAAAAATATATACATTTTGAGAGAAATTAAAATAATGCAAATAATCATGTTATTCACCTTGGCATAAATCCTGAATCAATAGAGGTAACGGTATGAAATTCCTTTTATATATTTTGGGTATGAAATACATCATTTTCTTAAAGTTTCAAAGTATTCAAATTTTTTACTTGCTCACTTGACGTGCAATCACTGATATACATCGATAAAAATTTTGCAAAACAAAAGCTGATAAACCCTAAACAGTTACATACGACTATTTTCTAGCTATTCTTAAGTCTAGTGACTTTATTCTTTTATTCTGTATTCAGTATAAAATCTACTTAAAGCTTCTGTATAGACTTTTGTTATAATTAACTCTATAGATATAATATATAGGGATAATGACTGATTATTTTACTTTATTAGAATAAAACATGTCCTAATGTTTCCTTTTATATTATTTAGACCTTTATTGGTGTCTAATTTTGTACAGTGACTATGTAATGGTAATACTGAGAAAATTATCAATCTAATTTTGTTTTCAAAAGTATCAATCTAAATTAACGCGAATATAAGCTTAAACTGATATTCTATAATTCAGTAAAAAAAAATTATAAAAACGTGAATGTCGAACGTGCTGTCAACGAAAATTCCACATGTGTAAAATACACGTTTTAGGTAATTCCAGTCGAACACCTACAAGAGTTACTCAGAAACAGTTTAAACCAATTTCTCCTACACGATTCTATGCCACAATTTAAGAATATAACATAATAGCCTAGTTTTACTGCAATGTTTATGTCTACTTATGTCTAAAGTACTTGACTATTTCGAGGATGTATAAACCGTCCGGATCACATTCAAGTGCAAAACTTCACTCATCAAATAAACGATGAGTATCGTCCCAGACCACGCTATACATCCTCTGCTCTCTGCATTCTCTTGCATTCCAACATCTTGCATTCCAACTGATCCTTCTCCATTTCCACCCCCTCCGCCGCAGATCCTCCCGCTGTGCTTCTCCACGTCAACTGGCTGCTCCGCCTCTTCGTCGTCAGCCTAGACGCTGTCGTCGTCGTCGACGACGACTCTACCGACCTACCGCTCCTCGGTGCTGATGCACATCCGCGCCGCAGAGGCTAAGCGAGCTCCGCGGCACTAATTGCTTTATGCAAAAGTTAGCCTGCATCAGCGCCCGTCTCGAGGATTATCGAGGGTGAGGGGGTGAGGGTGAGTAAAGCAAGAGACAGACACACAGAGAGAGAGAGAGAGAGAGAGAGAGAGAGAGAGAGAAGAGGAGAGTTTCCGGGGAAGAAGGGGCGGGTGGTGTGGAGAGTGCTAGGCCGACGCGACAAAGTACCGCCAAGTTCCAAGCTTAACTGGCGCGCCCGCCGCACAGCTAGAAGTGGAAGAGGGGAAGAGAGAATGAGAGAGGGGGAGAGAAAGAGCGAGAGAGTTGCTCGAGTGCCGCTGGCCCTTTCCGCGTGATTGATATTCCACGGCCCTAATGGCTGTTGCAGTCGCGCGTGCGGTGTTTGCGGCTGCGGTAATTTTTCAACGAGAATGAATTGTTAATGCTGTTTGGGATGGCTGAATGAGGCATTTGGGAAGAGAAGTGTGAGGGGGAAAGAGTAAGAGAGAGAGAAAGAGAGAGAGAGAAGTGGGAAAGTTGAGGCAACTTTGGGATTGAATTGGCTTTGATATGATATTGCCGCAACTAATGTCGTTAAATGGTGACAATAATTTCTTCAATTTTTAAAATTTCCCGTGGAGACGAAAGTTGATGAAAGGTTGATGTTATTAAGAATTAAAAAGAGTTCAAAATGGTAAGTTAATTAGTGAAAGAAGCTTTAAATAAATTTTAATTCGATGAATTTAAAATTATTTTAGCGGATTCAAGACCTCAGAAGAGTACAAAATTAAACTAACATATTATCCAAGAGATAGAACGTATTTCTAGATCATAAAATTTTCATTTTCATAGAAAATTTAAACAGACCATAGCTTACTCAATTAAACTTCTTTCTCTTTCATTTAATTAACATATACTATGTAGATAAAAAGGTTAATTTTCAATTGAAGTTAATTCCATTATTATTAATAGACATGATATTCAAATTATATATTCGGCATGTAAGAGTATATGTTATAAATGATGTTTGATACACATTTTATTTCGCTTCTAAAAAGTCGAATACTTTTTTAGAAAAATACTCATCCGACAGATTTTATGAATTCAGTACTGCCACACCTGCTACATTGAATTATTAAAAAAATGACGCACCAAAACTTTTTATCATGCAAAAATATTCGCATACCATGACATACGAGAGATGGCTAAAAATAAGAAAACCCATTGTCAGGCGGAAAGAAAACCTCTTAATTCAGATGAATGGAAGGAAGGAAACATTATTCACTTTCCGAGAGTAAAGGGAGAAAAAAACTGCGAAGATGATTGAATTCGATGCCGATTTGTTCATCTTGAATGTATGTTTACGCTGTATAAAATCGGAACAAAAAGGGGTGGAAAATATTTTTATCTTCTGCAAATCGGATGTTTCTATTGCCACCAAGCGGATTCACGCATATGTTTTGGATTAACACCCTTGTTCCTCGTATTTTGATGGTCTACCTTCAGAACACACATACACCCACTCATATACACACACTCACATACACACATCCGCATACACGTGTACACGCACCAAGCACACTCAAACATACATTCACATACACACACACATACGCACATGTACATACATAGATACATACACATATACACATTTACATACACATATATGTATACCTAGACACAAACGCACACTAGGGTTGTCCAAAATTTACCAAAATTGGAATTTTCTTCTTGTAACCCCTTCAATATGTTGCAATTAACTTAAAAATGAAATACGCTGTGCGGTGGGCATCTGAAGTTAACATTATTAAGAAGTCACTACCTTATTACTTTTCTAAATTTGATTCTTTGCACATTTTACATAATATCCTTAAAAATTTAATTGAGGTAGAAAAGTTTTTGACTATGTATCATGGCCCTATAATGGAGAATAAAATGCGTCCTTGCCACCAGAAATGTTGACCTAAGACCAGCTACATTTAAACATTTTTCATTAGGTCAGTATTTGATCATTTTTCAAACACGAAAACTATTTTGAATCTTTACATTGAATAGAATCTACATAAATATTGGCAAAAATTAACCCGGGTTAAGTTGTTCTTGCACCCAACGCCTCATGTGCACACGCACATTGACACACATACACATACATATTCACGTGTCCATTCAAACACGTTCATTCACACACATTCAGTTTGTCCGAGAAAACAGAGGGTGCCACACTTGCATTATACCGGAGCAGGGAAAGAAGATCGAGATATTTTGGGGTGAACGATCCCCATTGACAGCTCGTTCGGCCAGATAAAAAGTGCGCGATCAGGGGGTGCGATAGTATAAATAAACAGAGGCGACGCGCGAATTTCGAGCCGAATTCTCGCAGGCGGAAAACGATGTATGCGAGAAAAACGTGACGCAGAAAAACTACGGACGATGCTCGTTCGCGGGTCTTTCTTTGCACCCACCAATGTGTTATCCTTTTTTCGTCTGCCTCGCCGTTTGTAGCATTTCTGCACAAACCTCTCCCTCTACACTCTATCTCTATTTTCTCTTTCATTCTGCTGTCTGCGTGCAGTTGTATGAAAAGTATAAAGGAGTCTTATTATCGCTCCAGTTCGTCTCGCTTGCATGGAAAAATAGGAAGAAAATATTACGGTTTATCGACAGATTGTAGATACGTATGTATGATGTATTTATTACTTATGTTATTTGTATGCAAGCGGGCGTGCAATAGATGAATCACAATAGCAGGCAACGGTGGTTGTGTAACGTATTTCTTTGAAATGTTGAATAAATGGTTTCAAGAAATGCTGTTAAGAAAATGGTTTTCAAACGATCATGTCAAAGTTATATAACAAATTTTATAAAGAACGAATTCGTTACAGTATCAAAGTTATGCAGATTCAAGTGCAATAATACTTTTTCCGTATGATAATAAAATCGCACGAGTCTGATCAAACTCGAACACTACTACACAACTAACATTATTTTAACTTTATTTCCAATACGTTTGTAGTTTGATTCTTCCTCATGAAAAAGTAAAACGAAAATCTATTTTTATGCCTCATGCATAGAAATCAGTTTCGCGTCGGCCATAACTTTCGCGTACTCCTCCAAAACCGCGAAGTGAAAAACAAGATTAGCCGCACCCCAATTCAAGCCTACCCGAAGTTTAGCTTCCACACCCGCAAAGCCTGCGAGTTAATTCCAAACAACAAAGCCAACACAAACGCGATCTCCCGAAAATAGATAAAGCAAAAACTCTCGCTCCCGCCGACCACTCGCATAATCCTTGACTCCCTCGAAGTTTAGTTTAATCGTAGCCTTCGGGCCTTTATCAGTTTCCAATTAACGATAAACGTTGAATAATATATATATATATATATATATATATATATATATATATATATATATATATATATATATATATATATATATATATATATATATAAAGAAGATGTTCGATACACTCACTCACTCGCTCATCTTTTCTTTTATTTACCAGAGTTCTTGCAGATGAAAGTGCGCATATAGTTCTCCATTTTATTTAGCCAAGAAACAAGTGAGATTTTTAAGCGTATATAATTCTAATACATGAATGGCCCGATCACGTCTCAGTAGTAGGTGAGTAGCAACGTAAGAAAGTGGTTAGATAGCTGCATCGCTACATATAATGTAATGGAGATGTACCACGAACCAGGGATTCCCCCTGCATGTGTGATCGCAGGGACAATAATATTGCCAGATACGGCGGGCATCCATCCATCTACCGCGTAGCCCATTGGCTTCCAGGGGTAAAACTCGAGTGCGAGGGAATCTAGTGCAAGTTTATTGTGCTTCTCAATGTTTATGTGTATTTCATTATTTATTAATTTTAGATATAATTTTTCTTTTTTTTTATTACTGTAATTTAGTTAGTATTAGTTAGCTATTTGAACTTGACTAGTCGACGAAATCGATGTAGCTTTACTTTAATACCATTCGTGAGTGAAAATGCGCAAAAAGAAACTACATAATTAAATTATGCAAGATATTTTTTTTACAGTTTTATTAACTTATTCTACGAAATGAAATGTTTTCAATCTCGAAAATGATCGAAATATATGCGTCCGTAATGTCGACAGTATTGAATAAAAATAACTCCTGATTATCAATCTAGCCTTCTTATTCCAAACTAATTAAGAACGAGTAATAGATTCCTTCTACCTCCATAGTTATTTATCATAAACCAAATAGTTTCTTTTGGTTGATAAGCGCCGTTCCTCGACCAGTGAGGCTCGTGTTTTTATTTTTCAAACATTCAGCAAGTTAATTCCAAACAGCGCCAACGTAAACACGGCGATCCCCCCCAAAGTAGGTAAAAAACAACTCTCGCACCGGCCAACCGCTCGCATAATCCTCGACACCCCTCTAGTTTCACTTAATCGTAGCCTTTGGGAAGCGCTAAAGCTCCTTTTCCTCACGGGAGCAGCAGCACCACCACCAACGAGTATGCCCTCCAGCTCAGGCGAGTATATGCGCGACTTTCTCTCTCTCTCTCTCTCTCTCTTTACCGCTGTTCCGCCTCTCGAGCTACACTCCACGAAGAGCCGAACAAGTGCCCCGCTTTTCCGCAGCAGCATGCGTGCGAGCGCACACGCTACAGCCAGTGGGAGACGACGTAACTAAGTGGCGGGAGGTCGGAGTAGATAAAAGGCGCGCTTTGCAAACTCGAGCGCGCGATTGTGAAATTTTAATGCCCGCCGCGTGCAGGCCCCGGAGGAGACGTGGGAAGGAGAGGAAGAAGCGCGCTGGTAAATAATTTAAACGCTGCTTGGGAACAGCCGGGAATACCGAGCGATGCTCGTATGTGCAAATGGCTTTGTCTTTTTTATTAGCGCGGATTGGATTTTGTAAGGCGGCGCTTTGAGCTTTGCTGTTTGACACTTTTGTCTAGTGCTGGATTCATGGATTGAGCGAAGATTCTTCTTGTACATTCAAAATGTACATCGAAACGTTAACAATTTTACTGTTAATACCGACGCTTACTTTTACGTAATATATTTGTAAGCTAAAGTAGTAGATTGGTTTAACGGACCTATTAATACACAGCTATCTCTTTCAGGTCGTAGAATGCAACATTAAGTATAATGTTATAGGTATGCGTTATAGTTCCGCTGGGGCGTTTGGTTAAACGCTTTTACAGCGATTATAAAGCATGTACTAAAATTGGAAGAAATGGAGGATGCGCTTGGTATTTCTTTTACTTTCGAACTCATTTTAACGTCTTGCTCTTAAATACTAAGTTTAAGAGAAGAATCTTTAATTAAATTCGAATTACTCCGCTTCAGTGTACTTTTAGTGACTTTAAACACAATCTAAAGTAGTAATCTGCTTTAATTTTATTTCAGAAATAAGAAACACTAACTTGTAGCTTTAAAAACGTTTTCATTACAAGAGATTTTCATTATACAAATGAATACGGTGAGTAATTTTATTTTACTTCTTTAATCAGCAGAATAGCATTTCTTATATCATTTTTTATTTCTATAATATTACTTTAGATTTATGAATAATTCAAAAAAGTACTCACAATTATGAATACAAAATACACGCGTTATACATTTTTATCTTGTTCAATATTTGTTAATTTTTGTATGTGTGCAGACGAAAATAATGAATATATTCATTATGCACTGTTGCTGTTATTAATGAAACGGTGCATTAAAATTATTATATTTTAACAGATGAAATAAAATATCTCTTAACGGTACATAATTATTAATCAAAAATGCTTAATATTTTAGCATAGCAGGAAATTATAATTTTAATCACAATAAAAACTCTGATTAAGCTCATACCATACTGTGTGACTCATCCTCACTAGATAAATAAAAATTTTGAGGTTAAACGAAGTACTAATAGAAGAGCTCGAGGTAAAATTAGCCTTGGAGTGGAGAGAGAGCTTTTTCAATTTCGTTCACCAATTTTGAAATCCTATTATTATTATAAAATTCTTTAGCAATGATTATTAGTAGTGATAATGCTTAAATGACTTTAAAATTTACAAATTGTATTTTAGCAATTAATCACCAAATCTAACAATTAAAATTATAACAATTGAAATTAACTAGCATATCAATTTCTAGTAGTACATCCCAAACACTTATTACATTATTTCTCTTAACATTTTTTTAAATATATATTATAATTTTATGAAAGAAAGTGTTGTTTTAATAAAAATCTGTTTTTGGGCTCACTCTTATTGAATGTTCCTTTACTATAAAATGTTACCCTTTTTTGTAAATATAACTTATTTTAGTCAAAAAAGAATTTCGTAAATAATCTCATACTACTATGAATATTTGCCTGCTCGGGCTATTTCCTTTATTAAAACAATTCAATATCTGCCGATAAAGCGTATAAGAGCACAACTAAAAAGAAGAAGAATCAAACATCTACCTTCCACTATAAAAGTCTCTCTCACCCAGCTCGGCTCAATAAAACTCCCTCCCTTAAACAAAGAAAAACACGCCGCGCACTCCATCGCCGCTCGTGTGCGCCGCATCGCGCTGCTGCACAAGTTAAACACAAGCATGGCCGGAGGGTGTGCGACGCGCGCGAAAAAACAGACGGCCACGGTGGCAAGTTACACCTATACAGGTTTCCGCGCTCGCGTGCCGCGGCTCGCTGACAAGTTTAAAGCCCCCCCGCCCCCTCCACACGCGTGGTAAATCGCAAAGGCGCAGTTAAACCAATCGTCCGGAAAACTATATGTAGCTGAAGTTCGTTGTGTTCGTTGTGAAGGAAAAAAATAGAAAAAAAAGCACGGATCGGTGCCGGAAAATACAGGCGACTCACCTTGCTCCATTGCAGTTCTGCGCGGACGTAGTGAGCAGTGACGTGGAGCCGCGTTGCTGGCAATGCCTATGGTTCGATTTTTCCGCGAGTGCGCGCCGTGTGATCTCTTTCTTCGTGTCTCTTTATTTCCTCGCATTGCACTTTTATCGGTGCGCGAGAGAGTCATAGCGGTGGCAGCGGTGGCGGAGAAAAAAATGGCGTAGGCGGGGGAGAAACAATTGAGTCGCGGCGCGTCGCCGTGTCCTCGATCGGGAAGGGAAAGCGGCATGAAAAAGAAGAGGAGAGGAGACGGAGTGGGCGAGGAGTGGAGGGAAGATTGAATAATAAAAGCGAGAGGCGACGGCGGCGGTAGGCGAGCAGTAGAAGAGAAAGATAAAGGCGTGAGAGGGGAGTAAAGGGGGGTAATGGTGCCGTTGAAGGAGAGCTTTGCTGCGAAATAAAGCTAAATAAAATGAGTCAACTAAGAAAACAAATCTTAATTTTACGCTCGAGGTGACCTGCTCTTTTATGTTCGACGGCCTTTTATATTTACAGCACTCTGTCCCTGCTTTCTCCCTCTCTCTCACTCTTATCTGGATTTGGATGATGCTTTCGTTCTCACGGACCATTCGTTTTTATTTTTTTGCTCCTCAATTAACATTTTTTTATGCGTTCGAACGCGAATATAAGATATATATGTGCATTGAAATCCGTTTTTAATAACCCTTAACTGTTAATTCGATTTTGTAAAACTTGAATGCATAATTGTAATATACATATGAATTACTCAATTCCATAAATAATTTTCATGCACTCGTCCTAAAGCAAGAAAGGACGAGAAACGTTTTGGTATTGAAAATTTACGAGTATCAATGTTCATCAATGAACTTCAAACTTCTTTAATAAGCTAATTATAGACAACTTAAGTGAATAAATTAGTCTCAACCTTATAACTTATTCAAAACCACATAGTCGAATAATTGAATTCATAATTTATACTGACCTCGGTAGTTATAATCTATTAAGGAAAAAACAATCTCATACTTTAATCATCGCAAGTTTCCTCGCTAACTTTCAAGATCTTCGAAGAACTTGTCTGGAGCAGAAGCTATTCCAAGCCAAATCCCAAGGCAACGGCAAGGCAATCCTTGATCTCGAAGTTGTCAATAACTGCTTCACATAACAAACTTTTCCGTCTATATCGCTGCCATCGTATCATTAAACGCTACAACTTGATCCCCCCACAATACCCTTAAAAATCCCGTTTAAAGACTGCACAAAGAGTTCTTTAAAAAGCCACTGTATATACCACTAGCGAACAAGCAAATAAAAAATATACATGGTCGCGAAGCCGCCAACTCGAAGTGTGTATATATATATATATATATATCTTCATGTGCTGTACGAGACATAAAAGAGTCGAGAGCGCGTGCTATTGTCGGCGCGTGAAAAGCTATCGAAGAAAAGCAGGAGCGAGCGAACTCAGACACTTCCTCCCCTCCCCCTTAAATTTATTTTTCTTCTCTTTCTCTCTCTATTTCTCTTTCTCTCTGTCTCTCTCTCTCTCTGTCTCTCTCTCTCTCTCTCTCTTTCTCTCTCCCTCTCTCTCTCTCTCTCTTTACTTTTTACCCTCTAGTTCTATGCGCTATCTTCCGTCGGAGCATTCTCTTACCGAGGAAATCTCACGAGTAAGCGATTATCGAAGGAAACAGCAACCAGACAACCAGCATACAGTAGTTTCATCTCTTCTACATTTTGAGTGTCGAAAGCTGCTCTAGTGCATCTTTCTCTTTTCATATCTCTCGTACAGCAGGTTATCTCGAGAATAAATACAAAAAAAATTCTAGAGCAAAAAGTGCCTAGATATTTGTAGTATATAATGTCTTTTATCAAAAGCGATATTCACCTGGGTGATAACACTGGGTGATAATTTAACAAAATCCTTAGTTTATTCTCGGCCCGAACACTAATTGTTGGTACTAGCTGACCAGAGCTGCGTAGTCCATAGCCTTGTTCACACACTTACGCCATTTCTCTATTATTTGCCAGTTGTATCCAATCCTCCTTATAACATAGTATTTTCCTTAGGTCAATTTTATAATTTGTCATCCCACCTTTGAAATGAAAAATAATAATTTATATGATTTAAATCGCCAAGTTAGAGGTTACGTTTATGTTATGACGTTTTTTTTAAAAAGATAAAATTCTTTATAAAATTATTTACAACTATTGCTACAATAACATAAACAATCATTTTACCCAACTTATTATAAACCGTTTCGCAACTCTAGTTATTTCAATTATATATCTGATCACGCGTTTGTTAATCAAAAGTAAAAATGATTAAATTAAAACGCGGATGAACTATCGCTTAGCTGCGGTGACAATTTGCCGGTTATTAAACATGAGTGCGTGAGGATAGGAACGGTGACAAATGGGTCGTTAAATAAATACTCACTAGATTTATTAACAATAACAAAATAATGGAACTTTATTGTTATAAAATTCACAACGTAATTTTAATAAAAAATAATTACCTTAATTTTGGTTGCAAATTAGATTTGTTTTACTATTGATGCGCGTGCGACACCTGCGCTGATAAGAGTAGCGCGGATAAGAATCGCCGCGCCATCCCCTCTCACAACGACCACCAGCGAAATTATTCACTGAGTTCAGGATGCGAGGGAAAGCAAGAGTGCAGCAACAATATATAATTTACTGGGAATGTTTGTTGAAAAAGCACTCACCAGTGACAAATTCTCCTGGTAGAAATCTGAGCTGGTTTCTAGCCAGATATTAGCTAAATTTTCTAAATCTGCTTTAATTCTGGTTAAGAAATTAGCTAGAAATCAGTTAAAAACGATATGCTTTTTAGCTAATTTCTATCTAGATTCTGCTTAATATTCTAGTTAATATAAAATTGATAAACTAAGTAATTTATGTATTAATTAGTAATGGAAATAATAACAGTTTTATAATAATCAAAGTAATACGCAATTCTAATCATACTACATTAAGTATTTTACTAAATTAAAGTTAAAAATGTACCTTAAATGTCTAGTAGTAATGGAGATTAGGTTATTTGTCTACATAACGACGCGTGCATTTAAAAAGTATTATTTACGCAAAAAGTACCAAAGCCCCGAGTAAAATTTAAGTGTCTTTATTAAAGAAATTTATGTTATAAATAATAGAATGCATGTAGTGATATAATTATTGTTATTTTAAAAATAACAATAGAAACAGAATAATGTAAGTTATGACGAAATTTGGAGAATTGATTATCAAATATTTGTTGTTTTACAATGAAGTTTTATTACAAAATTTCATCGTCGACATCAATCACAAAATTTCTGTTGACTAAGTTATGATTAACTAATTTTCGGAAAGAAAATTATTAGTTATCAAATACTTTTAGTATTGCATATACATATGTCTATAATCTCGTAAGTTGTTACTAAAAGTTGTTGATAAAAATATTTATTTTGGCGGCATACTATATTGAACATTCAATAAAGTATAATAATGTATATTTTTAAAAACTAATAACTTTTGAAATCAAAATATAAATAGGTTAGCAAACAAAATACATTCTTACTTAAAGCATAGTCTTAAGCAGATTCTAACCAGATAGTAGCTATAATTTGACTATTAATAGCTTATTAATCTGGCTAATAATTAATAAACTAACCAGCCATTCTAGCTAACTTTCTACCAGGGTCCCTATCAAAACTGTAAATTTATTTTTAATTCAAAAAGCAACTGTATCTTTTTAAAGACGTAAGGGAACTAGTCAAATTTAGGACTAATTCCAACAGCCTATTCACTTACAATACCGTCAGACTTCGTCATCTAGTGAATATGGTCCTGAAGGATATACGACAAATAAGTAGAAATTTTAGAGTGTAGTTAGACTTTATACATGGCTTTAAATGGGACAAATCCATTTTTTATTCGGGTTTCCCCATATTACAAGGGGAATCGCATATAGATGGTCAAAAAAATTATTTCTTTTTATTGCTTTAATGCATACCTACGCATGTGGAAAACATATTCCCAAAGTTATAGATTAATATTCGTCGTCTAAGTGAAGCTACAGGCAAGTTCACAGTATACTCTTCGGACAGGTGATGCCCTAACAAGTTCAAAGAGGCTCAAACTGCTCGAAAACTCGAGAAAATCAGACAACAGCAGTTCTTTGATGACTGTGAATGTCTGTTATAAAGCCCCGGAATCGCAGATTAGTATTACACAGCTGTAAGTATCCGAAAACTTACCATTTTTACAACCGAAAACTTTAAACGCTTTTTTCTCGAAACGGCTTTTCTCAAACTGGCGGGAAATATAACTCGACAAACTTTTAACCAATAAACCTATTTCGAGGATGTACTTATACAAAATTACTCTCTCCACCAGATGAACCACGAATATAGAAAAAATTATAGTATTATAAACATTTTATGACCAAATGAAAGCTAATTTTTATTGGCAAAAATCGTATAAATTTTGTCTAAGTCCTAAGAAAATTCATTTGATGCTTTTTAATTATGGATCGTGGTTCATCTAGCATGTACAATACATGCATAATAATGCAAATTTATCTGATTTTTTGTTTCAGTTCACCGTAACGGATGCTAGATTTCCCGCCCATTGAGGATCTCTATGCCGGAGCCGCTGTGCACGAGCGCTGTATTCCTATATATATCATTACAAAATTCTTAAAAAAACTTTTTTTACTTCTTCAAATATATATTAATACATATAAAAAGTTTCAATACGTCTAAATAAATGCTTCCTATGTAAAGAAATCCCCGAAAATCATTTCTATTTGTGTCATCTATTTTTGTCTCTATTTTTGTTATCTATTTCCTTAATCGAATACAATTTTATTTTTAAATTCATGTCTAAACGTGGCCGCCATGAAATCCCTGTTTCCATGAGCCTTTCCTATGATAAAAGGTACCATTACTACTCCTTTTATCATAAATAGTAACTACTTGGTAAACTGTAATATGTTTTCTACGTGTATACTTTTCTATGTGTAATTGGATGAAATTACTCAAGATACTTAGAAGTAAATTTGACTATTAAACAAAACAAATTACGATAAATGTTACATTTAGTTTGTTACTATATACAATAATCTTTTTTTCTTATTTTAATAAATTATTTGTTTTATTTGCGACTTAAGTACATGTTATCCACTAAACACTTATTACTTTGAAGTTACTCGTAGATAAGATTTTACGAGGTACAAAGCAATCTCTTTTGTGCGTGTATGTATGTTCGTGTGCGTGCATGTGTATATCTGTATGCGTGAATATGCGTCTGTTCATGTATGCGTGTGTGTATGCGTGTATATGTGTACATATGTAAGCGTGTGCTTTGTTTATATGTGTGAGTGTATGTGTGTGTGTGCATGTGTGCACGTTTGATACGTGAGAAACAACTCGAGAGAGCAAATCTTCTCCGCTGCATTTGAAAGCGCGAAAGAGCCAGAACGCGCGCAGAGAAGAAAACGTGACTACGGCACCGCGAAGTAGAAATTTTGAATGCTCCTTGATGTAGTGTAGAGAGAAAGAGAGAGAGAGAGAGAGAGAATGCATGCACGTGCTTGGGCGCGTGAGCGTCTGCAGCCACGTGCTTTTTATTTACCGAAAACTCGCTGCGGGATGAATATAAACGTCTGCTCTCGCGGATGCTGCAAGACAGTGGGAAATGAAATACACGCGCAGGGATAAGGCCATAAGGGTGAAGAATAACGAAGTACGATTTCGTGGGTTCGGAGCTTTTTGCGGATTAGCTCTATTTGGAACGCTGGGCTGCTGTGCTGGGAATGTTGGTATAGGAGTGAAAAATTAGGTATTCTCGAGTGGTGCTCGCTTGTCCTAATGAATTAACCGCAATGGCTGATGATTTCTTTAATTTGATTTATCGTCATTCAGTTAAGATAATTAAGGGACTACGCGGTAAAAGAATATTAATTTAAAACATAAGTAGCATAAATATATACAGTTAGTTAAGGTTGAAAATTAAAGGTCTTGTATTAAACAAAATTATTCTTCAAGTTATATAATCTTTCCAAATATTTAGATTCAAATTTAGTTACAGAATGTTAGTCTTTGTTTTAGTATGACTTTAAATCTTTCAAAATAGTTAAACATTTCAATTATTTGCTAGATAGGTAAGATTAATTATTTTGTTACTTGCCTATTTTATCACCAAGTCCGGGTGAACCTAATAATTTAATAAGCTAATAATTACTAAGATCAACAGAATGTGCAGTTAACTTTAGTGTTCAATTATTTATCTTTGTCATACAAGGTATGTTATACAAATACTCAATTTAGCGATGCTAATAGTTACAAAATTCACGTATATTTATAGTTTATTCCATTTATTTGAATATTTGAATCACATTAAAAGTACATTTCGAGAGCAGCAGTTGTGGAAACAAATGACTGCGTAAAACAATGGTCAAAGTTTACTAAAAGAACCGTTAATAAAAGTTAGAATTACTAAAGGTTTATTTACCAAACCGAATCAAACTGAATTTTAAGCTGTATTTCTATAAGTTGTTTGAAATTATGTATTTGATTTCTGAATGTTATTGAAATAAAATGAGCTGAGTCTGGAACTATAATAAACTCTATAATAATACTTCTTGAAGCATTGAAAATTTTACGACTCGCTGAATCGGCACTAAACTCTACGCAAACATATTATTCAAGAATCGGCATCGAAGATAGACGATAATATGTTGTGATTCGCTGAAGGTGCTTTAAATTTGGCGATTCGCCAGAATCAAAGTTATTATAAAATTTTCATCGTAAAATCGGTGCGCGTTGCATTCTATCGTCTTTTATGCGTTTTCTTTTTCATGGCACTTTTATTATACTCCGAGCGCTACTACACATTTCAGGTCATTTACCGGGGAAAGAGAGACAGAGATATCGAGAGAGAGGGAGAAAGAGGGAGAGAGCGAGAGAGAGTGAGGGGGGGGGGAAGAAGGGTAGGAGGAGGGGAAAAACCCCCTTAAACGCTGATAGAAGTACGGCAATAGGAACGTCATTTTGTTGGGAAACGACGTGTGATACTAAACTTTTTATCATCCGCTATAGTCGTCATTATAATATATACATCAGATATTTTCTGCCATTTTAGAAAGTGCAACTTTATAGAATTATTAAACGAAGCACCCTCCTATACTTTAGTACGTCTTGAAAGGTGTCATATTGAATTTTTTAAATTTCAACTTTAGAATTTAATTTTTCTCATTATAGAATATTTTCTTCCAATGTATGTTTTTTTAAATAAAAAATATTCGTGACGTTAACTATAAAAATCATTTAATCGATCATTAGTCTATAGATCTGGGGTGATTACGAATTATTTCATGTATGTAATAATAACTTATTTGCAATATTGTCCGATCATAGGGACATGTCGGATCATTGGTACGTTTACCTTAATATTTAAATTAAAATTAATAATTCTACTACGTGAACAAAATTTGTATGTTTTATTTTGAATTATCTTTCTGATATTCATTTTAAAATGATTTTAATACTTTAACCTGTGTATAAAACAAAAATAGAAAAAAATTTACTTCACATACTGATACAAATATACACAAAGAGCTTTTCTTTTATAAAATACGATAATGAAAAAAGCATTTTCGTTCGCACAGCAATGAAAAGTCGTTGTACAAATACAATATACTTCTGTATGTATACATACAGGTATGTTAAGTGATTGCGGTGCCATAACCAAAAGCTTCAGCCGCACGTTTATTTCAAGTTGTAGTATGCCACAAGAAGGAGAAGTGTACAAAAGTTCGTATATTACACCGAGGGCAGAAATATGCATCATGGGGTTAGAGTAAACCAGACTATTTCATTTTCGGATGAAATCAACAAGCGCCGCTGATGAGGCAATATTCGATTCGTTTAACCAAGTTATTGGTTTCAAACTGAAAACTCTGTTATTCTATATATGTATCTCTATCTCTCGCTCTTCTTAAACGTATTAACCAGCAACATGTGATCGCAATTTAAACTTGCGTTACTGTAATAAATCAAATTAATTTGACTTAAAATTAGTGTCCGAAATTCATGTAAAAGTAAATTATTTGATTTAAATTATGATGAATAAGGCAATAATGATATTATACATAGAACATATACAGATAATTAAAAATATCAGCATTCAGATAATTCAGTAGTTAGTCAAAATTAACTAAGCTATTTCAATGTTTAGAAATAGAAAAAGTAATATGAATAACTGTTATATTTAAATTATAATCTAACTGCAAAAGCTAACAGAATTATAATTTTAGTCAAATCAACAACGATATTGTATATCTGAACTTATGTTTATACACAGTTTGTTATTTTTCGAATTAATGTGCTTATTAAACTGCATTTCAGCGACTGTTTAACTCTCCTTTGAAATAACTAAAGTCCTTGTTGAATTAAATAACCATTGCAACAACGAAAACAGCTAAACCCCTTCAGAATAATACCATAACAACAGCGCACAACCTGTTCTACTAACTTTTTAATTAAGTGAACTCATCTCGAAATAACGTTTAATTAAGCATAGTCCGCGCTCGCTACAAAGCTACATTCTGCGTCGAAAATCCGTCATGAATATCGCCTGCTTGGTATTATCATGATTATATTATAACAATTGGTGAAGCTTTCCACTTCTGCCGCTACAAACAAAGTCAAATACGCAAGCTCGAATGCAACTATAAAGATTGGACCACAATGATTAGTGTAAAGGAATCGGAAAAGTTCAGTGTCACCGCAGAAGTAAAGCTTTCTTATGATAAAGTTCACTCAAAAAGAGACTAATAAGATCGACGTATTACTTTAGAACTATAAAATAATTTAGAATTACTGCTAATGGATCCATAATAGATCAGATTAGAATCATAATGGAATAACAGTACTTTGAAAATTTGACTAATATTCGTGACTATTTTAAAATTATGACATATTGTATAACAATTTGATTGACACATTCATTTTCATTAATAATTTAATATTTAATTAAACTAGATGATGATCATGCGGCCCCATGTAAAACGTTAATAAGGGACCTATAAAACAGATATGAGCATGATGAATTCATAATACCTTAAGCATTATTTGCCTTCAATACAAAGTGTAAAAGATAATAAAGCGAATTTTATTTAATTCTTATTGTTAGACAAAATTTAGATTTTTTCACTTATTTTATCGAATCTGACCCTCTTTATTTTATTTTTCCTTTAATTCTCCAGATTAATTTTTTTTTAATTTCATATTTTAACAATAGAGTTGCTTTTTTACATTCCCCTGTACGTTTCCCTACTTACTACACATAAGTGGGCATCCTCCATACTCAAATTACTATTTGGCGAGATAAAATGATCAAATAATCATTAATATTTGTTATGTTTTCCAAACGGATTGAGTAAAGTACACCAAAACACATTTAAGGACATCCCGTAATCAAAAGTAGATTCCGAGTAAAAAAGGAGGATGCCCACGGAATCGTAGTAAGTCAGGGGACGCGGGGGAACGTACAAAATTGACTCTACATTTTAGAGTTTGCCAAAATATTAACATTAAAAAAAATTTAATGTAGGGAAGTAAAGGGAAACTTTTAAAAATGAGGACCAAATTCTATAAATAATTGTAAAAAACAAGATTTTATCAGGCATTAAGGGAAAAGTATACCGATTTTTGGGAATTTTTTATTTTTAAATTTTTTAAACAGTTATATATGATGGTAAGTTATTCACTTCATAGTATATTTTCAGATGGAACTAAAGAGTAAAAGTACATAAGAAAGAAAGTGAGAGATGGGGAACTATCCGGCCAAAAGGGGACTATGCCTAGGGTGAACATTAATTTTACATTAAACATTGCAAGCTCAAATACTAATACTTAATGATACATAAATTTAAAATTTTGTAAACCTTTTTAAAACAATTTATTTTAAGAAAATCGTAAATTCTTACATTCTGTATTTCTAATTTTTAAAATGCATTTTTACTAAAAACTACAAATTTGAAACTTCGAAATAGTTCCTGTTCATCAATTTTTAATAAATCGGTCTGATAATTTTTTACACGTCTATTTTGACACATTTTGAACAAAACTACAGAGAGATATTTCACTAAAACAAATATGTAAGGGTTAATTTATGACATTTCTAACTAAAATATGAGCTAAATTAGTGCAAAAAATGTTTAATAAATCTTAATACAACAGTAATAATAAATATAAATTGAAAAATAAAATTTTCTCTCTGTACATTTTTCAATACTGTTATAATATATCATATGTCATTAGTTCTTTTGCATTGCACAGAAAATTGTTACGCAAGAAGATTTTATATAGTTCGTGTTTTGTCACTGATTTAATAGCTATAAATGACGGTCAAGGCAGTTAATTATATTGGGTAGGGCTTAAAACATCCTTCTTTTATGTACGTAATCATATAATCATAAAAAAAAATTCCAAGATTTAAGAATATTAGCTTTAAAAATATACTCTTCCCTTAAGTAGTAAAAATTAAGAAAATTAATTATTTTTTAAATATGAAAATTTTAACAAAGAAACCAATAAAATGGCACCCTTCAATGTTTATACGGTAACGATATACAGTTAACGATGTACTTTATCCATTATAATTATAAATCATATAAAAGTTTTATGACAAATGTGATAAAAAAATTAATATTTAACAAATTCCGTGTTGCCGTGCAGTCTTGTTCTCGAGATACAACGTCAATCCGTCCCCTTAAGCTCCGCCAAGGAACAACGCCTCCGTCCACTCTATCCTCAGCGGCAGCTCGAAATCAGTGTGTGCGCGCACGGACCAGAGAGGACGCACCCCGGCCCGTCGTCACGTTCGTTATACACAATAATTCGCGACGCCATTACGGTTTATAGGGGAGACTGCACTATACGCGCTCGTCGTCGCCCCCAGAGCGCAGCGGCCTCGTTACACGTCGCGGGCGCAGCGCGTATATATACTCGCGCGCTGACGGTTATTTTTAAAAGCTCCCGTCGGCCCCGAAGCTCTTCCTTATCTGCAGGAGCTCGCGACGCGAAAATGCGCGGGCTTCGACGTGGCCGTAAAACGGCGAGGCTCCGTCCGCTGAGTGTGGCCTTGCATGAGTGAGCTTTAGTGCGCTAGGAGTGAAAGAGATAGAGAGAGGGAGAGAGAGAGAATGTGAGAGCGACGGAGGGAGAAAGAGAGAGAGAGGGGGGTGGATAGAAAAAAGAAAGAAAGAGAGGGAGAGAGAGGGAGAGGGGTAATCACAGAAAGAGGAGAGAATGCTGTCGAGAAGATTCGTCGAAAAACTTATGAAAATATAGCACTGGTAATTACCTTAAAGATATATTGTTAGAAGTGTACCAAAACAGTGATTTAATGTAGAAATGATACTAATAAAATAGGTCACCATGTATTCGTACTAGTACTTGAGATAGTAGTATCTAAAAGTAGTGCTGGCAAATGAATAATTTTAAAAATTGTAAGATTGTGTTTGACTATACCTCACATACATTTACTTATGCATATGTATGATATATTTATATCTGTACGTGTCATTTTGATTCGCCAATGAAATAAGGTGTAAATGATATTCCAACAATGAGCATGGAAATTTGTACTATAAAATGAATATGAAAATTACAAAAGTATGTCTGTCTATACTAGACATATATCTACTGATTACTCCACCGGATTTTTTTCTTTTGTATTATTTTTCTTTTTAAATTTTTTTATTAATTCTGATTTAGGACCTAAGCAGTTGTAAACTATATACCTTCTCGTACATTTTAGCCTCAACAAAAATTTTTCAACAATAATTCTTCTGAGCTTATAATTAACGTAAGACATTGTCCCCAAATTATTTAAAAAAATAGGATACTGCATATTATATGTTATTGCAACAACTCGAACAATGAAAAGTTAAATTTATAGAAAAAAAATCAAAAGTTTTAACCAAGATCTTTAAGATACAGCACATAGTAAAATTTCGGGATCATTTTTTACACTAAGCCTCATTTTTTAGGAAGGCGCAACATAATATTTTATGCTTCTAGCATAAAAAGGATGCTAATGAATTGTAGTTAAAGGCATAATAAGGGTGGTCATTAATTTTATTTTATTTTTTTAACAAAGATAGAATGTATGCTTTATGTAATCTCCGAAGCCTTGTTACAAATGATGAATTTTCTTTCATTCAAAAGTTTGGCTAATGAGACTGCATTTCTGTAAAAATACTCATATCTACTTATGTCATTTTGGTTGAATAATGAATTATGATGAAAATGGCAATCTATTAATGAGTATACGAAATATGTACTATGAAATAAATATGAGATCAAGATTATAACCTTATAAGATTTTGAGTACTATAGATTTAAATTCATTGTTATGCTACATATAAAAAATTTTAATTTTAAAATTTCTTCTTTATTTTTGTATTTAAATATATTTATAAAAATATTACTTATTCTTTATGTTTCAGGTGAGTTAAAAATGATCACTTCATCTAATCTCTTTTGTAACGTAAGTTTAAATACAATAAATACTACATAGATTAGTAAGTTTATTACAAATAATACTTGTAATTAAGGAACTCATATAGCCCAAAATATATAAGGCAGTAGTACTAATCTTATATTTTCAAATTATAATTGTTTGTAAAATGTACTTCTATTAAAGCTAACTTTTAAATATATATTGCTTAGATTTTTCTTTACGGTCCTTGAGCATTCAAATGATTTTGATGAATAAAACTCACTTTATGATGTGAATTCCAACATTTGTTTTGGGCTATTGTACGATAAAACTCTTCGATGTCCTTCCTTTTGTACTTGTATTATTGAGTAAGATCCATCACACGGCATAACGATAAAATACGTGATACAAACAACAAACATGCTTCTCAAGCTTCTGGCCTGCGTTTTATGATGTGGCTATGCTTTTCTTTATCGCAGTACATCAAATAAAAAATATTTTCTTTCACAAAATATATATACGACCATGCGCATAAAATAAGAGTTATGTAAAAAGTCGAAAAATACAAAAAATGTCTAGTAGATCGATCTATTATTCAGTTTGTCAAGTATGTAAATAAAATCTTTATCTATATTTTATAAAGCTAATATAAATTCACAGCAATTTACGAAAATTATGAGTTTCCTTTAGAATATCGTATATATTTATTTAAAGCATAATACACCGCTGTGCTAATAGAAATACCTCCACAATATTTTCCCAATAAATTATCCCTATCAATTTCGACTAATTAAATCGCACAATACAAATAATCCAATTTTTCGCGTTAAAACAGACGATATTTATGACCTTGCCTCTTGTAATTCCCCCCTTCATAAGTAACCAACTACGAGAGTAGCACAACTCCATATCCTCTTATATTAAAAGAAATATTTAGGATCACTCGATAAGAAGGCCTATCAAAGTGCAAACACGACGCATAATGGAGAGCAAATTTATAGGGGTACTCGAGTATATTAAAACTCAGAAAAATGAGCTCTCGCTGCCTCTCTCGCTCGTCTCTCTCTCTCTCTCTCTCTCTCTCTCTCTCTCTCTCTCTGTCTCTCTCTCTATCTCTCTCTCTCTCTCTATCTATGTCCTTGTAATGTGGATTCCCTAGGTATGGGAAGTATATACACATGGTCAAATAGAGAAAATGTCATCCGCGCAGCGAGGATGGACAAGAGAGAAAGAGAGAGGAAGGGAGAGAGAGAGATAAAGAGGTAGAGAGAGAGAGCACGATAAACCTCGCCTATATCGCGCTTCATCTACAACGGGGCAAAGTCGGTCACCTCTCGTTCTGTCTCATTCTATTTTATACCCTCTGCGCGCTCTCTCTCTCCTTTTTCTATTTCAATCTGTTTATCTTTGTCTTGCGAGCTTCGCCTCTTACGTCGATGGAAAATTGAATGTTCTCGGAGCTGGAATGATCAATTTTATCCGTACCTCGATTGTGTCTTGTGCTAGCGCTAGCCGAGGGTTGCGCTGTGTTTTGATTGGCTTTAGCGGTGATGTAGGAATTGTTGGCTTGTGACCTTTTTAGATGGATGGGTTTGTATTTACGTACGGGTTCAAGCCTTGAATATTTTGATATAGATGAGGCCAAGGGATGGAAAGTTTAATGTTAAGAAATAATTTATTTAGGACTGTTGGGGGGAAAAGGTTCTGTTCACATTCTTTCTAATCAGATGTTTTTGTTTCTGTTCTTTTTCAGTCAAAGATGAATTTTGTATCTTATCTATTCTGGGTAGAAATAGCATTCAGGCATCTCATTATACTCACTCTTGATACTTCAAATTGACATTTGAAACTTTAATTATAAAAAAAGGTTGAGAATTTAAAAATCAAATACAACAATAGATATGTTTTTCTCAAAAGTATAACTTTTCTTCATTTGGTATTTGGAAATTGAACGATCATTCTCTTATATAGAAATTCTACTTTTCTTTATTTTGTGCTAATTCTATCCACGATGTCTGCTTGTAGCTCACTTTGTTAAAGGCTAACTTAATATTATCCTTTCATTTCGTTTTCCATCCTAACTGTATGACTCGCAATGCATAGTATAATTACTCTGATAATATTAGGTAACCTGTTTTGTTCCAAATATCTTCGTGAACACTTATTTTCAAATAATTTTTTTCTCCATTTTTGTTAGAGCTCGTGCATCATATACGTTTCAAATAACTGTTAATATTATTGCTATATATAAAGTCTACTTTTCAATTTATGCGACAAGAAATTTTATTAACAATTTAGAAACAAGCATGTACCAAATATGTTATTTTTCTAATTTCCTTTCTGTTACGCATAGATATGTTATGCATTTAATACTGTCTAGAATAATATTAAATAAATATTTTTTAATATAAATTATAAGAGGAATTATAGGTGTATGAGTTCTAGTTAAATCAAACATTGTTCGAATAGAATAATTTCAAGTAATGATTGATATTTGCTTTAAATAATAAACAAAAAGAATAATTAAAAGAATTCTTCAATTTTATTTTAATCCTCCAACTGAGAAAACGACACAAGAATACCGAATACATCATTCGATGTTTTCATAATCAACACAATAAGTTATGTACTCTCACCTGCCGCAATTGTCTGCTTTTCGCGAAAACACTGTCCTTCTATACTTCCATTTGAAATGATACACAAAACAAATCTCACACAAGGAAATTCTGAAATTCAACAAGTATTTACATACCACGAGTATTCCATATCTGCAATCGCATCCATCGCTTTATATACCGCACACAGCCAACAATTCGCTCGACCGCTGTGTCAACTCCAGCAGCAGCAAACACTCTCGCCGTTTACGGACGATGGCTAGCCTCGTCTCCAGACGCTGCACTGGTCTTCTTCGTTAAGCGAAGCTAACGATCGCGATCGAGAGGGCGTCGACTTGGTATATACAAGCGCGGCTTACGAGCGCTCACCTGACGCGCGGATGGTGCATCTCCATGGAGACGCTTTTGTTCGAGCGTGCACAGGGCAGCAGCGAGAAGCTCGCTGGATTACAACTGGCGGGATACCGCAGCGAGAGTCTGCTGTCTTCGCTGGAATCTCGAGGAAAATTTGTTTAATCCAAGATCTCTGACTTGGATAAGAGGATTAATTCGTTGATGGAATTAACTTATACTACTATTAGTTCTATAGGATGATTTAGTATCAGGCAGTTATAGGCTGGTGTTTAGACAAGGATAACTAGATACCGATATGAATAGAGAAAAATGTATATTTATTAAAAATGTATCTGTAAATCAAGGCACATGTTTATTTCGACGACGTCTTATGTAGATAAAAATATTAAATAGATAATTTTGTTCAGTATTTTAATTGTATAGTAATGTCTTATTTGTAGGCGTAGCCTAATTAGAATGCGTGTGGTTCGGAAGAAGAAGTCGTAAGCGACGGGCGCTTGGACGCTCGTGGGTGTTTGCTCGACTGGCCGCTAGGTGGCGAGTATAGTATATCTCGCAAGTGGCTAGTCGAGGCGTTGGTCGATATATATATACAGGCCGTAGTGAGGGAATACTCAGGGCGTTTAGGGCAGGGATCGTTCACTGTGTTCTCGTTCAGTGGTGGTATCTATATAATAGAGCATCTGCATATCACACTATCCATGTAAAGTATCCTTTTTACAACGTTATTCAAAATATGTTACATTTGAGCAATAGGGAAGAATACAAAATATATTTTATGATCCATATTCGATAATCAGCCTAAGTCGATGTTTGATTCATCTTTTATTTAAAAAGAAAACAACATTGTTAAAGTTACGGCTTATTATAGAAGTCCTTTGAATGAGATCGCATCGTTAAAACTTCTAAAGATGCTGGCCGAAGTAACGTCACATCGTTTTCAAAGTTTTGTCTGTACCTTCCTTAATGTTGAGGGAAAAAACGTTATTTTGCTCCATTCATTAAGCAAAAATTACTAGCAAGTATTTGAGAATATTTTAAGACACTTTTGTGAAAGAGATAATGTTATCTAAAATTATAGATCAATTATTTATCTAATTATTTTCTTTATTAAAGATAAGCATTTAATGCATAATTTTATTTAGAAAATTACGAAAATAGTCGCGGACACTGACGAATAAAAGATACAACTCATTCTTACTATAATTATAGTTTATGAAGATTCTTTTAGTTAGAATCCTTTTAAAGATTTTCTAATATTTTCAATAACATAAAATATTTTTGAAAACGAATATCTACATTAGTATTAGGGAATATCTATATTTGGCTATTCAAATAGTTTGTATCTATTGTTATTGATATAAAATACACCCTTGATTTCGCGTTTAATCTTCTAATACCAGAATATATTCCAGAGGCCTAATCGTATTGCTCGCCAAGAAAGCACCCTCCTTTCGAGCATATTCAAATTTCCCCTATAGATCAAGTATATAAGAATGAACTACACAACTTGTATGGTATCCCCCTAAACACAAACTACATCTTGCATTCAAAAACCAAAATCAATCAACATCAATCAATTTCTCCCTATCGTTCCCTCTTCCTTCTCTTTTGACTTACTTCTCGACTTTCCCCTTTTTCTCAAAGTTTCCCCCGGGAGTTTCCTCATTTGTTGTGACTACCACGCGGCGATATTTGACGGCTGCGGTGGCGGCGCGCTCCGCGGATACTTGGCTTTATTAGTGAATGGGTAATTTGCTCGCGGCTTTGCCCCTAACCCGTAGGGGCCATTGAAGAGAAACGCGCACAGAGGGAGAGAAAGAGAAACAGAGAAAGAGAAGGAGAAGGAGAAATATATAGAGGGCGCCGGCAAGTGAGGGGTAAAGAGAGATATTCGACAAGCTGCCGCGTGCTGTGCTCTAGCTATAGCTAGTTAACTCTCGAGGAAGTTAATTAAAATGGAAGCGGTTTACGGGTTTCTTATCTGCATTCATGGCCTCGCGGAATTTCATCGACACGCGCGCGCGCGAGCATTATGGAGAAATGTAGGCCAAAAGATGCGGTTTCCGGGAAGTAGCGCGACGATGTGCACTTTTATTACATGCTAAAAGACTGTAAATATAGCATGGACTATTATTACATGTCGAATGAGAAATAATGGTGGAATACTTTGGCTTTTTACAGGAGTTTCAGTTTCAGAACAAACTGTTATGGAGGTTCAGGAGTTACAAAAAATACAGAGAACTTAATAAAATTAAAAACTATAATTGTTTTTAGAGTATCATAAAGTTGCCTGAATTTTTTCAATATTTTATACCGTACATATTTTGAAGATATTTTAATTAGAAGTTATACATAGGCTCTTATGTGTGTAAAAATGCAAAGGGAATAATGAAAAAATGCATACTTATTAAGTGAATATTTAGTCCTTCCCTGCACCCACTCCTGAACCTCCTTAAACGTAGGCCTTAAAATGTCTTGACATTTCCCTGGTATCTATAAATCAATCTAATTCTGAGCCTGTAATCGACCATTAAAAGCTATAAATGGCTATTAATGGTCAGTTACTGACTCAGAATGAAACTGGGTTCTATCAGGGTTCTTATAACATATTTTGCAACAATTAAAATGCTAGCTAACTCTTTTAAATCTGAAAACAATATAATAATATTTTATGATTAACGAATTATTTCCATTATATTTACATAGTCGGAAACTTCTTTACCTAGTAATAGTACTTAAAAGTATAGTTCAAGAGCTTTTATACATAATTATTTGCAACCGTTTGTTGATAATTTGGCAGGACTCCATAAGCCCATGCTCATAACCAAAATTCGCCCCTCATAGAGTAATTCTGGAATCAATGGAACAAATAGGCTGAAATTTTCATTCGTACTTTTTAAAGAGTATGACTTGTTATCAATTTTATAATAATATTTAATTAATTTGTTTTAAACTTGTTAAAAGTGTAGTTTAAAATAAACTTGACTTTAAGTTACAATCTCCTAGAAAGTACAAAAACAAATTCCAACCTATCTGGTTAACAAGTTCAAGAAAAACTTTATGGTTAGTGAATTTTAGTTACGAACTTGGATTTCCGGTTCTGATTTATTACCTGGAAACAGTAGCAGATAATTAATCCAAACGGAACTTAAATTACATTTTAGAGTATACTAGTTAGGTAAGAAAAGTTACAGGCTGTAAAGATGTAACGGAAATAGTTTGTTAATTAAAAATATTATTTTTGTTTTTCAAGTTTTAATGACTGCTTATCTATTTAAGGTAATCCTACTATGAGACCAATATAGTAAATAACTACATGAAATCTGTATATGTTATTCATAACTCGTTACGAACAGGCAAAATAAACATTTTTAATAAATTAATAATATATTTGTATAAATATTTATTTAACGAATTTAACAAATCTTAAAGATTCAAATATCGATTAGAATGTTTTTAAGTTTCGAAATATGTTGATCTCAATTGATTGTAATAAATAAATGAATAGCGTTACAAGACAGCTTTGGCTAATATTCAATAAATGCGAATCTGTATTGTATTAGACATATATGCGGGAACATGTCAGAGCTATTCGTAGCTTCGCGGTTCGGTATAATAAAGTAAATTAATGTGAAATCGTGTTTGAGTTTTAATTGCTCCTATCGTGTAAATCTGCCTTTGGCGTATACAATTTATGAATCTATACAAAATGTTAGAATAGGTTATCGATAATTTTCAAGGGAAAATTAATATTGACAATGGGTAAAAACTTATGTTTATATAATAAAAATATATTTTCAGGTGTTTGTTTTATAAATTAAATTATTTTTTTATTAGAGACAGCGCACTACAAAGTATACAAAACAAAGAAGAAATATATAATTTCTTTAATAAAATATTAATGTTAATGCCTATTTAGCAAAGTAGTCAAAATAACCTAATGTAGAGTCAAATCTGCAACTAAATGAAAGCTTTAAAACAATCAATAATTAAATGTAATTCCTATGCTTAAGTTCTTTTTTAATATATAAGTACTTCAAATACTCTATTTTTAGCATGAAAAGTTTTTATAATCTGCTTAATGCTTTTTCCACATTTATAAGTATGTTCATTTATAAAAAGCAAAAGAAGAAATAGCCTGATTGATGTTAAAACGCGAAAGTCCTCTGGACGGCCGCTGGTTTTTACTGGCGCGTACTTTCTCACTTTCGCAGAACGTTAAGGATTTAATAGCAACGGCAATAAGAAGCAGAAGCTCGGAGGAGCTGCGAAAATTAATTAAAGCTCGAGAGCGCGGGAATAAAGCGAGCGAGAAGAAGAATCGAACGTCAGAGTGCACAGGGGGCCGCGCGCGCGCGAAAAAGAGAAATACTCGATGAAGAGTGAGGAGGTATAGGGAAGGAGACAGCGACCGAGAGCGCGATACATAGAAGCGAGACGCAATCGACCATAAACACGCCGCGCCAAACCTCTCATGCGAACGCTCTCTCGAGCTACTATCGTAAAACATAAGGCATTTTTTGTGCAGTGCTGAGAAAATAAGGACACCGATGATAGACGACGAGGCGAGAGGTCGTGGTAAAAACATGTATATTGACTGATAAGTTTAAATGATCTACTAAGATTCACGATTAATTAAAATTTATTCTACTACTGTTTCGCGAAGGTATAAGACACAACGTACATTTTTATAAAATTAATAACAATGGATTTAAAAATACTAAATCAATATTCCTGTGCCTAAAAGGTATACGGGTTATTGTAAAAAAATGGAGCTTTTGTGTCTTACTTTTAGCTATCCCATTAAATGTACTTCAGAACATATGACAAGGCTAAAAATTTATTTGAGTGTTATAATACGTCAGGTAAAATATATTCCTTTAGTTTTAAAAGTCTAAATATTCGCTTAATCTGAATAAATTCAGTTTAATGGTCGATTTGTCATTTTCGTCGTATTTTTATTGTAAGTTTCGTGGTATGTCTAATTCACGCATTTGTTAAGATTAATAGCATATATAGACTTTCGAAATAATAGGATTATCTTCTATTTCATTAATTACTAGTAATGTTACTCTAAAAATTCTGCTACACGTTACATAATATGTAGTGCAATAAGCAAATCTGTAATACAAATGACACCAAAATGACTTATAGGTACTTAAGGGAACCTAACTACGTTAAAGTTAAAAATAAATTGGTTATATATTTTTAAATGAAAATGAATTTTACATTATATAATACTTGTATTTTTAATAAAATTAAATATATTTTATTACAATATAGCAGATTCTTTTTTATTTTAACGGTCGTTAGGTGCCCTTGAATGGTCGTTAAAGAAATCTGTATATTTCTTGATGTACCGCAAGGTTTTGAGAGTCAAACTGATCAAGTTGAAGTTTTTGAGGTTTTATTGCTTTAAGAATACGTATAATTAGATTATTAATGTGGGAATTTAAAAAGCCAAATTATTGACCAAAGTTATAGCCTATTTAATCCTCAATTGATGATAGAATTGATGATGAAATACAGCGTTCTTTCACGACCATTAAAAAGGACTTAACCTTTAAAATTAAAAAAAATAATTTTTTCTGTTATATTCTAGTAAAATATATTTACTTACGTAAGTAACAACAAGTAAAATACGACGATGAACTTATTTTCAAATAGAAATATACATCCAATTTATTTTTAATTTTAAGGTAGTTAGGGTGGTGCCCTTAAGTTATTTAACTTTCTTATATTGAATTCATAAACTGACAGTCATTTTAAAATATAACCACAGGTTTATGATTTTTAATCGATACAACTGAATTTGAATTCCTGTGCTTCCGATTATTACTCGAGTCAGTCCTCTACGAACTTAGAATATCGACGCGCAGCACGACGCCAAGTAGTTTATTCCGGTAACGCACTTCTTCAATAGGCAGAAAACTCGTTATTCTCGGTCTAAAGCCGTGTACACTCGACGGAACAAACATCTGATCGAATTTGTTTGAATTATTTTGAAATACTGCTACTTCATTGGGTCGAATCATCGTTTTCGCTAACCTTATTGGAGGATTTTAAAAAAATTCAAACAAATTCAATCAGATGTTTGCTCCGTCGAGTGTACTTTTATAGACTATTGATTAATTGCACAGGGTGGTAGAAGGCGAGAGAAAAAATGAGTAAATGAGTGAGAGACACGAGGAGCGAATTTTCCGCGAGAAATAAGAGAGCAGCAACGCGACGAGATGCGGCGCAAGCCGCAAGCGAATCGGAAGTTTGAACAAAGTGACGATCTCTGCGAGAGCTTCAAAGTGACAGGCGATATCCAGGTTCACTGCGCACAAAGTGATCCTGACGCAATTGAAGCGCTTGACTTTTTACGGTCACGTGGAGCGACGCAGTAATTTTATTGTAAAATTCTCAACGTTCGCTCGAGATCGAATTTGTGTACTGATCTCGTTTTTAGTTTAATCGTATATAAAGATTATTTATGTGCATTGTATATAAGAAGCTTGTGAAAATTCTAATTATAATAAATAATTTCATTTTCGTTTTAAATGGCGAAATACAGATTAGAATAACTATTATTTTCAAACAAATATTTAGTTAGAGTGGCACGTATTTTTTAACTTATTGTAGGAATGAGTAAATTAGGAATTATAAAAAGAATTTTTTTAAATGAAAATTATTTAGAAACGCGACATGTATTTTCTAATATAAGACTGACAGGATTAAAAAATTCAATGTCATTTTTAAAGAAAATTCTAGGTAATATTCAAATTAAGAATTAATTTTGTGAATGTACATTATGCCTCTTCGAAGAATATGAGTATTATAGCACTGATACTCTAGCTATTTGAAAGATATAAAACAGAGCTCCATAATTCCGATATGCCGAGATTGTGTATTATGTTCTAGATCTGAAAATTTTGCTTTGAAAAGATTGAGTAGAAATTCTACAGAAAATGTCTTACCGAAAGATGGATATAGTTCTTCAAATAATTTATTTCGTGGAATCTAGCTGCAATACAATAATACCTACGCGCGAATGTTATTGTGTCACGCATATCTCACAAATCTTCAATCTGTTCGAGTGTTCAGAAAATTTGCCATTTCCGTTTTGTAAGAAACGTATCGTTGGTATTTCGTACCGTGCCCGAAAAACGATTCGTGGAAAGGCTTTATGATATTTAAGAACGTTAGCATGATGAATTTTTGAATATTCACAATTGCTTTTAAACATTTATAAAAATGTCAAAAATTCAATTGAGAGCTTAAATTTCACTAAAAGTATGGTCTGTGCATACTAATTTGATTGAACTTCGTGAAACTAAAAAAAAAGAAGACTTATTTCAATATTACAAAAGGAAATTAGTTTGCACTTTATATGAAATGAAAGAATTTCGACGAACTTTTTTTCAAACTCGCATTAGACTTTAAAAATATTTCAGATAGGGTATGGAAATCAGAATAATTGACAAAGTTATAGTAGTTCTAGTGGAATCATTTACAGTTTATAGTATACAAAATAGAAATTTTAAATACATTTTGCTCAAAATATATGGTATTTTTCTAATTTCAAACAGTAGACTGCATAGAAGATTTTAATGAATTTTTGTAAAGCTTGCAAAAAATATTTCTGAATGTACACAAAAAACTGTTAATTGCATCTCAGTTTCTTGATTTTACTTGATTTTAGAAAATAAAACACAATTTCTTTAATGTAATTCACAGTTTTTCCATCATAAAATAATGAATGCATATAATTTTATTCAAAACGTCATCTCAAAATGCCTTGCACAAGCAATATTTTAAATATTAGATATATTTTTTATGTATACAATTTTTCTGAATTAATCTGAAAATATTGGACCAATGAAGCTAAATATTTACATGGTATATTCTATTACTATTTTCCATATAACAAAAAAGTTTTAACTAAGTAAGTTAGAAATAAAAATAATCATAATTTCACTAGAATCTTCCTAAATCGAGTAGAGGCATAGATCTAAAGCTCAGGTAAATAGTGTATAAAATAGGTAATAGAAACAAAACCGAAATGCTTAAAATATAAGATATATATTCAAAAAAACTATACTAGAAAACAGAATCCATAAAGAAAATCGTGTATCAACAACGGTTCGCCGTAATAATTTTATTTTAACCTCAAAAACCAAAGAAACATTATTTATTCTTTTGTGCACTGTAAAAAGTCTGAGGAATAATAAAACTGTCTGGGGCCCCACGAGATGGCCAGAAACATTCATCCTTAACCTACAATATCCCGAAGAGCGTCGATCAATTGAGCATGCGCAGGCGACGCGCACTCTTGGCAAAATTCTCGCAGCCACTCGACGAAATGATTCATCTGAGAGTGGTTTCGGCACTTGCGACACACGGTGCAGCCGCAGCAGCAGCAGCTTCCTGCTATAATGCAGCAGCATAGAAGGCAATGCCCAGCGAGAAAATCGTCGGCGTTCCGCCCGAGTTGGTATCGTAATGTATTTCATGAACGCGGTGTGCAAGAGGTATACATGAAAGGTAGATATATATACATGCCGAGATGCAGGGGAGCGCAATTCCTGCAAAGTGGAATCGCATTCGCCGGACTCGAAAAGCCGGAAGGGAATCTTTGGCCGCGGCTACATACGGGCAGAGAGAGAGAGAGAGAGGGAGAGAGGCAGGAGAGTCGCGTTTTCTCGTTGCAGAGCACTGCTGTGTTGCTTGCTTGCCGCTTTAATTTGTACACTTTCGTAGGTGGAATTCTCGAGAGCTGATTTTTTTTTTGCGTAGAGCACGTTCATCCTTCGTGTTCCTGTAAGGAGTATGATTTTTAATTTGGCTTTTGGAACCTCTAGCCTACTGATTTTAATAAAAACATGAAATATAGATAATATATTTAATTTAAAACGAATAAACGTCAGTAAAGTACATTTTACTTTCAAAATATTAAGGTAATAGCTTTATAGCTTGGTGCCAGCTTTATATTTTAATCACATATTTTTAGTACTAGATAACATTAGTCACAGCCTTCATGCACATAGTCTTCTCATTTCCATTTATTCATTCTTTATTCTACTTAACGCGAAATTTTTTACTCCGAATACCTTATTAATCCTTTTTTCCTTCATTTCGCTTCTCCATTTATGTTAAAGTGCTCCTCTTTATAAAATACCTAAGAATACGAATGCATATTATTTTTCTTGATATCAATTTCATAAAAAATGATAGTCTGACCATATCATACATTACTCTACTGATTCCAGTAGAATGTCTTTTTAAACTAGTGGTGAGCTTTTTAGTTCTAAACACGTAGAAAGAATAATTCTCTTTTACTTTTTCATGTCTTTTATTAAGAGTTCAAAGATTTCAATCAGGGAAATGTCAAATTATGTATGCTTTATTGCACAAAATATTCATTCTATGGTTAAATTTAGCATATCTTTCTCTTTCTCAGCAACAGCTAATCCTATTGACTTTTCATGAAAATCGTATGATGATGCATATGAAATAAATGACACTTATCAGAATAATAAAGGTATTGCCACAGAAATTTTAGTTGGATTCTTACTCGAGTAGTAATCCTTCAATCGTGATGTTTTAATAATAGAGTTTCCAAAGTATAAACAATATTAATTCTTATATATAACTTGCATAATAACAAGCTCATTATATTTATCAATTGACACCTCATGATAGAGCCCCCAGAGTAAGCGAAGAAACCGTCCCTCTTCACACGTAAAATATATGTTCACCGCGACCAATCAATGAATTTTGTAGCCGAGTTACGCGCGTCCTCCCCTACAGCAATTTCCCCATAAAATCTTTTCCCGCTTCGACTCCGAAATCCGATTACCACACGGTCTCGTTGCAAGCGGAGCCGCATCCTGTGCCGTCGCGAGACATTTTCTCCCGTTTCCTCCCACCTCGACGCAAACAGAACCACCGCCATCGTCGTCGCTGAATAAATAGCCGGCGACGCGGCATGGCGCAAGCTAACCCGCAGCGCGCGAGTTTCATTGCCCGAAAGTAGATCGAGGATCATAAAAATCGCTTGACGTCACTGCCACTCTTTTCTCTGTACTCGGGCGTTATATGCGTGTGTCGCGTACTTCTCTCTCTTTCTCTCACTTTCAATCTCTTACTCTGAGAGTATGAGTGACGTGAGCGGTGCGGCGCCTTTCCTCCTACAGCTTGCGTTTTTTATTTGTAACCTGACTCGCGCGTGTGCGACTGAAAAAATTGAAGCAGCGTTGCATGCGAAATAAATTGCTTCAACCCCTTTGCTTAGCGTTATTTTCATTATCCACCATCTGCAGTGTCCTGATGATGAATCGAACGCTTGCTTCAATAGCGATGCTATATAATCGGGATACGAGAGGAATCGCGGATATAGACATGCCTGCAGGGTGCGTCTACATATAGATATAGTATGTAATATAAGTTTTAAAAAAAAAAATTACCAAAAAAAAGCTGGACATTCCTGTTTAGTTTGGCCTCATCACAAACAATTACCATAGTTGCGAGCAGAAATCAAATTTGATAATAGAAATATTATTGCTAAGACAGCAAACCATTTTGTTTGGATCGTTTTAGCTGTTACAGCTAATATTTTTGCTAGAACAACAAAAATATTAGCTGCTTTAGCAGAAATGTTAGCTGCTTTAGCAAAAATATTAGCTGCTTTACCAAAAATATTAGCTGCTTCAGGAAAAATATTAGCTACTTTAGCAAAAATATTAGCTACTTTAGCAAAAATATTAGCTGCTTTAGCAAAAATATATGCTATAATTGACAATTTTTTGTCAGACGCAAAAATATATACCCGACTATATTCCAGACTTTTGTTGAATTACGCCACGAAAATGTATTTTTTACATATAAATTATTAGATTAATACACGTGTGAGTAATATCGGTCAATAGCAGAAAAGTTCTTTTTCTCCACACCTGCACCGAAAGTACCACTTTTGCTCCCGGGCGCCTGAAGAGAAATGTGTATTTTCGGTGCTGGTGTGAGGAAAAATAGTATACGCACCATGGGAGGTAAAATGGCGACCCTATAGTACGTGTAAATTGCCACCCGAGCCAAAGACGAGCCAATTCTTTACGTCCCTAGATGCGTAATATACTATTAAATATTGCAATCTTCTATAACATTTTAATATTTATAATAAAAGGGATAAGATAAAAATTTAGGTTACTGCAGACTTGACAGAGCGCGATGCTTTTGTTTCGCAAAGTATGCCCAAAAGTCTGGCATCGTCCCACTAGCCAGACTTCATCTAAACTTTCGGAACTTTACTTTTACCAGACTTTCTTTACACGGGTTCGTGCAAAATTGTTACCTGTAAAAACAAATTATTTTTATATATAAACCGTTAAAATGCAGAATTTATTATTAAACATTTAGAACAGAATTAGCATTAAAATCTAAATAATTAAAAATAAATGAAATTCAATTTATTGCGATTTGTAGATAACATTAAAACAATAGATAAATAAAATCGATTTAATAAATAGATAAATGCGACAGATAAATTCAGGTAAAAAATATATATAAGCTCCGGGTCTGTGATTTTACTTGTGTCAAATAATAATTTAAATTAAATAAATTAACGTATAAATCAGTTTTAGGTGTAGAATAGCAGGAAATGTCTAGAAAACGAGGATATGGGTATAAGATAGAACGCACGCAACAATAATTCGACAAAAGAGCGCTAAACCGGAAAGGAGTCATGCGAAAGTACATTCCACAGCGGAGCCTGCGCGTCATGTGATCGCGAAGTGGGGGACGCCGCCGATAACGTGGAGAGCTGAGAGCGAGCATCTTGTCAGTATTAGAACAGCGAGAAGCGCAGGCGGTTTACCGGAACATGCCGATAACACCTCCCTCTACCTGGTTTGATTAACCACGTAGTTTCGTAATGTTTGTGCAAGTACGTAACAACAGTGAAGTTGCAAGATAGTGCAAGAGCAACAAAGGAATAAATCGAGCTAATACTAGGAAGGCTACGGTTGGTAAGTTCTTGCCTTTCTTTATTGTTCTCCGTGATTGCGTCGTAACAGAAGAGCACAATCTGTAAGATTGTGTTACTTTTCTTGATTAATCCATATATATCTAACGCAGAACATACCTATAAGACATTACAGAAAATATGCATTTGTGCAATTTATTTCTTTTTGCGATATGTTCTTTACCATCATTGAAAGCATCATATTGCTGTTCAAAGTTGCTATTAAAAAACACTTCGCGAATTGGGACTGACTTAGATAATTAAATGTGAGCGATTGAATGTGAGCAGGATGGAAAGTATATGTGACTTTACTTGTTTGTGAACACTTTACGACAAGTAAGTTCCATTTCATGAACTGCAATTAACATAACATGAGTAAATCGATTATTAATATTATGATTTAAGGACACACAAACATTCTAACGTAATGGCATATCATTTTGTATATTTATATATACACTAAGGACGAACAAATTGTATCTAATGTGATTCATTAAAGGTATTAAATCTCATCTCTTAATAGTAAAGTCACCAAATGTAATGGGAATGCACAAATATATATCATAGCTATCCATCTATTTCTATCAATCTACGAGTGTAAATGAAGTAACCGGTCCGACGCCTTTCCCCTTGCATTGCGTTTTTTTTGTAACCCGACTTTCACGCGCTCGTGACAGAAAAAGTAGAAGCAGCATTGCATGCGAAATTGCTTCAGCCCCGTCGCTTCGCGTTACATTCATTATCCCCCGCGCGCAGAATTCTGATGATAAGGCGAGCTCTTGTTTCGATGTCCGTGGTCATGACGCGAGAGCAAGCGCGGTTAGATGCACCAGGGATTAAAAAAAAATGAGAAGGAAGATGGGAGCGATGATGCGATGCGTGATTGCCGCCGCGAAGAGAGAAGAGCTCGCGACCCAGTTGCAATGGTACCTACATCTTTTGCCGTCGTCGATGACCCTCTTTTCTTAGCGTTACTTCGCGGATGGATGGCTTTCAAATGCTTTTTTATTTTCTCTTGTTTCGGAATTGGAGGTCGTTGCGAAGTTTGAGGTAATAAGTAGTACCATACAAAACGGAGCTTGAAGTTTGCAATTTGCATTTTAATTTTGGGGTTAGCACAGTGTTGGGAAATACTTCCTTGAATAATGTAAGCCACCTTAAAGTTTAGTTATTTATAGTAAAATATATTAATTACTTTTTGTGGTTGCCCAAAATGAACCAACATTTGCGAACATATTGATGTTACAAAAACTAATAAATATTTCTTATCATTAATTCTAATAACTTTAACATGACTTGAGGAGGTTTAGGGGTATCAGTGGGTGCGGTGCTTCGCTCCCCGCGCACCACCTCGCACAGTCTACAAGCTTGACTTTTTGTTTACATTTTCATTCAATACTCGGAATTAAATGCGATGGCAGGCGTTCAAATTTTCCACACAGCTTCGTTATAAGCTACTTCATATCGTACATAGTTTTTTATTTCATTCGATGTTTTTTTTTCACACATCGCACCCTACGTCAATTTGTTTTAATAGTCGAGTTCCATAAGAGCCCATGTATAACGAGTAAACTTCTAAGTCGAATATCTTAAATATAACATCGGTAACAAATATTGAAAAAATTCAGGGAATGTCTTGGTTCTCTAAACAATTATATGCGTGAGTTTCAGTACGTTCTCTGATTTTTTAAAACCCCCGAAACTCCTTAAATTGTTCAGTTAATCGCACTAATTCTAGTTAAAACGCTACTTTGTACAGTTTGTTATTATCGATTTTAAGTAGATGAAAATCAATGTTTGACGTTGATTATACAGTGAACAATTCATTATTAACGATTTGAATACAGACTATAAGTACTAAAGAAAAAACCAAATAAGTGCAATTTTGACGAGAATGCGTTGGAAATAAATATATATGTAAATAAATCCTTTCATAAAAAAACACTGCGTTAAATACACAAGTAAATATTATTATATAATGTTTTTAGTAGTTTCTTTATAATAACATGTCTGTGGGTAAAAGTATCAAGTTTCAAAAATTTGTGATAAAATAAACCATTACTAGCGGACTTTTCTATTTGAAGTCAAATGGACTTATCAAGAATTTTTCTTGGCACGGAAGAAAGTTAAATGAGACAATAGATAAAATAAAATGAGTTCAAAATGGTGATTGCTTGAATTGTTATGTAAGAAAATTAATACCTTTTTAATTTGCCAGGTATCAAAAAATTTGTTTTTCTTAACCTAAATAAGTAGACGGAAGTGAAACTTCGATAGAATTATTTATGTAATAGGGTGTAGTTTCCTTTCTTACGTGACTCAAGCACTCTCGCGCAATCTTAATTATAAATTTCTGGGTATTAACCTGTTTTCAGCCATTATTCCTATTTCAAAATGGAATGCAATGTTATTTTAAACCCTGTAATGTTTCTTGGAAAACAGAAACCTGTATATTAGTCCAAGTCCTGTTCAACGTATTATACTCACGTCACGATACCGTGGCAACATAAACAGAGGAGAAATTTATTTCATAAACTTTGATCGCTCTTTTTTAAACTTTTCATTATCCTTATATGATGAACAGAAATTTTTAATTATAGTTCTTATGCTCGAAAAGAATGCTCTAGTTTAAAAGCATCTTTTTTTATGCTAGAGTTTTCTTGTAGATCTATTGATATCAGTCTATATTAGTCTGAATAAGTATGATAATTCAAATCTCATGCAAATAAATCTTTTATTGTTGTTAAATTATATTATATGAGTACCTATACTTAAATAATTTTGTTTCATAAAGTAAATTTCATTCAAGATTTTTAAATTTCCAGGCTAAAGTCATACATTTTATCCCACATCACCAGAAATTTTATTTCGGTAAAAAATATCCCGCTTCCCCAGTCGATTTTTTCATGCTTACAAAGAGATGAAGAAAAATCGCCTCGGATGCGAAATCAGAACTTTGAAAGGGGACGCTACGCGGTACGCTCTAATGCCGAAAGAATTCCGAAAGTCAGCTGTTTGCTCTGTGCCGCGTTTACCGAACGATTACTCGCGGGGCAGCTCGCAAAGCCTTCAAGTGGCTCGCTGCGCGAGACATTGAGTACGGATAAGTGCCATCCGCGCTGGTATGCGGGCGAATCAATTTACCCTCGCTCTCGGGACAGACGACAAGATTTACCAAGTGACTTATACATATTGTTAAACATGGGTGTACTTTTTACTCGAATAACTCGTCAAATAAAGTTGAGTGAAAATATGTCAGCATGATTTTTGAAAGATGGAGCCTCTGACTGCGTTGACTATGTACTAGGACTTTTGCAAAACTAAAGCACGAATTTAAGTGTTGAAAAGAATAGATTCTTATGATAGTTTCTTTATAATCTCGGAATTATGCAATTTTTAAATGTTTAAATTAAAGCCTTGGACATGATTGTTGACAAAAATATCAATTCAATCCTTTGCTCCTGTGCATTTATTTATTATTCCTCAAATTTAAGAGTTTTTGCAGACTATATTTTATAAATTAATAGCAATTTTGTCATTATTTTGTATGCAACAAGTACAAAAGTTATTGTTTGATCATTTACATAAATCATAAAAACTTTCAATGTGAATAATTACTTAATTTTAACTATAAATGAGTCTGCGATGATCATCCAACATTTATTATATACAATTGTAATTTATGTCGTTGAAGTTCCAAACGTTCATCACACTAAATGTGACATTTCTATTGTAGGTGTCTTATAAGCATGACTCCATCAATAAGGTGCCGATGAACTCTAAACTGTATACACAATATTAGAAAATTTTCTTATGCAAAGAGTATAAAAATAATTCAAAAGAGTAACATTTTTTTCAATTACTTTTTAAAGATAAGACTTCACCTCAATAATCTTTTTTGTATAACATTCTTAATATTCTTAGCCACATATATCTGTTTTTATCTCAAAATCTGGAACACTGTCCCCGTTAAATCTCAACGTATTCCATTCTTCATGTTATATATAACAAACATACTAGAACATTTTTGTGAAATTTTATCACGCGGGAATTTCATTTTGTTACAAAAAAAAACTGCGCCAACAGCAAAACAATGTATAAATTAAAATTGAAAATCTAATAATGCATTCCATGAAAAGGTCATATAACTTTGATTACCGAGCGATATCCCGCACACAGAGTATGACACGAAGAACCTCATTAACTTTTGTACATATCCACTTTATTATAATACCCGTCTCTCCCTCGCATCCTACACAAACTCGTGCCCACTTCCATTCTCTTTCCCCACTCGCGCAGCCGCACAAACGCACATTCCACGGGCTCTCGTTTAATTAACATCTTCGATGCCCGGAGCGGCGGACTACGACCTCGTAAAAGGACAAGAGCGCCAGCTAGATCGTTAAATCAAAGTCTGGCCGGACACTCGAGCCCACATACACATACGTACCTATACACATGCACGTATACCCTCTCTCTCTCTCTCTCTCTCTCTCTCTCTCTCTCTCTCTCTCTCTCTTCTCTTCTGTTCGCGCAAAAGAGCTTCGTGGCCCGCAGTTCAAATATTAGCATAGAATTAAATTGTACGCAGGATACGCCGTACCGCTGACTACGCGGTCCTATATCTCTCGACGACAGATTTAGGATCGTGTTCGGGTGGTTCATTAATTTTTCCGCAGGCCTTTTTTTTTCTCGACAGCGCGACACGCTTTGTTGCAGGGCGGCGAGAGAAAAGAGAGCGCGCCGCTGAATTAATAACGAATTAGAGACGGGAATCCCGGTGTACATAGGCAGTGGGGAGTCGCGCGCGTGGATCGAGCCAAGCGGAAATGTCAATTTGCCCTCGCTGGGTTTCCGGATGGCGGTTGTGGATTCTGCGAATCGATCGGCCGGATTCTAAGTATTTTAAGTATTCTAAGTATTTTAAATATGGGAATTTCCGGCTTTGGCAATTTTTAATCGCGACATTGAACGATTAGGGTGTCTGGCCTGGGTTATGACTCGAGAATGAACGTAAATTTTACGAACTACATTTTAGAATTTAAATAATTATACGGTGTTACGTTATATTTTTAAATACATTAGCATAAAAACTTGCAAAGCTACGATCAGAAGTAGAGGTCCGAATTTGTACTGAAATAACGCAAAGTTGACGTCTAATGGTTATTATCTCGAGAATAAGGGATCATTTTTAGCTGTCTACACTTCATTTTTAGCTATCAGCAAATACCTCTTAAACTCCCATCAAATATCATTTTCTAAATCTCTGGCATTCGCCTAGTTATGCTAGATATCTTAATTAACTAGATTGATTGCTTTTTTTTAATGATTTCCCAATTTATGTTACAGCACAATAAAATAATGATGTAAAATAAAAGTAGAAAAGATAACATGTTTAATATCCCACATAGCATCCAAGATTGCAGGAATGTTGTAGAAATATTTTAATGTTTGTGTGATATTGCGGATAAGTTGATATATTGCAGCTACATTTCGGTGATATTACATTGCGATATATCACATTGTAATAGTGCAGTGATATTATTATAACACTGCGTGAAAATAAATTACAATGCCAGATGCTGCAATAATTCTAGAATATTACATTATGATAAATAACATCGTAATATACGTAGTAAATTATTACAATATTGTTATATGACATATCACATTGCAATATAACATCAATATTATTAAAAATTTGCAGAATGTCATCTCTCAATGCATGTCACATTAATACTGCCGAAATATTTCTACAATATTTTACTTTTACACATCACACCGAAATACATATGTGAAATATAGTTATATCGAGACTGAAAATTCCGCACTGTGCATGCGCGAGTCGATGTGTTTGGTTTGTGTAGTAGATATCTTTACTATATACAAATTATGTCACCGTGAAATCCGCAGTTAAGAAAATATCGCCCGCTAAACAGTGATATGTGATATCAGCGACGTATATCGTAATGCAGTTCTTTGGTGCATTAAGATATGAGTCAGTTACCGAAGCAACGCGTATTAGATCTACAATAATGAAAACTATATAGTGGAATGTAAATAGGACTCAATAAAGTTGCTTATAAGTCTATTTATCAGAAGTAAATGCTATAAACACTTTGATTATTTTTGTGTGATTTTATATTTTATATTTTATTTGGTAGGTACACGTTTGTCTCGAAGTCATTGTCTACGAGGGAAAGGTCGACAATTAGAAGGGTGAAAGAGGGTGCAAGTCGACAATGAAAAATGGGTGATGAAAAATGCGATTTCCGAAAAAATGTTTAGACTAATATAATTGATTTAATACATAATATTTTAATTGTTAGAAAAGCATTCAAGTACTCTTAAAATGTGATTTATCCCAATTAACGAAATAATTAGACTTTCAAAACGAAAAGAGAAAATTCTATATGTTCAATTGTAACATTCTAAAATAAACTAAAGCCATATTATATGTTCTTTGGCACGTTTAAGAATATAAGCCACATGATTTCCAACCTTTTTGACAATCACTCATATAAACATCTTATAATAGTTTGACAATAAACGGTACTAAAATGAAAATTTTTATATTTGTGTAGTAGACGTATTACAAAAAAACTACTATTTTGACGTTTAAACACGAATTACCTCAGGTTAACAGAATATTCAGATATTTAACCATTTAAAATATCGTCTAATTAATAAATAGGGAACTTAAAAAAATCCATTAGGTCCGTCAGATCGAATATCGAAGAAATAATTGATGCGCATAAAAATATTATTTGTTATCATTATGGTTTTAACTGATCGAGTTAAAACGTAACATTTGAAAAGTAAAGTAGACACTCGAACCACACACTCACGCACACGCACATATACACACATACGAACGCGCGCACCATACGCACACACACACGAGCACATATGCGCTAGCGTGTGTGTGCCATACTCACTACCAACGCAAATGAGTGCACACGTACGCGCGAGTGTGCACTAAAAATCAAGTAAAAATATAGAATAGTCCGATTTATGCAAGACGGACTAGTTACTTTTTGCTTGTATCAGCTACTTTATACTTTATTACATTTAGTTCAATAACAAACTACTAAATTTTCAAAACAAATATCAATTTTAATGTGTTTAAAATGCTTACCCTTCATTGTATCCTCAAGTTGAGTAAAGGTTGCATAAGCCTATACGTTCAACGCAATAATAACATTCATTTTTACGTTATAATACAGATAGGAAATTTATCTTAATTTATTATCTATACCATATTTCATTTTAGTATCTTTTTGTAAACATATAATAGATATACTTATTCAGAGAATACATTAAGAGGTCAATCATTCTTGTGAGCATTATATGAATATTCTCAGTGGGGATCGCGTCATTAGATGCACATATGACTAAGCAGTTACATCACTTAATATATTATGATGGAATTTAAACGATTACATACATTTTATTCGACTAAAAACGTTGTATAAAAATACACAATGAAATATTATTCTCCGAATAATAATAGTGAACTGCAAAATATGTATGATATTTCTTTATTACTTAAAATAAGTTGTCCATTATTCTTTTAATACAATCGAAAATGTATTAAGGAATTAATTATTATAATTACTTTAAACGCAAGGAAGTAAATATTATTTTCTTATACTTCGACCATTCCAGAACGTGCTCAAATTTTGCTGACAACACCCAACGAAAAGCACGTATCCTCGTTTACGGCCGCAGCTAATCCGTTTGCTTAAACGTGCTATTCACCAATAATAAAACACCCTGCGTCACCTCATTTTCTCTTAGAATCGACGAGCTCTTCTTCCATTTCTCCTTCTATAAACCCTCCCATTGAACGAAGGAAGATCACCACCTTGGACAGTCAAAACTATTATAATAAACATTCCTTAGTGATTTTATGTACTCTAAAATGGTTGATGTAGTAGAAAATATGTATAAAATCCGACAATAGTAAAAAAAAAATTTCCTTTGCATTCTTAAGGAAAAATACTCATCGTTATACACATCATTATTCACCATATGTATTGCTTTGTTATTATGTCACCACCATCTTAAATTTTGCGGCGTAACCGCACCGATTTACTACGTTTACTTTGGGACAAAACTTACTTACTAAACTTAATTACTAATTTTGAGAACACCTCCAAGTCAATATAGCAAACTTGCTATAATGGGAGGTAACTCTCCGGTTAAGAAACACGAGTACTCTCGTTCACTTTAAGCTGCTTCCATATGGAAGAGGGCGAGTATCTCATCCTATATATTTTTCTTTATAACTTTTTATCCGATAATCTTTAGGGTGTCTGTAACCACAAATTATAGGTTTAGATATTCTCTATTCTATAATTTAAGTCTGAAATTCAAAATTCGATATATATATGGAAAACGATGAGAAGCTTATAATCATCAAGAAGTTTTGTATTCTAGGTTTATATTAATTGGATTCTTTAAAATAATTTAAAAACCTGAAAAAAATAATTTTGTATGGACTGAGACCTATAGAAATAAACTACATTAAAAGTAAAAGATATAATTTGCGCGGTGCAACCATATTTGTGACGTCACAGTTCAGAGTCTATGGACTGACCGTAAATATCGCATTAGATCAAATATACAGGATACATAAAGACAGATAATAGTCCACACAGATTTATTAATTTACAGAAATAATTGTTAATAATTACTCAAAAACTTGGTAAATATATTATAGATTAGTCGGATTCACAATAACTTTTTGGCTCCGCTATTTATTGAAATTCGTGAAACAACCAACTTACTCATCTCACTATATATAAGTATAATTAAGTAACCCAATTAAAAATCTGCATTTAAAATATTTGAAAATCGCATTTAATTAATTTAATATTGCGCTTGTATGTAAACATATGAAATATCTAAAAAAAACTACTTATATATCTGAATACATAAACAATCTTTAATATGCAATTTACCTTAATTTATTTTAAATACCGTTTCTATTTTATTTAAACCTGTGCAATCGATATCTCGTTAATTCTATTAAAAAAGATACTTGTATCTAATACCTCGAATACACCAGTAACTTTTCTCTGCATCTTTTGTAAAACGGATAAATTTTGATCATCCCTGCCTAATAAAGATAGTCTCTCGGTGTGTCTCCACTCTCATCTCAGCCGCGTTTCACATTGCACCGCGACGAGGACGAAGACGAAGAAGCGAGAGGTGAACGCGCGCCGCCTCCCTCCCCGTCATAAAGGTGCCGCGACTCGTGGGGGTGCAGGGTGCAACAGGTGCAGCGGCGCGCATTATATCGCACCGCGACGTCGGATGCTGGCTCCTGAGTTAGGTGCATCGAACGCAGCCTGCCGGCAGATGCTTTTTCACCTCACTATTATTATAGAGAAGAGACGCGGCCCGAGGGGTCGCGCTCCTGCATCAGACTAATGAGAGCCGCGCGACCTCTTCTTGGCTCTTGCATAAAATACGTTGTGTAATGGCTTTGAGGAGAGATACGTGGGAGAGTGAGTGGGGGGGGGGGGGGGGGAAGAGACAGAGAGAGCGTTTTTGTTATTTTTTTAACACTTAAGTGCGCAATTTGGCGGGGCGAGCTTGATGGATTGTGATGCTAGATGGTGGGATAGGTAAATGTGAGGTTAATTTACTGTTTATTATGTAGATTATATAAACGATGATGTAATTTTGTTATAAAATAATTTTTGTTGTAACGTGTTTGATAAAACTATCCCAATAAAGTTAACATAACCTGAAAAATCAAATATATATTGAATCAGGAGTATAAGTACATGACTTAGTCAGGCAATACCTACTGGAGTATGATTTCTTTTAATTTCGTATTACTTTCTTGAAATAAAAATTATTTATTAGTATTTTTTTTTAGATTTGTACATATAAGAAACATGAGATTCAATTACAATAAATTATCTGTGCACATAATATGTAAATATATTATTAATCTAACTTATAATAACCATTAATTAATAATTTAATTCTCGAGAAAATAGTAAATTTAAAAAGTGCAGTTATAACTTGTTATAATAATTAATATATTTTCATTAATATAAAATTTTACAAAAGTTCCGGACTTATCATAGTAATATAATTTTCTTTTATAACAATGCTAATCTAAATTGCACTTTTGTGATATTCCAATGTTATATTATTTATGTCTTCTTATCCTTCTTAATGTAAGTTCAGACTTTCTGCATAGACAGCAAAAGAGCGGCATTTTCATCAATCATCATTATCTCAAAGAATCTCAAAACTATAAATTTAATTTTGCACTCTCTCTTCCTCTCGAATCTTTACAAACTTTTATATAACTCAAAATCTTTCAATCCTTACTCGATGCTTAATACCTAGAAAGAAAAATTAAGTTTCAGAACAAAAATAACATACTCTTATCTCTATTTGACGCAAGTTCGCTACCTACACCGCACTGGCATCCAATTCAAACAAACCACCAGCCTGCGTTCTCTCACGAAAACAAACAGACACGCTGTCATATATCCCACGTATTCATTTCACCTAGAAGCCTAACGCGAGTTCCTGAAGTCTTGCCGTACGTTATACTCCTCTCCGGCGGGCAAGTAAGTGTACAGCGGCGGTGTTTGTCTTGTCGGACAGGCAAGCAGACAGTCGGTGCTCGGATCTTGCGCGCTCCGTCGCGGTATAATGAAACGGGAAAGTCAAAAAGCGCGCCCCGCGCCGCACCACTAGCTGTGCTCTACCGCTGCCGCTGCTGTCAGTAGAACGAGGCGGTATACGTCGGACGCGTTTCCTGCGCGAGGCGTTACCGCGCTAGTTGACTTACTCAGTACTTTCTCTCTCTCTCTCTCTCTCTCTCTCCCTCTCTCTTTATATCTCTCTGCAAGAACTTCGCAGCTCATAATTGAAATGTTACATCCTAATTTATTTTATAAAGTTTTCATGTCATAAGTATGAATTTATTGATAATATATGCATGGATATGTGAATGCAGTTATGCGATTATATACATAGAAATACTGTAAATAATTTTAGATCTTAAAGTAATAAATAAAGGAGCAGATTCACAGAAAAAAATAAGTTTGTTCGTCCCAAAACATTAACAAAAAAAGTTAGGACACACCGATAGGACCAAATTTTTTCAATACTTAATGCTTTATCAAATATGGAAAAATATTGAATAAAGTTATCCTACTGCCAAACTTTTTTACGACCAAATTATTATTACAGAACTATTGATTAAAAATGATCTGTTATGGGATCCCTCCTAATGGTGCAAAGACATTTTTTGTAGAAGAACGATGGCAACAGCTATCATATAGTCTTTATGTTGGCTGTAGATGTGCTTGCATCATCACCGTAGCTATCATAACTACTTGTTGGGACTAGCTATCCATAGCTGTGCAATCCATAGCCTTGTTCACACAGTCCCGCCATATTTCTCTATTGTTTGTGAGTTGCATCAAATCCTCCTCATAACATCCTATTTCTCGTAGGTCCATTTTGATATTGTCCTCCCACCTTCGTCTAGGTCTACCTGGGGTTCTTGCTCCTGTCGGCTTCCCTACGAGTACTCTAAGTGCTGCTCTTTCGTTACCCGTCCTTATAGCTACATGCCCCGCCCACCTTAGTCTTCGGGATTTAATCACTCTGGTAATGTTTGACTTCCCGTAGAGCTCGTGTATTTCTTGGTTATGTAAAATTTTCCATTCTCTAGTAATCTCCTCTATTTTTTGTTTGGTTAACGCCCACGTTTTGCATCCGTATAGAAGTACTGGCATTATGATTTTTCTATATATTTCTAATTTAGATAGGCATGCAATTCCCAAATGCAGCCTCTTCTTGATTTCTCGTGCCAAGGTATTTAAAGTCGTCTACTTTTTTAAAAGTTTTGCCGGAGACTTTCAAGTCGGTATCAGCAATCTCGGGCCCTGCTCTGCTAGTGATCATGTACAGGGTTTTCTCTTCACTTATTTCTAGGCCTATTTCTTTAGCTTTTTTTTCCTATAATGTCTATGTCATCTTCGTATGCTAATAATTGTTTTAGGGAGCAATTTATTAGAATTCCCTCTTTACTTTCTTTACCGCCTTGGCCACGTATTCTAAAACTAAGTTAAATAGGAGAGTTGATAGAGTATCTCCCTACTTTAGCTCGTTATGAACGGCAAATGGCTGCGATAGGCTCTTAATCTGACCTGACTATACCCCGACTGTTATCTAAGCACATTCTAATTAAATTAACCAACTTTTTTGGTACCCCTAGCAGTACTAAGACGTGAAACATTTTACATCTTATTATTGAGTCATAGGCTTTCTTGAAATCAATGAATAATTGATGTACCATTTCCGCTTTATTTTATATAAATACATTAATTATATCAAAAGTTATTCTCGATCAGAGATAGTAGATAAAATGTAAAAAATCATCAGTTGTAAGAAAATGAAAACTTCCGTATCAAAATTTTATGTTTGACTTAATCTAACCATATGTAATCGCACTACACAAGCACGGAATCCCAACAAAATTTGACGCGAAATTCAAAGTTATTTTTTTTGTCGAGTATACACGTAATATCGACCAATCTGATACCCTGAAACCAAGATCTGCAAAAAATTCAGGCATATTCTACATATAATTTTCAACAAAAGTTATTATTATACTTTTATCTTCGAAATGCATCCTATTTCAGCTAAAAATCATCCAAGTTTTCTAGTGCTACTCGTCTCTCGTGGTGCCTGCGCGCTTTATTACCTAGTTACCTCGACATGTGAATTTCTCCGGTGAAACACCTGCATCCGGCCGTGCGTGCAAACTTTGTCCATTTGCGTGGAAATCTGATTTTTGTCGCGCTGCTGCTTACTGCTTCTACTGCTGCTGTTGTTGTTTTGGGCTTTTTGCAGGATGGTTTAATCGAGCGGGCTTAGCGTGGTGACGTGTAATTGGGAAAGTTATACGTTTACTTTTCGGGAGATTTAGTTAGGGTGGGTTATTCTTGTAGCGCAGATGAAAATAACTTTGCAGTTTATGCAGTATATTTTTCGAAAAATTGAATTTTTATTTTGAACATACTTTATTGCTCTATTAATAATTTCACTTTTTATTGTGAATTTATTTTAAGAGTATTGAATCCATAAGGGAGTTCCAATAATAAGACAATTGAAAACCAGATTTTAATGTTTGCTATATACCGATAGATATAGCTCCTAAAATCACTTAGCTCAGATGTTAATACTGTTACACATGAAATATATATATATATATATATATATATATATATATATATATATATATATATATATATATATATATATATATATATATACATATATATATGTGTGTGTTCATTCAACAATTCAGCTTTTATGTAATTAGGATATATATATATTTATTTCTCTATAATAATACCAACAACATTAGCTAAAGTTTTAAGAATAACATATTGATAGAATCCAATAATGATGAAGAAATGTTCATGTAAATAATAATGTAACATGAAATCTTTTTGCTCTCCAAATTCCAAAACTTAAACAATTTTGCATATTTTATGTATCTGACTACAACCAAAATATGCGTTCAACCTTCTATTCTTATTTAATTCCTGAAATATACCGTACTAGTACGGACCATTTCAAGCTCAAGGAATATGATACTCGGACTTTAAACTTGCAAGTCTTCTAATATAGGTGTCTTGCAATCCCTCTCTGCGTAATAATAGAATATATCAAGAGAAATCGCAGCGCATGAACAACGAAGGTCACTTGTACGTCCGAGTTTCCACGAAAATAAAATAAATCAAGAGCATGCAAGAAAATACTATATGCACAGCATGCAGCGGAAACCACAGAAGCCATTTTTCGACGAGAAAAAACAGGAGAAAACGAACGAACGAAGGAAGCTATATGTATCACCGAAGGGAAAATAAGAAGAAATGCAACAGTAGTCGCGCGAACGCGTAGGATACGTCGAGAAAACTCCTGATTGAGAAGAGATCGATGAAATCGAGAAGCGAGAGAGAGATACGGGAGGGGTAGAGGGAGAAAGAGAGAAATTGAAAATTGAGCGCACCGCATAGGGGAGAGAGCGATAGTTGCACGCAGAGGCGAAGATGTAGATATAAACAGGTATGTGGGGGAAAAGGGAGCGCGCTAGAAAGGAGAAAAATAGTGGGAGAGAAAATGAGAGGATATGGGGCGAGCAAAAAGGGAGCGAAAAGTGATTGGAATTTCAATTCGGTTTCACATGGAGATATTTTATGTGATGGCTATTTACTCAAATAGAAATATTAAGCTAAAATGACGCCCACTATTTATGCTATTTATTTCTAAATTCTATTTAGCGTCATCGTTTGCATCAAAGTGTACAACTTAAAATAATAAATGTAAAAAGTTTAAGAATCAATCACAAACTCAAAATCTACCTCCTCTTTCGGATAATCAATGAATGAAGAAATTCTAAAATGGGTTATTACATTTCATACTTACGAAACTAATCTAAAGAAAGGAACGTTTTACACTTGACCGTTAAAACTATATACATAACTATTCTTAATATAATTGAATGTTTTGGAATAAATACTAAAAATCATCTTTAATTTATCAATCTGGGCTATTTTGAAAATGAAATCTTCAGATATAGTGTGCAATAAACATATAGTTTATATATGTTTAAATGCAAATAACCATGATATAGAACAAAATCATTAAACTGGAATATAAATAACTCGTGATTTATTGAATACATTCGACACAAGTATAATTTTAATACACTTTAAAAATTCTTTATTTATTTATGCCTACTATTATATCTTAAGATTAGAAACTTAATAAAAAAATCTACACTACTTGAATGAATAATGCTAAATTTTCGCGTAATCGCAAAAGGTGCAACAGGAATGGAGAATGAAAATGAAGTACCACGCGCGGTCAATAGAGCCGCGACCAGAAATAGAGTAAAACAGCATCGAGCAGCAGCAGGTCGAGGAAGGAGCTGCGAGTATCGAGGCAATATCGGCCAGACGTGCGCGTGCATGCCTATATCCAGCGAAGCGAGCACACGGGAGACTATATACACGTGTAAAGCGATACACCCGCCCGTCGCGCGCACCGTGGGATTGACGAACGAGCTCGGCCCGAGGTGCGGAGTGAGAGACGCCGATATCGAGGAAGGAAGATCGAAAGAGGAGAGATGAGAAAAGCACATGTTCCTACGCTTTATATGCTTTTCTTTTACTCGACAGTGACTTTTGTCGGCTTATTTGTACGTTATTTTTCAAAAGTTGCTAGGAATGTTCAAATTTTCGTTGTGTTATATTATACGTAGTGTGCTAGTTGAAAAATCTTTAATCGAACAAAATAGCCTAAACTGACCACTCGATTTCTTCGACAATTTTGTGGATTTCTTTTATTATACTATCAACAAGTTGTGTTTGCGTTAACTGCTTTACACTACTTGCATTTACATCTTTGAATTTTATTATATCATACAGTGTATAGGTACACTGTCTTCAGGTATCACAAACAATTCTAACCTATAATTGTTCCTCTTATAATTAACATTAACATATTTAAGATACCTTTCGAAATAATAGCATTTTCTAGATACGACTTAAAGCATCTTGGCCTTTCTTTTAACTGTAACGTTGACAATACCTTAGAGTTATTAAAATTACTAGTCGAAATCGCCAAGATCAAAGAGCCAGAATCTACTTCAAAATTTACAGAACAACTTTCAATTTCAATTCAATAACTATCGGTTTAATCTCACTTGCGTTCGACGCCGAATGAACATTATCACCTTCCCCGTCTATATGAACCAATGTATCAACACAATCTGTTATTTCATCGACTTAATAAGTAATGTTGCTGTTCACGTTTATTACTTTGCTGTCTATTACCATGTTTAGATGTATACTCATTTACTTTAACTGGTTTTACCGATTCCAATCTACCTTTACATACACCCTTCAGATGCCCTTTTTTACCGCACTGATTACAATTGTACATCCTATACTTACAATTCGTCGAAATGTGGTTCGCTTTTCCTACAACAATAAGAATACCTCGCGCCCACATTATCTGTCTTCACAACCGCCGCCGCTCCTTGTTTTCAATGAAATTGAAGGTGATGCCGCTGGTCAACGTATTCATCTCCGCCACGTCTTCTTCCGCCGATTTCAATGACAACGCCAACTCCACTGCTCTCTGATAGGTTGTATAATATCCTTTACTCCCAATCGCCTCTTCTTGACAACGTCACTGGACGAACTCTATACAAACGTTAACAGCTTCTTGAGATTGGCGAGGAACTCATTTATCCCCATCCCTCTTTCCGTTTGCATTCTTTAAATTTGTACCTTTCAGTTATTACGCTCGGCGCTGGCTATAGATGATGCTTCATGACTGGTTCCAACTCGTCGAACGTCAGTTGCGGTGGTATTACTCGCGTCGTTAATTTTCTGAGAAGCGCGTATCCCTCTTTTCCGAGTAGCGTTAGGACTGTTTTGATATTATCCACTTCATTAGCAATAATATACATCTTTAATCTTTCACCCCCAACAGCTATAAAGTAGCGTAGTTCTAAAAATAGAGCGCATGGTGTGATTTGAGCACCACGCGTGCTCGATCATCTCGACGCAGCAGCATGGTGGAGATTCCCCACCATTCTTGATACTCACCGCGGCCCATGAGTTTTTCAGTGGCGCTAATGTGCGTTATCTCACTTAATGCCCATCATATTGAACACTCGCTTGGATATTACAGTTGTGATCCAATAATATTATAATATCCGAATAAATGTGCAGAGTTGTGATCCAAAATACAGGTATCAGTTTTTCTTTCTCCAAGAAAACTGCAGCAGTTGGCATCATTTTAGCTAAAATAACGTATAGTTTATAAGTGTCTGACTAAACTCTTTTTTAGATTTGTATTCATTTCTCGATAACGAATAAATGTGTAGAGTTATGATTTTAACTATAGGTATCGTTTTTTCTTCTTCAAAGAAAACTGCAGCAGTTGCATTGTTTTTACTAAAATAACGTCGAATGTCTAATCAAACTACGTTTCACACAGATTATGGACTCTCCTTGTGAGCTTGAATAAAAATAACAGCTCTTAAATTCTCTTAAAATAAAAAAAACCCATATGATTGAAAAAATAAATGAAAAAATAATTTTCAGTTACTTGCAATTGCAAGAGGGACCTGTAACAATTAGGAATCGAATTGGGAGTTATTTTATAGTATCTATAAATGAAACAGAACTCGTAGTTTTTGCCAATGGGCATTTGTTTTTGAGCAATACTCTGCAACTCTATTCGCACTCTTCTGCGTTCCGGTGATCAACGTGAAGCTAGTTGTGCAATAATCTCGATAATCCTTTTATAAGAGGATAATAACTTCCTCACCCCAGCGATGCCGCCAAAGCTTCCATATCTGTATGCAACAGATGTTTCTTCACAGCGGCAGCGGGGCGTCTTTAGCCTCAGCCTGTATTAACGGTTTACGCGCTACAAGTTTTGACGGCAGTGTAACGAGCGCTCGAATTCGCGACCTCGTGGCGGGTGGCGTAATTAAATTTGCAACTCAATTTGCAAGTTGATTGCGATCGCGCCGCGCGCCGAATTTAACGCTCGATCTGTCGCTACGCGAGCTGGGCGTACACCTCAACCCTGCCTCTTTTCGGTTTTTCTGACTCGTGTCTTTTTTTTTTTTCTTGTTTTTCGTTGGTTGCAGGGGCTGTGGTTGTTTGACGGCAGGGTTCAAAGAGGCGATTCGGAGCAGGGCGCGATCGATTTTACACCGTGATTGACTGTTTTTGAGCTCGATGAACTTGTACGCGGACGGAGATGATGCGTGGATAATGTAGTGAGAGTGTTGAAGGGACTATATGCAAATGCGTTGACACAGCTGATTTTTATAATAGAATTCGTTAATTTGTAATACATTCTGATGTATTTGTATAAATGTTTTTTGTCGATAAGAGACTAGTGAAGATAAAACATTTAGGTTTTAATAACAATCATCAAGTGTGAATAATTTGACCTGCAGTGCATTCTCAGTACTAACTTTTGATTACATTTTAATTCTCTTTTCATGTTATCGTTAGTTAGTACTAAAAAGTATAATATTTTTATCATGTTTGAATCATATGAAAAATATTTTATTTTATGATAGCACAAGACAACTTTTAAAATGTAACAGACAATTTTTTTGTTATTTAGGGACAACCAATAGATACAATATTTTTCAAAGCGTTATCTCAAAATTTTGTTTATAAATCATATTTTGTACATTTTTCAAAATAAATATAGAACTAATAATATTTTTTATATTCTACCATTCGCGAAAAATTAAAAGATTTTCAGATACATCGTAATTACCTTAATTAACGATGCTGCTAAATTGGTTTTATTTGATTTCAAATTTTAATTTAGGACTGTTCCAGTTAAAATGTATTTGATCATGCATTTCTAAGAATTTAGTTCAGCGAGTAATTTGAATCAATATTAATTTGAAAATCAAAGTGTACATCTGCGTATAACGTTCTATAAATTTTAGTCTGATGAATGTTATAATGAATTTAAAACTTGTCGGAAACTAATTTGGTATTTAGTTTGTTTGTAATATAACAGATGTTTTATAAAGATAAATGTGTAAAGATACCTCATACAAATTCCGGTAATATTCAAATGATGAGTTATCAAGGTGATTCCAACTAATCCAAATATTTTCCCAGAATCTGCATAACATATCGTTTTCAAAATATAATATTACCAGATAAATATAATGATAAATTACAATAAATTTGTTTGTCTTTATGAGGAAAAATCTTTTAAACATCCTTCTTTCAATTTATTAGTTTTAAGAAAAAACGTTATTCTACCTAATACATTAAAAAATTGTTATTTGTATGCAACATTCTAATTCATGAAAGTAATAAGTAAACCAAATGAATGAAATATCGACATTATAGATAACTATACACTGCAAACAAAATCATTTAGAGTGTCTACTCTTATAAGTAACACGATTGTAAATACCATATAAACTTACCCTACGCAATTAAAAAAGAAACCAAATCCTACAAATCTGACCCACAGTGAACACCGCATGTCCATACGTCAACTTCGTATTATGCACACTGAATCGTCTCGTTAAGACCGCCGACTGACAGCCGACACGCTCCCATTGATTTTCCTACGATAGCCGCTCTCGTCTATGTATATACACTCAGTTCGCCAGCACCTTTTGCAGTTCCGATGCTCTGTCGGCAGCCCGGCACGCGCGCCCGGCTTCCTTCGTATGAATTTCACGGCTGCGAGCATTAGCCGACCCGATGATAAAGACGCACGTGCGCACACGGGCTCGAACGATGTATTTATATACATTGGGATTAGAGGTAGAACGATTGAGTTGAAGGTGCATGGAATCTGTGAGAAGAATTTATGTGAAATTATATTGTTTTGCGAATTGGGTGTAGTTTGAAGAAAAATAGATATGTATAATAATATATTTTGTGTGTATACTTAACAGAATAAATATATGATCGAATGTATTTGAATTTTTTTCAGATCTTCTAATGAGGTTAGCAAGCTTATGAAGATGGCTGCAGTATTTTAAAAATTTAAACAAATTCAGCAGACTAAACAAATAGATATTTATTTTGTCAATTGTAGCCAAATGTGGTGGTAGTATTTACTATCGTGCAGGTTTTTCAGATTTTTAATTCCTCCAGTGGCGCAAAAAAATATAAAAAACTTAACAATTATTTTAACATAATAAGGGTCCTTTTGACATATCTTTAAAAATAATTGAACTGTCTCATTTTAATGCCACTTAACTTTCCAAAGCAGAAAAATACAAAATTTTACGACAATCATACATCTACCACGGGATTATAGAAGTAATAAATGGGGTCGTCCATAAACTGCGTTAGCAATTGCGGGGCAGGGGTGTCGCGCTGAACACTACGGTTGGTAACAATGGGGGTTGATATTCAAGGTTCAAATTTCAAGAATTTTTATACAGAAATAAAAATATATATCGTAAATCTATTGTGAACCCTTCATTATATGTGTATTGAAGAAGTTTCAGATTTTGTTCGTTTTTCTATCACTCAAAATGGCGGCACTATAGTGCATTTTATCCAACACCCTGTTTGAGAAGATACTCCACGGTGGTACCTTTAGAGAATGCAATTTTGGTGCTAAACAAAAAATACAACAGAATTATTTTCTATAGGCTAAAATGTAGGAAAAGACCTAGAATTTTTTTAAAATATGGTTTCTTGTAAAATGGCATATATTTTAAAATAATGTGCAATAAATAACTATACATGGCAAACAAAATCATTTATACAATTTCCAACTTCAAACGACTGTAAAACCAAAAATATTTTATGTATTTAAAAACTCCTATGTATTTCCCTGGAAAATATATTTCTAAAGATACTGTAAAAGTTTCGAAGCAATCGGTTGAAAATTGTAGGCACTAGAGACGCCACCGACTTAAAAAATGTCGTTTCGAGAAAATCGCGTTTAAAGTTTTTTCATCGATCTCAGTGCACTGATTTAGACTTTTACTTAGGGTAGACTTCAATGGCTCAAAACTAAATAAATATGAGTGTTTCAACTATTTTTTTACAAAGTTATGTTAGAAAGAAAACAAAATTTTCAATTTTTTGAAAGTGTCAGGGTAGTGTAAACTTGAGACGAATCTTTGTTTCGCAAACGAACAAGCTACTCGTACCTCCATTTCTCCTACATTATTTACTGGTAATGTGATTTGTCATTTTTCTCTCTGACGTCATAGCTGTTGTACCACAGAGTTCTCACCATCTCATTGGTGTAAAGTCAGATGTGAAAATGCCTAGTAGGTTAAGTTTATGTGCTGTTTGGTATTTAAGCCTTTGCATTAGAGAATTTAAAAAATTTAAACATTTTTTATTAGATAAACATTTTATGTTTATCTGAATTTTTCTCGAAGCCAAAATCATAAATTTTGACATTAAAAGATTTAAAATTTTTTCCATTAATTTTTGTTCATATTTCCACATTCATTATGTATATTTTCGATATAACAAGACTTATTAAATACATATTTTGGTCCACAATTATTATAACTATTTAACCAGATTAACATGTTTAAATTTCTTAAAGTACTTTATTTCTCATATTTTCATAAAATATATTAAAATTTGTCTAAAATAATTAAATAATATATAATAAGTGATTTATTTCTATATTAAAATAGCAGTATAGTCTTTAAGTCAAACATAGTTAGGTCCCCCTTAAGTTTAGTTTAGTTAATAATACTTTTTGCACTATAAATTCTTCAAGCAGAATTTCGTTACTTGTTCTTTCTCTACTACAGCAAGTTCTCTCAAGGGTCCTTATTTACACCCGCAGGTTACACTCCACCCTCAGACACAAAGTCTGCAACCACGAAGTGCAAAAGAGAAAGAGAGAGAGAGAGAGAGAGAGAGAGAGAGAGAGACAGACAGAGAGAGAGAAACGATAAAGAAGATCTCTCGTACGAGAAAAGTAATAGAGCAGGCGGTAATTGAATTATACCGTTAGCGACGCCGGTGACATTAATAGCGAGTTCGATTACGGGTTTCCACCTCATTGGAGTACAGGCATAAATCAATTACGCGTTGCAGAATATTTCCTATTAAATGCGGTTTCATTGAAGGTAATCTTTTAAAATAATAACGATAATTTAAAATTAGGTTTTGAAGTCTTATGCGAAACATATAACATTATAAATAATATAATATAATAATATATATTTATTTATAATATTTATAATATATAATAATATATAATAATATATTTTGTAAATGGTACGTACGCTTATTAGAACTAGTATTTATTACATAAAAATGATTTTGAATATATTAATTTAATTTCTTTTATTCGTCTCCCCGAGTCACGGTTTTGACGCTGAAGATTTGAATTAAACATATCGTTTCTTTGTAATGGTCAATTCTGCTCTCAGAATAGAAAAGCAATATTTAGCGAAAATCGCTTGAGGGTGAGCATTATTCAGAATACAGGCTACAGAGTTTCGGTTTGACCAGGAGACAGTTACAAAGCATGGTTTGCATTTGGTGTAGTGCTCTGACGTTGATTGCTTTTTCAGGAATATTATTAAATTTAATTTATTTGTATTTTCTGCCAAAATAGACGTTTGTTCAATTTTTTTGTGTCTTCGATTTATTTGTAGTTGCATATAACAATTGATTAATTAAAGGTTATTTATACGATTTTTAAAGGCAGGATTGATATTATTGTATTATATAAAATAAAATGTTCCGACTCAAAGCAGGGTCCATGAGAGGAGAAATTAATAATTCAATCACAACTAAAGCTTTAAATGTTATATTTATTCAATTGCTCAACCGATATATTCCTGTGATGCATTTACGCTAAAAGCCAATTTTTTTCCTGTTAGTCATACGATGTTAACTTTCCGCATGGTCAACTCTAATCTCCTGATACTCTGCTCATTAGGCTTCATTTATATCCTACAATCTTTACGGTCTTACCTTACAAACATTTGCTCTACCTTTGCACATGGTGCAGTTCCTGAAACCTATACCCTTACACTCACTCGTATATTTGCACTCTTCCATGTATTTCCGATATTTACACATAATGGTACAGCGCTTACTAATGGGCATACACATTTTCTCTCTCTCTCTCTCTCTCTCTCTCTCTCTCTCTCTCTCTCTCTTTCTCTCTCGTACTTACATAGAAATAAACACGCATTCCCAACTAACATTTCTTCTGTCGGAAACATAGAAAATATCACAAATACATCAAAATATTGTCTAAGCCTCTCAAAATGATATGTAAAAACTAAATTATAAATAATAAATCTTTATTCTAGTTCCTTTTTTTATCATTTAAATTAATTCTCAATAGTCACTAAATTCGAGGTACCAATAATTGTTAAAATCGAACGACACACCTCTAGTCACAAATATCGCGGCTGTGGCAAAACAGCCAGACAGCTCAATATATAAAATTAATTCAAAGAATCGCCCATAATGCCGATTCAATTCCATCTATCATTACTTTATTTTTATTTAATCTTGTGTCTGTATAGTGTGCGAGAGTTGCGTTGAGTTCAATTCACGCGGCACTTTACGATCATGAACGCGCGCGAGGATAAAGAGCTTTAACGGTACTCTCTGCCGCTATAGCGCGACGACTTTTTTTCAGATGTCGGGGTAAGGCCATTAAAGCGAGTCTGCAGCGGAAAATTCAAAATCTCTGGAGAATTATCAATCACTCTAAAATTTTTATCCCTAGTTCATGACCTACAAAACTAAAATATAATACAACTTTTGAGAAGAGAAATATTATATTTCAAGATACCAAAATATGCAAGATTCACTTCGATACACTTTTCTCCAAATCATATACGAGGAAAGTTTTAATTTTTATCACTTATGGCCCACTTTATGACTCCAGAAATGATTAAGAATTTCCAGGTCGCAAAATTATCGCCGATAACAATCGGTTTAATATCGTACTGACGCGAGCTTACTTTGCGACACGTATGGACAAAGCGTGTAGCATTGTTGATTTTACGAGTAAAAGAGAAGGTTTATACATCACGCGCAATGAGTTGAGAATGAATTATTCAGGATTATAGTCGAAGGCGCCTCGTTATACCGTTCTTTTGTAAGTGCTGGGGAATATTTTAATGACGTTGTTAAATTTTTGGGATTTTAGCGGTTGTTCGCGCAGATGAAAAGAGATTTGACCCCTTTTTCAGGGAGATGCAGAACAAGGATGTATTTATAATTTTACGTGTCTCATTGTGCACCATTGCCTCTAATTAACGGGTTCAATGTGGACTGAGGTATAAACGCAAGTTTAATTATTCGTGATATTTCATCATTCGATCTTTATAGTGAAAGGATACAATGGGCATGTCGTGATTTTTTAATAATTAAATTGTTTGTGAGTTGAAACATTAAAATTTATTATTTGTTAAAATCATAATTGTGTTTATGAGTGGAAAAGAGGATAGTGGGTAGTAGAGACAATGCAGACGTTAGAATAATATAGAGTGTATCTAGATGATGTCTGACGTGGCTCGGTACACATCTACATTTCAATACATCTATATTACCTCGTGAAGTTTGATTAATTGTAATCATGTCTTTTCGCTAAAGAGGATTTAATACCTTCAATTCATAATATTTCGTAATATTCAGTTCCCAAAAGAAGTATATTCTATTACGTGAGCATGATTGATTGTACAAGCAGTGTATATGCATGTGCCTTATACCTATATGCCATTAGTTAATTTAAGTACACCAAGTTTCTAACGACTAAAGAAAGTTACACAACAGTTATGCAACTATTGCTATAATATAGCTAAAATAGATTCTATAATACGTCGATATTATGATCATACTATCAAATCTTTTATATGACCCATAATCCACATTTTCATACAAAATATGATTGAAGTAAAATTCAACATGACGAGGCCAGAATAATAAAGCGATGCATATGGGTGAATTAGGGTATGTATATGGCTCTGTAGATTTTTCCTTCAAAATTTCAAGTAAAATTATTTTATTGGAATTCAGCTATTGATAAATATTTATTATAAGGATACACAAAGTTATTAATAACTATATTAGTTATTAGAATTAAAAGGACGATGCCCATAGCGCCGCCCTCAAGTGAACGCATGAGACCAACACCATAGTTTAAAGCTCGTTAAGAAATGAATTTTACAAAAAAAAAATTAATACCCTTAAGTGCGGGGAAGCTGAAAAAAAAATATCCATGGATTTGTCCCATTAAAAGCAATGTAAAATGTCTAGCCGTACTCGGGAATTTCTACTTATATTTGCGATTTTTCACCGCGTTCTCCTCTACTTTCCTGCCACTTAAGGAGGTTAATTCTTCTTCTAAAATACATGATTTAACGCGCTTTGAACAATGCTATTAATATTATACGTTCCCCTTCAACGGCTTAATTATTATAAATCCTTTATTAAAGAGCAGGCTGAATTATAGGTAGTTGTTTTTAAGTTAATTCTCTAAAAATAATATTTAAAATTTAATTTTTATTTGATCAACTTTTGATTTCTTAGTTTGAGACCATTATAAGGAGTACTGAATATAATACTAAAATGGTTCTCACTGTTACGATAATTTGGGCTTTAAAGCGTTAAGGAGGGTGTAACTGAAAACTGATGTTTTAGACATTGATTTTTTATCTTTGGATCTACAGACGATGTTGCCAAACCCATACAAGAAGTTTTATAAAGTCATCTAAGAAACGTAAAGAAGTTTGAACAAAAAATACTAACCATTTATCGATATTTAACTTATGATTTATGTGTACTCAAATCATTCTAAAAAAATTTATTCTTTTCTAAAATTTTCATATTCTTTGTTAACACTTTCCCTATATACTTCTTAGATTATTTTGAAACGCTTCACGTAAGGATTTAATAATAACTTTTATACGATCCAAATAAAAAAAATATAAATAGCTAAAAGAAGAATTTTCAGTATTGCATCCCCTTAAGCGCCTTATGGTTAGTCAGAGTCAGACAGCAACAACTCATCAACGGCAACCAATAATAACCGTTATATATACACATGGCTGCAAAAAAGGAGGTGGAATCCTCGAGGCTACCGCGCGGTAACTTGAAACGCGAAATCAACGCGTCAAACTAATTGGATCAGCGGTATAATGCACTTCGAAATCACATACGCGATGCTGATTAAAGCGCGCAGACCAATTAGCGATATATTCGCGGAATCAATCACGCTATATTGACTGTCAGAGAAAAATAGAGATAGGCAGACGGAGACACAGAGAAATATATATACAGGGAGAGAGAGAGAGAGAGAGACAGAGTGCGAGAAAGCGGCGGCAAATTGATAAATCGATAAATACTCGGGGCGCATTAACATCGAATGCTTCCGGTGTGGCGAGCTCTAATATGCTCGATTGCACGCGCCGGGCTCGACGTTTTTGCATCTTTCCACATACTCTGACTCCATATGAGTAATTTTTATCTAATACGGAAAGAACTATATCCAGTTTGGGTCCCGAGTGGACAGATATGAGACTTATATTAATCGATAGAAGAGTACTTTAGAAGTACGAAACAAAAGGTTTTAAATGCCTAGTGGAACTCAGATGACTTTTAAATTAATTTTTCTCTCTCCAGATTCCACATTCGTGCGGAAAAAAGGTATTGTAATTATATAGGATTATTAGAAATATAATCAAAATAGCTGTAGAATATACTAATTGCTTACAATTTTGCCAATGATTTTATATATGACTAGACCAGTGATAGACCGATTTTGGCAGAATCATGATAAAAAACTTTGAACAGTTGTGGTATCGAAGAAAGTTAGGCTATATCATCCTAACCGTGTTTTAACACCATCTCGGGGCCTATTTTCTATACAAAACTGGGCATAGTTCTTTGCGTAGTTACTTTAATCTTTAAAAAAGTTATATGAATACTTTGGAAACCTTTTTGTATTACATGGAACTGAACAATAATGATTTTCTTTAAGCAGAAACTGGAAAGCAGGGGTTATATTGCATTATATAAAGGATATAGAATATTTTCTTGGTAATCAATAGAAAACCTTGTTTCATACATAGTATAGCCCTGGCATACAACATTGGCTGATTATCTTAAATATTCATAAAATTAAAAATTTCAATTTAATTATTTTATTTATCCTTTGTCTAAAAATTAATATTTTCATGTATACATTTGTATTACAGGATATTCTCTTTAGTATCTACCGGTATTATTATGAAGAAATATATCATTATCTTAAAACTATTGCATGCCAGAGGAATCATTTATATTTTCTTTATAGTGCAATATAACCTAAGCAGTCCAGTTATTTTTCTATTTCATCAGCCGATCATTTATTTTATTATTTACTTTATTATACCAAGTTTGTTTTTTGGACTCGAATTCAATATTTGCGATAAAGTAAGTCTGAATCGATAAAGTTTAATAAAATTTAACCTGTCGGGATTCAAACTCTTGCAGCCTCGAGAACAATAAAAAGTAAGCATCATAGCTTTTTAGTTGCATACAGTGGTAAATGTTAAATATATATAACGTCTGCTCCTAGTCTATGCTTCTGTTTTATCTCTCTTTCTATTCTACTGCTATGCCCTCTATCTATCTTACTAGCACGAGCGCGCTCCGTTGCTGTGAAGCCTGTTCGTCGAGAGACGCCGAGATGTATACACGATATGTGAGACGTGAGGAGAGAGATCGAATAAACACGTTTCTTATTTATTTGAACATCTTGTGTTGTTATTTATAAAAGCCCGCCCGTCCTAAACCTCATATAAAAAAAACTTAATATACTGATTATTAAAGACCCGCTTTAACTTTCAGTGTTGATTAACACTCGTAAATTAATTATAAGGTGGGGCCTGTGGCGGCTCAGTCGGTAGAGTGTCGGATTCCCACGCCGGTGACCCGGGTTCGAATCCTAGTCTCTGCCGATTGATACAAGCACCTCTGTAAAAATTACATGTGCTTTGTTTACAAACACACCGCAGACCCCCGTCGTCGATTAGCACCACATGGAAGCACAAACATGGCGACGTTAAATAATAATAAAAAAAAAAAAAAAAAAAAAATATAAGACTTCTTTGAGTATAATATATAAAAATTAATGGATATTTTTCTTAATTATTTATTATTACTTTCGAAATTATTTTATATAAATAGGATAAGCGTTATTTGATGAGAAAAGTTGAATGGAGACTCCAATGATCTGTGCATAAAGACAGTGTAATATTCGCTGCAATACGTACACGTCTATATATACGTACACGCGCTATCGACTTTACGAGCCACGACGCAGCATCGCTTCCAGGCACAAAATTCTGAAATACGTTCTTCGCGGAGCTTCTTGCCTGCGCGGCTCAAGTGTAGAGCGAGCTTCTTTTTATACACGCGACGTAAATTTATCGATGCGCGGTATATAAGAAAAATCACGCGGAGTTTGGATTTTATGAATTTATTCAGTGCGCGGACCCAGCGAGATTTTTTTACTAGAGGCCACTTTGGGACGAATGTACAAGTTGCCTGACTTTTTTTATAACGATGTTTTTAGAAGTGCGTAGGATGTGGGGATATGAATAAATGTAATTCGAAGTCTAACTTCCGACTGAAATTTCATTTGCGGAAAAAGTTAGGTCGTGAAGTTTTAATTTTTTCGATCTTTCAATATTAAAATTTAAATTTGAGAGCCCAGGAATACATCTCGAAAGTGTAAGTAGCTATATAATAAGCGTAATAATGTAGTAAAAAGGTTATGCTTGGCGGTTCACAGCAGAGTTTAAAGCCGACTTTTATCTTGACTGTGAAATATAACGCACAAAAATGACTTTAGATATCTCCGTTTCTACCGTTATAATGTGTATAATATTATACTATTTTAATAAAAGCCGTAACACTAAAAGGCGAGTTTCTCTTAATAAGAGAAACCACCAGATGGCGTACATCATATTAAAACTCCTAATAAGTTGAAACAAAAATTAATATCCATCTAAGGTATGTGAATACGTGAGCATAGCATAATCAATCATAATCAGACCAGAGCATAGTACTAAAGTTAATTTTTAAATGAGATCATGAGATCAAGGCTGATATTGCCTTTTTATTCTATGGAAAAATTATGAAGAAAACACGTATTTCTAAATAATTTACCTAACCTTATTCTTTACAATACGTAATAAATAAACAATTACATGCGTTAAAGATCAATAAATTCTTCCTAATTATTTTAAATTATTTAAGCATTTAGAAAGTCATATTTTTCTTATCAATATAATTATTATTTATCCAAACGATCTTATTCCATCATCAATTATTGTACCACATCCACTAGTTTGTAACGATTTACCATAATTACAACTATTCCACTACAAAACATCTTATGTTTCACGCATAATTTCCCCAAAGCATACCCGCACTCAATGCCAAAAAGAAATGAATTTATCGCCAGCAATAATCCGTCAACGCGATGGATAATCTTGACCCGAGACCCGCGCGCGCCCGCCGTAACAGCAACAACGCACCAAGTGCATAAATTGCGACGCGCGCATTCGGCCAAATGAATAAATGCGACTTTTACGTTATACTCGCGCGCTTTTACGAGAGTCTCGGCAGCAAAAAGCCGGACGACCATTTTCGCATCAAAATGCACGCGCGCTCATAAATGTCGCTTTATTTCGGGCCAAGGTGCGCGCGCTAAAATGAAAAGCCCGTACGTTCGGTATCGCGGATGAGCGAGGAAACAAAGAAGCAAAAAAGAGGAACGCAGCGTAAAAGGTTGGACGGGCGAAGTGTAACGCGCGTGGATGAATCGAACGGGGTTGGACCGAATTCGCGATTTTTCACGCCCGCGTGGGGCGGTATCGCGTTTCCGACTGTCTCCTCGAATTTTCGGTGGCGGGAGCTGGGGGGGGACGTTCGGACCGCTGAAGAGAGTCAAAGGGCGAGCGACGAGCTTTAGCCGAGGTGATAACGAACGCCGCCAGCCTTTATTCGCGGCGCGTTCGATCGGTTCGAGGTTTTGGGGGTGGAATTCGCTCGGCATTTTCGCTGGAATGCCGCAGATCGATAGAAATACGCGTGTCTATAGGGGGAGTCAGGGTAAGATAAGTTTAGAAAATTTTAGAACGTTTCTATCTGAATTTATAAGAGATAATGCGATTTAAAAAATGTTATGATATTATGTAGGCTTTTAAGGAAACGCTGTTTGAAGGTTGCCTCCGCAATATACTTTTTAAAACAGGAAAAAACAAAGCACTTTATGTGTTTTATCTCTTTCTGACTATATTTTAGTGTACTAAACTCGACTGTACAGAAGTATTATAAACATTTTTATTTATAAGTAAAATTTGTATAACATGAGAACACTGAGTTAATATTTAATTTAGAGACTAAGAGTTTTATAAGGTCAATGATCATTATCTTATCTATTATCTATCTATATGTGTGTCTTATAAAGCCCCATGATACATTTGATTTTAAAACGATTAAAACTTTATAATACTCAAATTATATGAATCATTTTTTTAAATTAATGTACCACAATTTTTCTGTAGAATTACTCCTCAAAATGTTACACCAAAGCATTACTATTGATCTTTCCCAACTCTCAAAATTATTTAATATAACGATATATTTATTCATTTCTAACTTTGTGTATTTAATAATGAATATAAATTCGTATTCATAGTCTTATACGTGATACATTTTGTGTAAAATTGTTTATTTAAAAAGAAAATTGAGGCGTCTCATTTTACCTGTACGTCGGACATCACATCAATCTTCTCCGTGTATACATCGACGTGTACGCGCGTAGGTTCATGTGTACGTTGATGACCTTAGGCTCTTGGCTTGGGTAGCAGTATAAACTCACAAAGCTTTTTCTTCGAGAGACGCGTGACTGTGTGACTGATAGCTCTCACAATGGTTCAAATAGTACCACAATAGTGCAAGAGCGTGACAGGAAAGTTACATGGTAGTTAAGTTTCAGGCTAAATTCTAAAGAATTTTATATGCAGCTAATTTAAGCTTTTCATTTTATAGTACAGTAGTTTTATATTACATTTCAGATTTTTCGAAAAATACTAGTTTTTGTCAGGAAACTGCTACAAAAATGAGCAATTTTCAAAACTTTAGACTAGAACTAAGAAAGTATTAGTATTAATCAGAAGATCTAAAAAGTGCTAGTTTTGTGGAGGAGGCCTCTGAAAATCACTAGGTGTTTTTGAGAAATCTGAAATGTGCTAGTCTTCGTAAGGGATATATATATAAAACATCTATATACAACTGATATTAAACAACGTTTTAAATTTTGTAATTAATCATGTAATTGTATTTAATGGTTAATGAAAAAATTCAACTGCTAAAATGATTAATTTTTTTAATTTTTTCAGGTGTAAAACCATCCAGTGCATCATGAACAGAAAAAATGTCATCCTTTTAAAGGTGAGTTAATTGTATTATCTATATAATAATGAATTTCTGCAAAAGGGATGTATATGAAAATACATTTACATTTTATTACCAAAGCTGACACACATAGCTGAATAAATTAAAATCAAAATTTACTATTTCGAAAATTCTGGATACGGGCCAAAATATAAATCAGAAACATTTACAAGGCATGCACAGCATACATAAATTGCTCAAAAAGACTAAAATCCTATGGTTTATCTGGAGCATGAAAACGTCCGTCACAGGCAGACTTTTATAGGCCAGTAATAAGGAAATAAATTACATCTCAACGCACTTTCACCATAATACTTTATTATTTAATATAAATCAATAAAAACCTATTATTAAAAGCGCTTCATAAACAACAATCTCGCAGAGCCAAGGGTGAACGACTCGTAATTTAATGCCGCGCGCGCGCTCGCTTCTTTATATGCTCATGCTAGTTTTTCCCCGGTAAATAGACATTTATGGAGACGTATTTCACCGTAAATACGTTCTTGCCCGCCTTGAGATGCGCCGTAACAATGTGATTGAGGATTGGAACCGTAAACTTTCAATACGGTCAATGGAAAGGTGCTGATATGGCAAAACGAATGGTAGGGCAAAAAAAGTTTCATTCATTCGGCCCGCTAACTGGCCGGAATACAGAAGCAGATCAGCGGTGTATTCGGGCTGATTGACCGAGAAAGAACGTGAAAAGTATACCAAGTGATAGTGTGATTGAGTGCCTATAAAATAAACATAGAAAAACTTAGAATTGCCTTTATTACTACAATGATAACTGTTTATCGAAGAAATTAATATACGTATTCTTCTGCGCTGACTATTTATAAAATATTTCTGATAATGAATTATATAAATATATTTTTTTTTATCATTTTCGTATCGTTAAAACCCTGGTAGAAAATTATCTAGTTTTATCGAGGCCCTCGATTATTCCCAATGGCAAACTAGATGGATCTACATAGTTTTAGATTAATTTTCCACCAGGGAAATACTAATTTATTTAATTTAAATTATTTGAGTAATATAAAATTTATTCTATATTTGTAACATAAAAGTATTCAGCTAATTGTGACGTCAAACATATTATATTTTTTATATTAAAATAAACGCTATTGCAAATGTATCGGTTTATTTAAAATACCTTAATATATCTTTTTATTTGACTATATTGTATATCATACTTTACTGTGAAAAGCTTATCTAAATGGATAACTCTTTATAAATTTAAATTTAAATTTATTCCACATAAAATTAATAAATTGGTTTTATTAGTAGTTTCTAATCATAATGGGTCATTAGTCCAACAAACATTCTAAAATTATTGTAACTACTTATTATCAATTTTTATCATAAAATATATTAATTGATTAATATCGAAATATAAAAAACTTTAAAGAAACTTTTTGAATAACTTTTGCAACCAGAATTCTTCAATGCACACTTCAACTATGAATTGGCAGCAAAGGTAACGCAACGCATTATTAGGACATTCGTAATAACGTGCTTTTTAGGTCACAGAGCGGGAAAATACTACGTTTCTAATGAACACAATTCACTGCGTTAGACGTGAACGTCAGTCATAGCGGCGCACACCAGTTATCATTACAAACGACGCCATAGTTCAAAGAAATGTAAGGACGTATTGCGCGCGCGCCACAAGCTGAAACAGAGCGCGCGAAAGCTCAAAGTGAACGATCATCAGAAACAGATGTTATGCTTCACAATGCGGCGTGTACACGTAGGTACCGTTACTGTGCTTATAACAGCGTTAACTGCATTGCCACTCTGTAGGCATATATCCGTTACCCTATTGAGTTAATTGAAAATCAGGGTGGAAATGCCGTCAAAGCGACTCCGGGTCGATATTTTACTGTGCATTTAGTTTTTTTTAAATATACGCGACGTAGGATTATACTCAAATAATTTCTTTTAGTATATTTTGCTTTAAAAGTAATTTGATTTATATTGAACGTATTTTATTTAGATTGTTCATATTTTATTACAGGAGCATCTGTTTACTTTATAATTAATTATAAATTATTATTAATTATAATAATAACTTTTAATTTTAATACCGAATGTCTAATAAAGCTTTGATTTCATCACTTATTTTATGAAATTTGGCCCTCTTTATTTAAAGTTTCACTTTACTTCTTCGGATAATTTTTTTTTACTCTTTATATTATAAAAAACTTTAAACAATACAGTTATGTCCGTTCCCCTCCATTCCCTTGTTTACCCTGTATACGTAAGCATCCTCCTTTCATGTTATATTAACAATATTATTATAAAAATATTAATGTAATTATCATAACCTATTGTAGTACATATAGCTCTCCCGAAGTACCTAGTACACCTAAATACCGTCTCAACTGCCGCTCTTCACTTGCACACAAACACACACACACACACACATGCTCGCGCGCACACGCACATGCAGACACACGCGCACACACACGCACACGCACACACACACACACTCACATACACTCTCACACACGCACACACACACGCACGCACGCTCTCACACACACTCACACACGCACACACGCACACACACACGCTCTCACACACACGCATGCACGCACGCTCTCTTACACACACACACACACACACATAGACACACACACATACATAGACACACACACAAATCCTTCAACTCGCGTCTGGATCAAAGCAAACCACGCTCTCAAATAAAGAAGCACCAGACTCACCCATCCATGACTCCATCATGACGTATAGACACTCATGCATACTCTCCGCAGCAAAGCGATCGTCTGCACACAGTCCCTCGCCAATTACGCGCAAAACAGTAAATCCAATCAAGTCGCTCTCTCTCTCCTCAAAAGCTCTAAGAACACGCACGCGACACACACGCACAGTTTCAACCCACGCACTCGCGTCATCCACACACTGCAGTCTCCGCAGTATTAATTAGCTAAGGTTAATTCGACATCGCATTCCCGTCGTCACCGTCGTCGTCGTCGCAGGGGCGAAATCACGGATGCGCATCAGCTTACGAGCGAGCGATCGCGAAACGAGCTCTCGCCGGTATCTCGCCCACATCCTCGATGCTACCTAGGTATATGTATGTCTACCTATATATACTACCCTCAGGGGGCTACTTTCGCCATTGAACAGTGACTCCAGCACTGGCTTCGAATTAACGACGACGCTGATGCGTATAACGTGCAGTGTATGCCAGAGGCGAGTGGGTAATGAGAGAGAGAGAGAGAGAGAGAGACTAGAGTGTTCCTCGCGCTTCGCGCGCCTTGCCGCTCGCTCGCTATTCCGATTATGCGGAAACCTGGAGTGCGCTCAGAGAGAGAGTGAGTATGGCATGCGGTGCGGTGACCGTTTCTCGCGAGGATCGCGGTTAAGTGTTCCCCTGGTTTCGAGGATGATCGCGTTGATGTGTCGTCGGGCCGGCTGGACTTCAGACTGGGATGGGATGATTGTTCATCGTTTCGTGAATCGTGTGGAAGGACAGTGTTATACGGGGAATTTGAGATGCGAGAAGAGACCTATTTAGGTGGTGGTTAAAGTGGATTGCAGAAACATAAATGGTAAATGGCCTGTTGGGGACCATAGTGGAATAAATGTATGTTAATAGTTTGTAAACGTTCATGATCGTTTAAAAGTTTACGACTATACCTATTGGACAATAATTTGATTGATTTAAGGGGACTTAACCACCTTAAAATTACAAATAAATTGCGGTTATATGTTTTTAGGTGAGGATAAATTATTCATATATAACTATTTTTTATAATAGACTATAAAAATGAGACTCACGAAGACATCAAGAAGAGACTGCATTCGGGAAATACATACCTCTATTCGGTAAATAACTTACTAAAATCAGGACTACTATTGCAAAAGACTGAATTAGAAATATATAGAAAAATCATAATGCCAGTACTTCTATATCGATGCGAAATGTGGAGTGGGGGTATTACATCAGAATAGAAAATCTTCGGATGGATATATTTATAGAAAATTTAAATTCCAAACAGAAAAGTGTACAATACAGTATAATAATATTTTTGAATATAGAAATAACAGAAGATAGTGCTATCACATAAACAACAAATAAGATTAATATTTCTTTAAAAATTTTCACAAGAAAATGAAAGTACTAATTCCAAAATACTGAAGAAGACTGAATTCCAAAAGATAAATCTCCAAATCAATAGTCTCAGGGTAATATTTGACTACTATTGGCAATTCCAAGTTTAAATTATCGGAATTATCCGCTTTTTGGTATTTAAATCTTATATTTTCTAAACATTAGTATGAAAGTTTTTCTGAAATTACGGTATATGATTTTATCATCCTTCTTATAAGTTACAATTCTACTTTCAATTTCATAGCTTAAAAATATAACGTTCTGATTTATTATTTCTAAAAAATTATCTATCTGGAAATTTAATAGTATGATAAAATATCCCTACCCGAAACGTGGGCGTTAACCAAAGGAGAAGAAAATAGATTTAGAGTGTTCGAGAATCGAGTCCTTAGAAAGATATTTGGGAACAAAATCGATGAGATTACTGGAGTATAGAGAATTTTACACAACCAAGAATTACACGAGTTATGCGGGAAGTCAAACGTTACGAAAGTGATTAAATGTCGAAGACTGGGATGGGCTGAACTCGGAGTTAGGATAGGAAATGAAAGAGTAGCATTTAGAGTAATTGTAGGGAAGCCTACAGGCGCAAGACCCCCAGGTAGACCGAGGCGAAGGTGGGAGGACAATATTAAAATTGACTTACGAGAAATGGGATGTTATGAGGAGGATTGGATGCAACTCGCAAACAATAGAGAAAGATAACGTAACTGTGTGAACAAGGCTATGTACTGCATAGCTAGTCTCAACAATTAGTTATGATAGCTATGGTGATGATGCAAGCACGTCTACAGCCGACATAAAGACTATGTAATAGCTGTTGCCCTGCAGGCACTGTTGCTGCTTATCATTACTACTTAGCCTTTATAATAATAATAATAATAATAATAATAATATTAACTAGGTTTTACGGTAAAGAACATTTTATCAAAATAAAATGGAAAATTTATAAATATAATACAACCTTGTATATTTCTTGCTCTGTCGCAAGGTTTTGAGAGTCAAACTAATCGGATTGGAGTTTTTAAAGTTTTATTGTATTCAAAATACATACGAGTATAATTAGGATATGAGTGTGGATATTCACAAAACAAAATTATTAGCCACAGTTATAGCCCACTTAAGCCTGATAATTAGTCTTAATAGAGTAATTGAGTTAAGGTGAGACTCGATTAAGATCAGATTATTGCATATAACAATTTATAATCCGTCATGTCTATTTCTAGAAAATTATTCTGCAAGCTCTATTATTTATACGTCAAAATACAGATTAAAAAGAGTTAGTATACCCTCTATCGATAACATCACTCTAAACCATTCTCACACTATTTTGAATATAATATGTAATGGAGCAGAACTTGTTATTATTTTTTTATTTCGCTGGTAGATAATTATCTAATTTTACTGACATCCACATTGAGATAAATGATGATTAGCAGCTGTAATGATATTTATTAGAAGTGAGAAAAAGGTAGAAGGTATGGAAATCGAAGTCAGCGCCACTTAAATGAAAATGGGACAACGGCTTGAAAATCGAGGCAGACGCTTCTCGACTATCGAGGACAAAGGGTACCATTTTCCTGTTGCTAGTCATTTATACTATAATTAATTGAATGATCGCGCGATCCATTGCCGATGAAAGATATATACTAACTATATGATTTTACGATATCTACAACGATAATTCTGCGTCAACTAATATTCATCTCCATGACAGGACCTTCGCTGCATCGAGGCGATATGATCATAGAAGGGTAAATGTTTGTATCTATATAAACGTGACTAGCGATTTCAATCTTATCCAGTGTATCGGCATGATCTGTAAGTTATTTTTATTTAATACTATAAGCAATACTATTTATAGTTGAAATAAAATATAATCAGAATTTAATTATTCATTAACTCGCGAAATCCGCCTATTATGAATCATTACACCGTT